>CAXKVI010000001.1:46062438-46364938 GCA_964058755.1 Campiglossa producta | reverse complement strand
CATTGGGTATAATATACACTGAGGGAACATCGTTGTAAAACTAACTCCGATCGCAGATAATATTACAGTACCTGGGTGACCGAGCTTGCTCGGTGCTATCAATTTAGCGCTACTTTACTTACCCAAAAGGATCCCAAAATAACCGAAAAATAATCCCAAAATAATCCTAAAATGATCCCAAAAATACCCTTAAATGTTCCCAAAATTATACGAAATTGAACCCAAAACGACCAAAAAATGATACCAAAATGACCCTAAAGTGATCCCAACATAATTCAAAAATGATTCCCAAATGACCCCAAAATTCCCCTAAATGTACCCTAAAATGATCCCAAAATTATCCAAAAACGTTCCCAAAATAATCCTAAAATAATCCCAAAACGACCCCAAAAAGACCCTCAAATGTTCCCAAAATTACCCAAAAATTATCCCAAATGATCCAAAAATGATCCCAAAACGACTCCAAAATGATCCGAAAATTACCCCAAAATTGTCCCAAATTAATCAAAAATTGAACCCAAAATGATCGCAAAATAGCCACAAAATTATTCCAAAGTGACCCCTAAACGATCTCAAAATGATCGTAAAATAATCCAAATATGATCCCAAAAATATACAAATACAATACGGGTAGCCACCCTACTTGAAAGTATTTTAGTTGGTATATCGGCGAAAATACCTTTCGTTTGATACCCATATTGGCATATGTTACCCCACAATTTAAAAAAAATTAGATAGGTGGCAACCCTGTAACCCGCCTAAGTGGCAATCGCAAATAAATAGTCTTAGAATCAACCATACTATCTAAATTCAAAATTTCATCCAAATCGGTCAAGCGGTTCCCGAAATAGTATGGATATACAAAAATACAAATGTATTGAATTTCAATTCAATTGAAGTGAATATTTCATTAGTGGGCTATAAATAAAATTGCTAATTTAACAATGACTTAGATATTGTGAAAATAAAATCGGTTCATTTTAAAACAACATTTCTATACTCGAGGCAACAATTTTCAAGGTAGGCTGACTATCATTACTGTTTTTTTTTTTCGATTTGACTTCGTGTTTTATTATTGAATTTGTCCTGTTCTTTCCCTCAGTGTACTTATACATATCTATGTGAGTGAGTTTGAATAAAAAAAGAAATTATAGTGGGGTTAATTCTAAAGAAGAAGAATATAAGTAATTGGGCTTCAAACGAAGATAATGATAATACCATTTCGGTGTTTATATATAACAACGCCGAAAAATATTAAATTAATACCATGTTCGTTCTAATTAAGAGAGAGAGGAATTCAGTAAAAGATTGTCTCCGAAAAAAAAATTCACACAGTTTTATTATATTGCCTTCTGCGAGAGTCGAACTCACAATTTATTGAATTCTGAACGGCGATGTCTACCATCAAGCTATCGAGTACTTATACTTGCCAGTGTCTAATTGCAGCTTTGTTCTAAATGATTGCGACGAACCGCGTGCTCTGCGTGCTCTGAAGAACAAACCACCGGACTTAATTTAATGCTAAAAAGTAATTAATTTAATACTTTTCCGGCTTTGTTTTTAAACCAAAAATACTTAAAACATTGTAAGGAGAGAGAGCGCTAATAGAGAGCGCTTTAGTATTAGTTTATTGGCATTATTTTAATACCATTTTGCACAATTAAGATATCAAGCCAGAAGGCTGTTTAATGCAGCTAAAGACACTGGAGACTGGGTCTCCTATAGAAAATCTAACTTCGTATAATAGAGAACTTAGAAAATCTAAGAGGGCAACGTGGAGAGAACACTGCGAAAATATTAAAGATCTCCCTACGGCAGTGCGGCTCCAAAAGCCCTTGCCAGAGGCCATAGCAACGGCATTGGTACTCTGAAGAACTCAGATGGGAGCTACACGAAGCAGCCGGAAGACACATGCAAACTTTTGCTTGCTACTCACTTTCCGGACTGTGTACCAGGCTATCAACACTCGCATCCCGTAGTAGATAATTCTCCGACAATTAGTGGTAGAGAAAAGAGCCTGGCGACAAAGCCAACCAATGTTAACAAGGTCCAATGGGCTTTATCGACATTCAGTCCTTTCAAATCTCCAGGACCGAATGGGGTCTATCCTTGTCTGTTGCAGCAAGGAATCAACTATACAGCTCCAGTCCTTTCAAATTTATATAGAGCATCCCTGCTGTTAGGATATATTCCCAACAGGTGGACGGAGGTTAAGGTTTCATTTATACCGAAACCAGGGAAACCGGAAAATCTGCCATCGTCATATCGACCAATAAGTCTCAGTTCCTTTCTCCTAAAGGGAATGGAGAAAATTTTAGATCAGCACATTAGGGAAGTAAACTTAAAGAAACACTCTCTGTGTAAACAACAATTTGCCTACCAACCCGGAAAATCCTCGGAGACTGCTATCCATTGCCTTACTGGAAAAATTGAAAAGGCCATAGAGTGTAAAAACAGGCGCTTTCGATAATACGACGTACCAGGCCATTGATGAAGCCATGATTAGCAAGGACGTAAGCCCAATGATCACTCGCTGGGTCCTGTCCATGCTAAAGCAAAGAAAGCTTGGGGGGAGTGCTGGCTCAATCGCGGCCACAAGAGGATGCCCTCAGGGAGGTGTACTTTCTCCTCTACTGTGGACCCTAGTCATAGACGAACTTCTTCATCTTTTGAAGGGCAATGGCTTTGATGTACAGGGATATGGGGATGACTTTGTAGTCTGCGTAACAGGAATGCATGAAGAAACAATATCCGATCGCATGCAACAAGCCCTGCGCATCATTGAAAGATGGTGCACTAACAAAGGGTTATCTATCAACCCAAATAAAACAGCCTTGGTGCCTTTCACGAGGCGAAGAAAGCTTTCTATGTTAGAGCCGTCCCTAGGAGCAGCCGCATAGGTTTTTCGACGGAAGCGAAATACCTAGGCGTAACATTGGACAAAACCCTCACATGGAATGCTCATTTGGAGGCCACCATAAATAAAGCAAGGGCCTTTTTCGCCTGCACTAGACTTTATGGCAAAACATGGGAGCTGTCTCCCAAAATAACGTACTGGTCATTTAATACAGTTGTGAAGCCAATAGTCACATACGCTTCTCTAGTCTGGTGGCCTAAGACTGCTCAAAGAACAGCGGCAACTAAGTTAAGTAAGCTGCATCGGTTAGTCTGTGTCGGTATAACAGGTGCAATGAGAACGTGCCCTGCTTATGCTTTAAGTGCCTTTGTGGGAATACCTCCTTTCCCTATTTTGATAGAGAAGGAGGCCACACTTGCTGCATTAAGACTTCAAACCATTTCCGATCTAAAAATCGGAAATATGACAGGACATATGAAGATAGTCAAGAATTTCATAAATAGTCCTATATTGCAAGTAAGTGATGCAATAACTCCTACGCTCAGGGTCATGCGAAACTTTGAAGTTTCGATCGTAGATCGAGTGCTCTGGGACACTGGGAATCCTTATGCTGAATCCGATGCAGAGATTCGGTATACGGATGGATCGAAGCTGGAAGATGGTAAAACGAGAGCTGATATCTATGGACCAAATTACAAAAAATCGGTACCGATGGGTACCCACTATCTTTCAAGCGGAAATCCACGCAATAGAATTATGTGGCAGAGAATGCCTCCGAAGAAGACTATCCTCTAGGCGAATCTACGTTATGTCGGACAGTCAGGCCGCCCTACGTGCCTTGCAGTCTTACGCTATAACCTCGAAGCTTGTCGATGAGTGCGTCGCAGTCCTTAATGATCTGGGAGCCAAAAACAAAGCTTTGTTAGGTTGGGTCCCAGGGCATGAAGGGCATGACGGCAACGAAAAAGCAGATCACCTGGCAAAACATGGTGCTCTAACAGCATTTTATGGTCCGAAACCCTTTTGTGGACTCACGAAGGCCCACGTAAAGGAGATCATAAGCAACTGGGAAAATAAACAGTTTAGGCAGCATTGGCTTAGCAGCCTAGGGGAGAGGCAGGCCAAACTCTTTATAGAATCCTCACAAAGAGCATCAGCCAGGATCATTAATCTAAGGAGGGTGGATCTAAGAACCCTCACTACGTATTTTACGGGACATTGCGGTCTGCGTTATCACCTGAGTAAGCTGAATCTGTCAGATACAACAATTTGTCGGTTCTGCGAACTGGACGATGAAACGCCGGTTCACATACTCTGCGAATGCATTGCGTTAGCAAGGAAGAGAGTCTGCTACCTAGGTGGGGTCACTCTCAATCCGTTCGTAATATGGAATAAAAAACCTGAGAAGGTGCTCAAATTTATAAAGAGCCTCCGCATACAGCAATAAGCTGATAGGTCACACAATAGATCGTACTAATGGTCGCGGTGTAATAAGGGCTTATAATAATAATAATAATACCGTTTTGGATTGAAAATTTTTCAGAGTATTAAAATAATACCATTTAGTATTAAAACTCAAATTTAATTCCAAGAAGGTTTCATTTCAATAGCGGCTGGCATTAAAAGTAAACCTTCATTTTTTACTGTGTTCATATGTTGCAAAAATGGCTCGGTTCCTCTATCTCTCGCCTAGGCTATTACGTTTCAGTACGGCGCACAGTGGTTCGGCTCCATTCCTTTTTTGAAAAAAATAGGGATGGCCCTAGGTCATTAAAATTTTGCACACATCTCATATGTGAAATAGTTGAGAAATATTCAAAAAAAAAATTTGAAATCGGTGAGCCCCTAGAGGGAAGGTATCTCTAGGACCTATAAAAAAAATAATAATTGCAGCTAAAAAAAAACAACATATCTTCATGAAACTTAACGAATAAGTTACCCTCATAAAATTTATTGACTCTACCAAAAATTGTTGAAATCGGTCAACCCCTACGGGTACCTCCCTTGGACCTAAAAAAAAATTTAGTACAAATTTTAATTTCAACTAAAAAAAACATATTCATGAAATCTTTCGACAGTACAAAAAATTTGCGTGATTGCTCACTTCTAATACAGACTTTTTTTACACAAATATTTTGGTAAATAAAAAGAAGCCATAGCGTTCACTTCTGGAACGAAATTCGTCAGCAACAATTCATTAAAGAAATTTTGAGGTCCATTACAAAAAATATATTATTTTAAAGGAAAAAGATCAAGCTTTAAATTAAGATTAAAAAAATATTAAAATGACCAAATTTGAAAAAAATTTATACTTTTTTTTTATTAAATTTTTTTAAATTTATATTCGCAAAGCACGAAAAAATACTTTAGAAAACGATTTCCATGTTCCTTCTTAGCACGTCAATAACATGACTTCTAATTAAAAGAAAAAGGCTTTCACAAAAAAAATTGCGCATTCAAACCGGCATATATCGGTAACAATCTAATAATTATACCCGACATTTAGTAATGTTTTTTTTACATAGCAGATCACTTTCACCAAATTTCATTCAAATTTTTAGGTGGTCCGATGTCCGTTAACTTACAGTTTGTAACCTTAGCTGTGCCTTTTAATGAGACTTTTTTCGTTTTGATAAAGTTATGGTCTCATTTACGTAACGGATTATGGCTATGGTTACGGTTAAGGTTATGGTTACAGTTATGGTTATGGTTACGGTAACGGTTATGAGTATGACATAGTTATGGTTACGCTATGGTTACAATAATGGTTACGGTTATGTTTAGGATTATGATTACAATAATAGTTAGGTACGGAATGTTTACGCTTATTAATATAGTAATTGTTACGGTAACGGTTACGGTTTCGGTTATTAATTTACTTACGTTAGTATAAATACGTTTTATTCACCATTTTTTCACTTTCGTAAAAAGCTTCATTAATGGCTTCACTGACTTATTTAGTTCTTTCCTCTTAATAATGCAATTAGCGGATCGCAGTACTTGTTACTTTTGCTTCAACAACATTACTGCAGAGCTTTGTCAAGTTTATGACTGCATTCCTTTTTCAAATAATGCTTTGCAATCGCATCCTCTCTACCTCCACTAACATCATATGAATGAACATTGAACGCCATTGTTCACAAAATCAATAATCAAATTAAAATTTACACAACCAACCTGTGCAAAATGAACAACAATTGTTCAAAAATGGCATAAATTGTTGCCTAACAAGCAGAGCGACACTTCACTATGCTTAACGCAAAGTAACAACTTCAACGTTCAGCCTGCTTTTGAGGTGCTATTTATTGCGCAGGCGCAAATTGCATTCCAACTGAAGTGAATTGGCTACCTATATAGAAGTATATAAGTATGTATGTATACCTGGTATTGCACTTACGAGTTTACATAGCATAGCTGTACGTATGTATGTATACCTTGCGCCCACTTCTTTATCCACCACTGTTAAGTGGCCACTTAAGGCGACCAAGTGTCTCTACGTTGCTTCTTTCAACATTCTACTCCTCTTCATATCGGTTTATTGTTATTGTTGCTCTTGATGCTGTGCTACTGTTGTGATTACTATTGTCATTGAGTAGCGATAAGGATATCTACGAAATAAACAATGTGTTATGTATGTGCTCGTGGTATGTATGGATCTGGAGGTATGTTGTCCTTACACACTTGTGCTCTACTTTGCCTTTGGCTTGGCATTGTTTAAGGAGTTTTGCGATTGCCAAGTCAAGTCAAGTTAAAAATGTACAACAATAGACAGCGCAAGTGTAATCTAAATATTTGTGAAGCAATTATGCTAATTAATACGTAACGTCTTTCACCTGAAAACATTTCTTGTTGAGGTCAGCAAGTACATGAATCGTTTGATCGCTTAAAGTTTAATTAAGGCAAATGTTTTTTCAGTCACTTGAGTTGCTACTTGTCCCATACGATCCATTATGTTTTGGGGTCCTCGTCGTCTTCTGCTTGTGGAAGTCCGGCGTTTCAGCTCTACCTAAAAACTCCTTATCCAATTCCGAAACTACATCAAAAAGTTTTAAGTAAGATCATATGTAAATAAATATAATAAAATAGTTGGCAACCCTACCTAAAATCGATTTTATGTAAATAAGAGCCATATTGATATAGCTCATTTGTTTTTATATAATTTCAGATATGTGTTAGCTTCAATTATAGCAGATAATCTGCATACAAAAATTTGTAGAGCTCTATAAAACTATTTTTGAGATAATAAGGGTAATCATTTAATGTTGCAAACTTATTGCATTTATTGTAAGCGTCACAAAATGGCAAAGTCGCAACCGAGCTGTCCATTTTTGTATGAAATTTGGTTTGCGACGTACCTACATAATGGCAACTATGCGAGCCCATTTTGAGTGGCAATATCAGCTTATCGTAAAAATCGATAGCACAAATTTAGATTTTTTTTGGTTCATTTCGGTACGTTAAGCGATAATTTCTGAACTTTTTTGAGATAATTTCAGTACTTTTTCGGAATATGTTTCGGACTTTTTTGAGATCATTTCGGGACTATTTGAGGATCATTTCTGGACTTTGTTGGGATCATTTCGGGATGATTTTCGGGACTGTTTTGGGACTTTTTTTGGGATAATTTAAGTACTTTTTCGGGATATGTTTCGGACTTTTTTGGAATCATTTCGGTACTTTTTTGGGATCACTTTGGGAATTTTCCGGACTATTGCGGAATGATTTTAGGGAACATTTTGGAAAGTTTTCGGGAGCGTTTTGGGAAAAGTGGTTCCGAAAACAGTAATACGCAAATGGTCCTTAAAAATTCCATAAATGATTTAAAAAGGAGTTAGGAAATGATTCCGAAAAAGTCTGGACCATATCCCGAAAAAGTGCTGAAATTATCCCAGAAAACTACGAGCTATGCTTTTGAGAAATGATAAACTGGCCTGGTATTCTAATTGGTATCACTACATATGTAGGTATATTTTTTTCTATTTTGCATTATTTTTATTTAATTGTTATTATGTTTTGTATACTTTATATAAATTATTAGTACCTGGGTGGCCGAGCTTGCTCGGTGCTATCAATTTAGTGCTAACTTTACTTACCAACCTTGTGAGGATGTGTTACACTGTCCTTTATATGTGGGCAAATAATTAAAATTTTGTCATTTTCGTAGCCGTAATGGTATTTTTGCGGGCAACCCTACTTGAAAATATTTTAGTTGGTATGTCAGCGAAAATACCTTTCATTTGATACCCATATTGGCATATCTAGCACCATAAATAAAAAAACTTTAAATAGGTGGCATACATACCACCCCAAGTGGCAACCCCAAAGTGTATAGTCTTAGAATCAATCATACTATCTATATGCCAAATTTCATCCCAATCGGTCAAGCGGTTCTCGAGATAGTACCGGACCTGCAAATATACAAATAATGCAAAACCTACAGTACTCCACATTTATAAGTACGCCTAAATCTATGCCCATATTCCGTGTAGCATATGGAAAATATGACTCGGACTTATGTAAAAGATATATAAATTGGCACACTTAAAGCTGTTTCGGGATCGTTTCGGGATCACGATATGATGTCATATCATATGATGCAATTTCGTATGATGTCTAATCATATGATGTCATATCATATGATGTCATATCATATGATGATATATCAAATGATATCATATCATATGATGTCATATCATATAATGTCATATCATATAATGTCATATAACATGATGTCATATCATATGATGTCATATCATATGAATGTCATATCATATGATGTTATATCATATAATGTCTAATCATATGATGTCATATCATATGATGTCTAGCTCCATAAATAAAAAAATTTAAATATCATATGATGTCATATCACATGATGTCTGTCATATGATGTCATATCATATGATGTCATATCATATGAATGTCTTATCATATGAATGTCATATCATATGATGTCATATTATATGATGTCATAACATATGATGGCATATCATATGATGTCATATCATATGATGTCTAGCTCCATAAATAAAAAAATGTAAATAGGTGGCAACCCTGTAAACCGCCCCAAGCGACAACCCCAAAGTGTATAGTCTTAGAGTCAATCATACTATCTATATGCCAATTTTCATCCCAATCGGTCAAGCGGTTCTCGAGATAGTACCGGACCTACAAATATAGAAATATACTCCGGTGAGGTGGCAACCCTAGGTGACAACCCTACTTGAAAATATTTTAGTTGGTATGTCAGCGAAAATACCTTTCATTTGATACCCATATTGGCATATCTAGCTACATAAATAAAAACAATTTAAATAGGTGGCAACCCTGTAAACCACCCCAAGTGGTAACCCCAAAGTGTATAGTCTTAGAGTCAATCATACTATCTATATGCCAAATTTCATCCCAATCGGTAAAGCGGTTCTCGAGATAGTACCGGACCTACAAATATACAAATATAGAAGTTTAGCTCGTTTAAAGTTATTAGATTATTATTATTATTTTTTTTTTCATTTATCTTATTATTATTTTATTATATTTTTTTAATTTTATTTTTTTGCTTTATTTTTTTTGGTTTATTTTTGGTTTATTTTTTTCAATTTTTTTCATTTATCTTATTATTATTTTATTATATTTTTTTAATTATATTTTTTTGCTTTATTTTTTTTGGTTTATTTTTTTTTCAATTTTTATTTCAATTTCAATTTTTTCGTTCTTTTTTATTTTATTTCGTTTTACTTTTTATATTTATTTTTTTTGATCAAGTTGAGAATAGGCGAAAGCGATTAACATCGGATCAGTCTCTTTAGAAATTAGTCTCACAAGTTTTTGCAGTGATTGTTTATCCATACATATTTATACCTACATATCTCATTTGTAATTTATCTATTTTAGGTACTCAAAAATTTTCATTGACATTTAAAGCATTTCGCTACCAATGATTGCTAATGGTCGGAAGGAAATCAAAGGAAAAACTCTCATTAAACAAAACAACAGAGCAATACAAGGGGAAAACATATTAGTACAAGTAAATAAGTTGCAGTGCCTGCGAATGCATAGACAAGACCGCCCCATTAAACCACAAAATTTATTACTGCGCCTAAATCACTGCAAACAACTTCATCAAAAGCACAAGAATGAGAGCAGCAAACAGATGGAGAAGCAAATGCAACATATACAGGGTTATTCAGTGCTTTTTTTGTTCACAAATCGAATGCTGAGTAGAAGATCAAAATATTACAAAATATTTTTCAAAAACCGCCTAGCTCAGAACTTTATTTCAATAACGTTCTATATCGAAATTCGGTTGAATCTCTTTCGGTGAGAAAGGGCGTTTTTGAAACTCATTTTGAGATAGGGTGTTCGTCAAGAAAATTTTGAAATATGTAGTGTGTTATTGAAAACAAATCGGAAATAGAGTGTGTTTCAAATACTGAGATAGGGTGTTTTTGAAAAAAATATTTTGAAACTAGCTGGTGCCCGTGACTTCGTATGCGTACAATTTCTGTTTTTTTTTGCAGCTGGGTTAGCAAAGAATAAAATCCAACAAAAAGACTGGAGTTCAGCTCTTAAGGGTCGTGTCATGTAAGCTTTAAAGTTGGACTGCTCGATAAACCAAAATTTCGGTCACAAAAAATGTTTTCATCGGACTGATAAAGCTTAAAGTTTAAAAAAAAACGACCCTTTTCTTATAAGGTAAGAAATTAGTATATTTCCCGTAATAGCCATATTAAGCGTTTTGGTAATAAGAAGGTTCATAGTCTATGAGATATCTCCGGGGTAGCTTAGGTATTGAAATTAATCAAATGGTTTATGACAGCATTCATAAACACCTTTTGTTTGATACCCATAATGTACTAACACATTTTTGTGGAAATTTTCGTCGATACCTCCGAAAACGGTCGAGCTATCGAAATTTCAAGATATCTCCCAAACCATTTCAGATATTTCAATGAATCATATCGCATATTATAGCACTCATTGACACCTTTCGTTTGACACCCTTATGTTACTAAGACATTTTTGTTCACCCCTGGTCCACATATTGGGCGATAACCCCAAAACCCGTTAGGATATCACAAAAAATAATATCTTAAAATTTAAGTTGAGCGTCTAGCTGTCCAACGATTCAATTCCATTCAGTACTTTTAGAGTGTTACGACCACAAACATACAGACAGACATGGTCCACATATTGGGCGATAACTCCAAAACCGATTGAGATATCGAAAAATGTAATATCTTAAATTTTAAGTTGAGCGTCGAGCAAGTTAACGAAAAAAGTTTCATTCAATTCCATTCATTACTTTCAGAGTGATACGGCCAGAAACATACGGGCAGACAGACAGATTGACACACAAAAATTTTTAAAATGGTTGATTTGGATTCTACTCGCTTAATAATGCTTCCCCAAACAATTTTTTGTTGATATCTGCCATGTACAGACATCGACCTGTTACAATTTTATTATATGTAGAGATATGGTGATCTTCCATTCAGCAGACAAAATAAAAATATTAGAATCAATGTTTCATTCAAAAATTGTAAGAGTTTCGGAATTTTCGGGACCGATTCTGCGGTTTCGGGCTTTAAAAAAGGTATTGAGAGTGGATTCTTGGGATAGAATGGATGCGCTGGAAAATAATATGTCTGTACCTACATTTACGATTACAGTCCATGTGGACTATGCATAATTGTACAATGTACAACTCTTCTGGACCCAAAATGAATAACCTTGTATGTACTTATAATTAATTCGCTAGATTCACCTAAGTGAGTGCATTTTTTCTGTACGCATATACATACATAGCTAGTTGTATATATGAATGAATGCACTCACAGTGATTAAGTGTTAAAAGTGTACGAACTGCTGGAGTAGAAGATTCCCCTGCACATATTGAACCCATGTTGTAGTGGTAGAGCATTAATGCAGTCCATTAATTTTCAAGTGCAACACTTTATTGGCGTATGACTTTATATTAGCTGTCGTCGCCAACAGTAATGACGATGATGATAATGTTCTCACATGTGTCACCAACAACCAACCAAGCGCATAACCAAAACGATAGTGCAAGCAAAACAAGCAATCGAGCAACTGACTGATCAAGCTATTCACTTCAACCAAAGCATTTGACACTCTGCATACACTTGAGATCACATTAGGGAAATTTTTGGCATGTAAAATGTGACAGCAAAGAATGTCATTTATGTAGGCACAAATATTATTAAGGTGAATACAATACTAAGAGGAACAAGTAAGGAAAGCTGTCTTCGGCTGTGCCGAAGGCTAAATACCTTTCATGAATAAGCGTCACGATTTTCATTGTTTGAGTACAGCCTGTGTGAATTTAACTTAAGCTCATACCGAAATTATTGGAACTATCGATTATATGGGGGCGATGTGTTATATTGGTCCAATTTTTTAAAATCGACATTCCACATTCTAAAATAGCAATAGTTACGAAATTTAACGTTCCTACCTATATAATTACAGGAGTTATCTATCAAAATCCGTTTATCGGAACAATCGATTGTATGGGGGCTATGTGAAATATTTATCCCATCTCGATGATTTTCAACATCGATATTTCACATATAAAAATAGCGATACCTCCAAAATTTCACGTTCCTACGTGTTTAATTACAGGAGTTATAGCCCAAAATTCGTTTATCGGAACAATCGATTATCGGTCCGATCTTGCTGGTTCCGACAAATGATTCCTATATTAGAAAATGGTGGCCGCATACAAAATTTCAGCCAAATATCTCAATATTATCAAATTTCATCAGGTGTACTCCCAACGATACTGGTATGCTTTGCGCCAAGTTTCATCGTTCTACCGTAATCAGTTTAAAAGTTACGACCAGTCGAATTTTCAAAAATGTCTCACTTAAAAGTGGGCGTGGTTATCATCTGATTTCGCCCATTTTCGATAGCAACTTACCTTGACCAGGAAATTTCATGCAAAAATCTCTATTTTTACTCAAGTTATCGTGTACACGGACAGACGGACGGACATGCCTTAATGAACTTTTTTTTCCAACCTAAGAACTTTCATGTATGGAACTCTATATCTATCTCAATTATATGGTATAATGATCGAAAAGTGATCCCAAAATTACTCCAAAATGATCCCAAAATGATACCAAAATTACTCTAAAAGGATCTCAAAATTATCCCTAAATTACCCCAAAATTCTTGAGTGACGATTTTATTCAAGAATCGTTGATTAAAAATAAATTGTTATTCATCACTTTGATTTTTTTTAATAAAAAATAGCCGGTCACTCATCACTCAAAATTTTATAAAAGATGAATAATTTTTTATTCGAAGTGGCCCAACCCTGCAACACTCACTACCCTCAAAATAACATACATAGGCCGTAACTCCTAGAACAACATACACAGGCTGTAAGTTACAGAAAAACATACGCTGGCTGTAACTTTTTCTTGATAGACACCCAGCGCATAGATGTTTACTAGGGTGGTTACAAGGTACATATATTACACCCCCCTAAAATATGGTAGTAAATTAGAAAATGATAAATAGGTACAAAGTTTTAGGTCAATCCGATTACGTTAACACGTGTCTCATTGGGGTCAAAGATAGGAAAAACAGTGGGTTTTCATCCGTAAAAGCTACCCCACTTCTTTTATGAACTTTTTCCGAATACGGTTCGATAACACATTTTATTAGTGAAATTTTTGATTTGTGTGAAGTTTTTGCTAAAACTGCTACTTTCAGCAGTGGGTATTTATTATCATCACATCACGTCATAGTGGATATATTCAATTTAGAATTTTAATGCCAGGAACATTCAAATAATCGAATACAACAAATTTTAATATAATTTTATTACTTCTGAAATAATTTTAGTACAGAAATAATTTTATTTTTTTTTAATTTTCCATATTTTTTTTTTTTTTGGTAAATCGCTGTTTTTCCCAAACATTGACCTCGATGAGTCACGTGTTAACATAATCGGATTGGCCTGAAACTTTGTAATTATCATTTTCTAGTTTACTGACATATCTTAGAGGGGTGAGACATTGGAAATTCCACAATTGATTCCTTGTAACCACCCTAATGTTTGCACATCAAAAAAGTAGAAAAAAACCGCGTGTAGCCAGTACACGTTAAAGAAGTTAACTTCTTAAATTCAGAAATAACGAAATATGAATAAGGTTTATTCGAGAATGGCTTAGATTCACAATTTCTTACTTCCGGGAAGTGGACCAAGGAACCGATCAATTCGAAAATATCTTATACATGATGCGTTTCCCTTCAAATTCAGTACGTGGGTAGAATTATGCCTAAATTAACAGGGGCCAATACGAATGGGATATAGAGGAAGAGGGACGCGGTAGAAGGAAAGAGGGGAATGGAGAGAAGAAGGGAGGGAAATAGTGTGAAGGCGAAGAAAGACAGGAAGAAGAGTTGTAAAAGGGGTTGTAAATACCTTTCATTTGATACCCATATTGGCATATCTAGCTCTATATTTAAAAAAATTGGGATAGGTGGCAACTCTGTAATCCGCCCTAAGTGGCAACACCCATGTATATAATCTTAGAATGAATCAAATTGTCTATATGCCAAATTTCATCCAAATCGGTCAAGCAGTTCCCGAAATATACGAAAAAATATATAAATTGCGGTCAGGTGGCAACATTGCTTGAAATTATTTTATTTGGAATACGGCCGAAAATACTTTTCATTTGATACCCATATTGGCATACCTAGCTCTATATTTAAAAAAAATTGAGATAGGTGGCAACCCTGTAAACCGCCCTAAGTGGCAACACCCATTTATATAATCTTAGAATGAATCAAATTGTCTAAATGTCAAATTTTATTCAAATCGGTCCAGCAGTTCCCGAGATATACGAAAATATAAATAAATTGCGGTTAGGTGGCAACCCTAAGTGGCAACCCTGCTTGAAATTAATTTATTTAGAATACGGTCCAAAATATCTTTCATTTTATACCCATATTGGCATATATAGAAAAATGGGATAGGTGGCAACCCTGTAAACCCCCATAAGTGGCAACACCCATGAATTCTTCTTTGTCTAACTATTTCAATGTGTGCAATGTTAGCTAGATCATAGAATTTCACCTCCTATTTGATTTGCACAGCTAAACATCGTGGTGAAAATCGCCTACGCCTGAAAGTCTGCAACATACGCCTGAAACGCGGCTACAATTTCTATTTCCGTTGCATAATTTCCGTTGCATTATCAGCCATTTTCTCAAATTTTACTCTCAATCAAAACTTCATATCACCGTCTAAAAAGTTAACTTCAAAAAGTTAAGTAAAATTTAACCCGTTTGGTCTTCGCAAAGCGAGGTCTGCAGCTCAAAAACAAACACTCTCTATATTTAAAAGTACTAAAACATAAATATATTGTGCTGCGGCGTGATTTCAAAGTCAATGGTTCAGCGCCTGCGTACCACCCACAAGTAGTATTTGTGTAATGCTATTAAGAGATGCTTAGGTAATTATAAGTGTTATTTAAGTAAATATGCAACGCAATTACAGATTGCCACTCTGCTCCACATTTACTTAGGGTGTGCCGTTTGCCGCATTAACAGAATAAGCTGAGAACTTAATTTAAAGCAAATGAGTAAATGATCGCTTTCCTCACGAGATTCACGATCGGTGAATGAAAAGAAGGGCGGCTCCAGCAGCCAGAGTGGCAGCGAAATTAAATGCGATTCATTAATTATTATACTAAATGATTGTATGTTTTAACGTATGTATGTATGTGTTCCTAAGGAAGAATTTTAGAACTAATGCGTTAATATGTTTTTTATGTATTTAAAAGTGCATTGAGATTCAAGAATCAGCTCTTTGAAATACTTGCTGGGCTTTACAGATGATCAAATGTTTAAATAGGTCTTTAAAAGATGAAATTGGATACTGCAATAGATTGTTGAGAGGTAGCGGTCTCAAGTGAGTTGGGGAGCTTCAAATATACCGCGATAAGATACGCCTGTCCAAAGAGGCGACTAAGCTTATGATCATAGGGTTCAGGGGTTCAATCAAATCGTTCCCTCGATGGAAACATCGGCACACCATGAGGATTTCAGGATTTTCCTAAACATAAAATTAACGTCTGTGTTTGTACCTTGTCGCCGTAAAAAACAATCAACCAACCCTTATGAGACGCTCACGGAAGGACTATGAGGTCACAGAGTACAATAATATTTTAGAAACAAGGGATGTGCCACGCTCCATTAAATATAAAGTTTCTGATTTATCGGTTTATGATAAATGCTTTAAAAATTGATATAAGTCAAAAAAAAAGCGGGAAGAAAGAGGAGAATTAAAAGAAAATGGAAACAGTGAAGGTGAAGGAATGGGAAGAGGAATCGAAAGAGAAAAATTAACAGGAAACGAAAAAGGAAGGGGAAGATCTAAAAGGGGGAGGGAAAGGAAAAGGAATGAGAAGGAAAACACAAAACCAAAAAAGTATACAATAAGTAGAAAGGAAAAAAGTAGAAGGGAAAAGGAAAATCGGATAAAAGGAAATGGAAAATGAAAATCGAAGAAGAGGGAAAGAAAAAGAAAACAAAGAGATTGATAAGGGAAAACCAAAAAGGCAAAGGAAAAAAGCCAAAGGAAAAGCCAAAAAAGTGAAAAGAAAATTAACAGCAAAAAGAAGGAAAAGGGAAAAGAATAAATAAGAGGAAACGGAAATCGAAAAGTAAGCGAATAAGTAAAAACCAATGCAAAGGGAAACGGAAAAGGAAAAATATGTAACAGGAAACGAAAAAAGAAGTGCAAAATCGAAAAGGGAAAGGCCAAAAAGAAAGGCAAGAGGGGAAAGGAAAGCGAAATGGAAAAGAGGAAGAAAGGGAAAGGAGCAGTAAAAGTAAAAGGAAGGAAAAGGAAAGCGTAAAAAAATAAAAAGGGGAAAAAAGAAAACATAAAAGGAAAAAAGAAAAGGAAAAGGGAATAAGAAAGGGGATAAAATTAAAATGAAACAAGTAAGGAAGTCTAAGTTCGGATAGTGGCAGTTTTCATATGATTTTCGAAATATTCCATTTCGGTAGTGGGCGTGGTTGGGAAGCGATTTCGTCCAATTACATCGGGTATACTCCATATTATGCTAATATACCTTGTACCAATTTCATCGTTCTACCGTAATCAGTTTAAAAGTTACGACCAGTCGAATTTTCAAAAATGCCTCCCTTAAAAGTGGGCGGTGCCACGCCCTCGATCAAAGCATTCCGACGACTTACCGAAGTGTACATAAACATGAACACTGGTTTTATGTCGTTATGAAAGCTATGAGAGCCAGTGATCACAATTAACCATCCTTATTTGTGGTCTAAATGATTTCCCTCGGCACCCATTTGAACATTTTATTTCCGTATTTGAAACAAGTGTACCTGTAAATATATGAACATTAATACAACATCTACGTTCATACAAAACAACAAAGTGAATTGTTCGATTAATTGGATTATTGCGCGACAACATCGCAACAAAAAGAAATATCATCAAGATGAGGACACTGATGATGACGACTGCAATCACTTACAAGATAGAGCAACAACATTAACATCATCAGTGACTGAAATAGAAAAACTGCACAGCATTGATAAGCACCAAAAAAGTATTAACAACAAACAATAAAATATGGCATCAAACAAGTCAACAAATAAGTTCGCAGTCGCAACGACAATAACCGAACAATCTCAAACAAATTTTTTGTTTGAAGAACTTGCAACAACAGATGATGCTGGCGATTGACGACTAGCAGTTGGTAGTTGGATGGGGTGTTGTGCGGCATGGTGGGTCGAACTCGCAACAAGCCAAAGTCAAAGCGTGTGCGCATACATGCTGACGGCGTTGAATTTACAGCTACAAATCGTTGGATCAGTTTTAACTTAACTTAATTGTTGTTCATCCGGTCGTTCAATGCGATCTAAACGGTCAGCAATGGATGGCTAGCTTTGTATAAATTTATGAATGGCAGAGGCGTCGTTACTTTAGGCTGCCTAATGCCACCCTTAGATAACTTTATGAGAGTGAACTTTATTGTGAAAGCTTTTTTGGAAACCTTAATTTTCCTTTATGAGGTTATTCGTGCTAAACGATGAACCTAAGAAAATTGTCAGCTTTTTTGGTTTCGCTTATCAATATGTGTATGGGAAAGAATGAATTTATTGTAAAAGCTTTTTCATAAGCTTTACTTTTCAATTGTAAATTTATATTTCTTGCTCTCTGCTATATGAACTTTATTAAGAAAGCTCTTTCAATAAGCTTTATTTTGAAGTTCTCTTGTTGCCGCCTAACCGAGGAACCTGACAAAATGTTGTGCCTTCTATTTCGAGATTATTACGAATTCTTTAAGTAAAGTCGGTAGATTTGCATTTCTTTCAGAAAAGTCTAATATGGGACTGATTCGGAAGCCTTGGTTTGGTGGGTGTACGTCTGGAAATAAGCTTTACTTTCAAATCAAAGCCTTTCCAAAGGCTCAATTTTCAATAATGTTGTTAAAAATTGCTGCCTTCTATTCAGTAAGCTCATAAAAATGTACTTGACGATGAGCTTTATTGAAAAGCTTTTTTCGCTGAGCTTTATTTTGAAAAATGTAGTGTCTTTATTGTCGCCTTATCTTGAAACTTGGCAAAATTTAGTGCTTTCTGTGCCGTAAGCTTATTATGTACGTATATTGTGAAAGCTTATTTGGAAAGCTTGATTTATGGGGTTCGAAATTTCACAAGCAACTATCCCTACAAAGCCCGTGTCAAGCTTGGAGTGTATTTCATATTTATGATTGGAATTTCATATTTATGATTGGAACTCTCTATGACTATTCCAGGCTCAAGCTCCAGGAGGCAGCTATATATGTATATCCATTGCGGGTGATCGAAAAGCTTGCTTGTTTTTTTATGTAGAGACTAACAACGCAGCACCGAAAAGTTACTTTTTCTAGCGGGACGACGACTCATAACAATGATGCAGAACTTCGCCCTCATATCTATAGCGAAGATTTCTAAAATGAAGACAAAAAAACGAGCTAACAACGTATATGGTCTCCTCCCCTTTTATTCTTGACTTATACCGTTTTTTCTAAGTCTGCAGGTATGAGGTCCGAACGTCGAGAGGTTTTCCGGTATGGATTGTCGCGAGGGCGTGTTTTTTTATTCCACGGAACCTTCGGGTAAGACTCTTCAGACCCCGAGTAGAAAACAAAGGAGTAAAAAGCACTCAAAAAGCTCTTCTTCGGACTCTGGAGGGTCTTACCATCTCTATGAATTCGTTCATCAGTTTTATATGAAACGAGTCAAGGCTTTGCCCTTTCCTTTCCAAAGAAATAGTTATAGAAGAAATGAATAAAAAGCATTTGATTTTGCTAAACGTCTTACGACCCTGCTTCTTAAGAAAGAGCACAGAAAGCGCTCTCCGGAAAGCGGTGCGGGAACGTGTATTACTCTTGCTTAGAAGGTTTTCTGTATTGCCTTCTCAAGGGAAGGGCTCTACCACTTTTCTTCTGGACACGCGTGTATACTCTAAGCCCAATAAAAACCTTGGGCTATAATCTAGGTTCGTGAAGCTTTTGAGCGTCTCACAGAATATCCTTGTTCTGCCACGTCTCGAAGTCTGTTGTGGTCTGCTGGTCCTGTGGAAAGTGAAAGCATAGCAATTAAGCACTATACGCCCCTGACATAATATATAGGTAAGTGGGAGCAGCTGCGCAGAATAGATTAATCGATATTCAAGATATAAACATTGATGGTAGCAAAAACTTGCATTTTTATTGTTGTCACAGCAATTTCAATTGGTCCGATGAACATTCCATGCGATAACGAGTTCCGTCGATGAGCTAAGCTACACAAAAACTTGCACTCCAATGCTAAGTGATGCGCCGAGGTAAATGTTTTGCGCGGGAGCAATAGGTGCTCAGGCGACAAGTGCTTAGCCAACAACAGCAACGTGATCAACCGCGACAAATATCATCGTCGACAGAAGCTGCCACTGCAGCAAAGGTAGGTCGAGGGACAAAGTCAGCCCCTCATCAATATTATGTCGGACTAAAACGATTAATGATTTCCAAGGGGAAGATCTCATCGTCTGTTTTCTTTTGGCTGTCTGCTCTTCGTCGAGTTGTCGAATTCTTTTTTTTTTATTTTGGTTTCTTCTCTTACGATACGTTGGTCCACCATAAACTATTCCCTTGGTGGTGGTGTTGTTATTGCCATTAAGGCAGCTACACATTTGTTATTGTTTCTTCGATTGTCTTATTCCTTCGGCTGTTTATTGACTTTGTTGTTTGACTTGTCGCCGAAGTTCACTGGCGATCGCGTCTGTTGTTTTCACTGTTGTTGTTGTTGCTCACTACTTATGCAGCTACTGTGCGTCATTTGGTATTTATGCCAATTAGTATGAAATTTCTTGCGTCCGCGTGTGCGACAGGCATGGCTTCCGTTTAAACTGGTTGCCACATTTCCCTGTGGCTCCTCTATACTTCCCACTCCAAGCCTCAAGCTCGCACACACACATGCACCATATTTCACTACACTTTGTCGCAGAAAATGTTTCGACTAAATAAGGCGTGCAAATCACCTTTTAGCGCCATTTATTGTTTTAGCCACGTTTTTGACGGTCGACCTCAAACACCAAAGTGGCTTAGTTTATTTGGTACACATTTTTTTTTGGTATCGATTTTGCTGTTTTTGTCGTCATTCAATTCGGTCTAATCTTTTGGGTGTTTTATCGTGAAATTGTTTTTGGTAAAAAAATTTTTGAAAATTTAATTAGCTGTCGTGCGCTTTGCCTTGTGCTTCTCAGAAATATTTCGCATATCGAGCTTGTAGTGTATTTTCATAAGTATGTATGAGTGTAAGGTTTCTAGGAAGCCGTTAAGTGGGTAATAGTTCTGATTTGATTTTGCTTAATTTAATTTTTGTCTTTTCCTCCTTCGTGGAACTCAACCAAACTTAATGCTTTCTTTTGAGACGCTTTTAGAGATGATTAATGCAGAGAGAGCTTTATAGTGCAAGCTTTCAGAAAACTTTAATTGCATTTATATAATACTCTCCGAGTGTATTTCTGCCATGAAGAGCGAAAATTCATTTACTTTGCAGATGCCGTTTAGAGTCGGCAAAAAATTTTAACAAGAACAACAAAAAACTTTACACAATACAAATTGAAGAAGAAGATCGGCAAAAAATTCTCGTTAGAGGCCATAATGATAGCCTGTTGATATCTCGCCGCCACAAATTTCTTTTGTTACTTTATTGGCGCTAACCGTGAAAAATTGGTATTGTGAAAGCTTTTGCAGTGAGCTTTATTTTCTATTGCTCACCACTTTCTTGCTTTCATTTGGTTACTTATACCCACATTGTAGTTACTTTATTAGCGCTTACCATGGGAAATTGTTATGAGCTTTATAGTGAAAGCTCTTCTAGTGCGCTCTGTTGGTTAAGATTATGTATATAATTGTGAAAGCTTTTTGTCAGCGCTTTTTTATAAATCCTAATTTTGAGCAAACTTATAAAAATCTACATGAAGCTTAGCTTTATTGGGAAAGCTCTTTCGGCGAGCTTGACCAAGTTTGTGTTTTCTGTTTCGTAAGCTTATAAATATACATATTGATGGAAATGGGTTTTATAGTGAAAGCTTTTCGAGGAGGCTTCATTTTTCGTTATGTATTTAAAACTTTTGGTTTTCAATAATTTAGTTGTTATTATTGGTCATTACATTCTGAACTTTGAAAATTTTTTTCTGTTGGGTGAGCTTATGGA
This sequence comes from Campiglossa producta, assembly GCA_964058755.1. NCBI lineage: Eukaryota > Metazoa > Arthropoda > Insecta > Diptera > Tephritidae > Campiglossa > Campiglossa producta. The sequence goes on along the minus strand of CAXKVI010000001.1, from coordinate 46,343,322 downwards.
AATGTGCCATTATAAGAACTTTGTTGGAAAAGCTCTTTTAGTTAGCTGTATTTTAAATTTTGCATTGTCGTCTAACCGTGGAACCTAACAAAATAGTATGCTTTCTGCTTTGTAAGATCATAAAGATATGTATGGAAATGACCTTTACTGTGAAAGCTTCTTTGTACAGCTTAATTTTTAATATGTACAAAACTTCTTTAGTAGCTTAGCTTGATAGTGGAACTTGAAAAAATTTTAAGTTTTGAGACGTTTATATCTATTACTTTTATTCAAGGCAAATTTAAGGCTCAATACTTTAGTCCCTATAGACGTGAAAGCTCGTCTAAGAAAGCTACTGTTCATAGAAGCAACCTTTAATAGTCTACATATAATAAAGATGGTAGGATGGTATGAAGAGTGTGGGATACTCGAAAAGTTCTGCAGAAGATGAACTTTCCCTCTCACGATGCCAAAGTCAAGTACAGCTAATCTATCTATTATATATAAATGCGCAAACATAACAGGTTTCTCCCTTTTTTGCAATAACCACAATTCTAAGGTATATCAAATTTGGTATGTATCGATATGTCTCGCCGAGCAGGGTGTTCGACAACAAACCAAAAATTAAAAAAAATTAATTATAATATGATTTGAAAATCACACCACTACAAGTGCTATACACGCATTCGCTTTATAGAGCCGCTGTTATGGGTGTATGTAGGTATGACCACTTGCATTGTTGTGTTTGCATTCATTGCAGTAGGGTGAGTTGTTTTGTTGGCAGCAATAAGATAACATGAGCCAGCGCGTCAACTTTATTGAGCTTAGGTGGTACAAACAGTGTTTACAAAAACAAAATCTGTGCGTAGGGATTCAGAAAAGCAAATGCTTTTAAAAAAAGCACAAATAAGCTAGATCATGCACAAGGCCCTTCGTGGCTAGACTTAGTGAAATAAAATAAAATGGAAAATTGATAAAATTAAAAAAAAAAGTTAAATCAGAAATGGAAAAGTGATTGAAAGTAAAAAAATAAAATTTGTTGGAAATGAAAGGAAAGGGAATAATATAAAATAAATAAAAATGAAACAAAATGAAATAAATAAAAGTATTAAATTAAGAAAATAATAGGAAAGGAAAGGGATTGATAAAAGGTAAGTTAAGGTAAGGAACGGAAAATATGACAGAAAAATCAAAGGGAAAGGAAAGGAATGGAAAAGAAAAATGGAAGGGAAGAAAGGAAATGTAATGTAGGTAAAGCAGTGGAAAAGAGAAGTAAAAGGAGAAAGACAAAGAAAGGAAAGAAGAAAAAAAGAAGGGAAAGAAAAGGTAGCGAGGAAGGTATGGAAAATAATTGAAAATAAAAAGAAAGAAAAATAAAGGAAAGAAAGGTAATGAAAAGCTAAAAAAATAAGGAAATGAATGAAAGAAAAAGAAAAGCAAAGGAGTTGCGGAAAGAAACAAAAGAAAATAAGGAAACGGTAGGAAAGGAAAGGTAAGAAAAGGAGAGGTAAGGAAACGAAATGACAGGAAGTAAAGGTAAGAAAAAAATAAAAGAGAAGAAATGAAAGAAAAAAAATGAATAAAATGAAAGGAAACTAAAGCAACGGAAACGAAAGGAAAGGAAAGAAAAAGAAAATAAAAGGAAAAAAGGAATGTAATGGAAATGGAAAGAAGGATCAGGTAAGAATATAAAAGAAACGAAAAGAAAGAAAAATAAAAGAAAAGAACAGAGAAGAAAGAAAGAAAGAAGGGAAATAAAATGAAATGAAAGAAGAGAAAAGGAAAGAAAAGGAAAGAAAAGGAAAGAAGAGAAAAGGAAAGAAAAGGAAAAGAACGGAGAAGATAAAGAAAGGAAATAAAAGGGAAGAGAAGGAAAGAAAAGCAAAAGAAATAAATTGAGATGAAAGGAGAGGAAAGGAAATAAAAGCAAATGAAAGCTAAGGAAAGGAAAGGAAAGAAATACGTATGAAGACGACCTAAGAAGAATAAATAATTATCAACATTGAAACTACATTACTGAATGGTGTAAAGAGGGAGGAAAAGGCAAAATGAATAGGATGGTATAGAAACCAAAATATACAAAATATGGAAAAGAAAGGAAAATTTAAGAAATAGCGAGAAGGTAGGAAAATAAAATAAGGTTTTGTGGTTGAATTTTAACCACTGGGCGAACTCTAGTACAAGTAAAAAGGCTCCACTGGCTTGTTCACTTTATGAATGGACAAGGATGCTTCAAAGAAGGTTTATCTACCCACACGAGAAGAGTCGCCTAGCCGCTTGAACGGTGAAGCGGCAATGAAGGATGATTATTGAACTTAAGATATGACATCCTCTTACATATTATGATCCAAACTATCAGCTTTGCAAATTACAAACCCATCCCTCTACAGCAAATCTTACTAGTTAATATCCTTTTGTGATCGTTTTATTTTTTAATTTCCCTAATTTATCAAAATCTCTCAAGCAGCGGGATACGAATGCAAAGCGTTATCGGCGCGACAACAAGATGCCGCCACAACACCACATGTGCCCGTCTGTGTTGTTGGCTGTATGTAAATCGTTTACGCCAAGTGAACAACTTAATTTGCGTTTTTGTTAATTTCAACGCGTATCGCAATTCAATTCGTTGCAATAATTGAGCAATTTCTCATTTAAATGAATTGCCAATTTCACGCAACGCCCCACCAATAAGTTGTACCACGGAACCAACACCACGTCGAGCCGTATGTAGTCAGCTCAGCCACAGTGGCAATCAGTTAGTCAAGCAAACCCAACCCAACGCCGACCTGTCACATTCGATTGCAACCAATTTGGTCGGCACTAATAAATTGTCTTGAATTATTATCGCAGAGACGCCTTGTGGAACCGCCCCTTTTCCTGGCCGACAAAGCTTCACTCATCTTCAAATGCAATTATAATTATAAAACAATCAAAGCCACAAAGACACAGAAGTAACAAGAGCAAAAACAAAAGAAACAAACATCAGCAACAGTAGCGATATCTATTTGCCTTTTAGTTTTGGATTGAGCTGGCAAGATTTCGGCAAGAATGGCATATTAGTTAGCAGCGCCTAGCTGCAGGCTACTACCGTGCTTCTGATGGCAGGTGGCTGCAAATAGCCAACTGTCATACCACTTGGCACTCACTTTGCGACTGTTGCATGTATGTAAAGCGGGAACGCAAATTGAAGTCGCTTAATAAATCGAACAACCATGTTAATGTGGCCAATTTACAAAAAACGCCAAAGCTCCACCACCAAAAGCGATCGACAGCCTCAGCAATCGACGATCAATGATCGTAACGACTGCGCTGCCATTACCACAATGCCACCACATAAAATCACTCTCGATTGCAATCTGCGCTGATGTGGCTGCCATGGACACACCGCTGAAGGTGTGACCTTAAAGAATTTACGAGGCAGGTAGTGTAGTGAAGTGTAGTGTAGTTGAGTAGAGCCTGCGCTGCGAATGAAGTGCGAGGCACCGTGTTCAAGAGGGTGAAGAGAGTATGGTTTGCGTCTAGCACTGTACTCTCGGTCAGCTTTCCTGCCGGCTATTGTAGTTTTGCCAAATTGTGTGTTATACCAAATGAGGCCAGTTGCGATCGTCATCAGGTGATATTGGGCGGACTTATAAATGGAGAGCTTATTCATTCGTTAATGTGCTACAAGTGGATTTCTATGGATGAACTGAAGACAAGCGCAAGCTCGAATGTTTGGGTACACCGAGCCAAAAGAGTTCCTCAGTCGTGAATATGTATATGAAGATGAATAAGATGTGATTTGAACATCATATGATATGAAATATGAATATGATAAGATATGAATGAATTAAATGATATGATATGATATATTTTATGAATATGATATCAGATATAAACATAAAGATGAATATGATGTGATATATTATTATATGATATCAGTTTCTGTGATATTTTATAATATGGTATAATGTCATGTATGTAATATGACTGATATGACAAGACATGATACGATAAATAAAATGATGTGTTATATAGAAATGTGGGTAGGATTATAAAAATTGATATGGTATGATATAAATACGATTATGCTTTGATATGATATGATATGAATGTAAATGAGACTTGATATGATATCAATATGAATATGAATATGTACAAAGATGAGTATGAATATGATATGATATGGATATGATATGATATGAATATGATATTTTATATGCAAATGATATGATATGATAAGAGTATCGACAGCCACACTGCAAAGCCCTGCATGTTCAAAACGAAAAAGTTTTCAGGAGAGAGAAAAAACTATGATAATTCTATCATATGAATTAATTTTATCATATGAATATTATAACATTTCACCACTGAAAAGAAACGGGAAGTTATAATCCTAGTTTGGCTGCATTTTAATGCGCGCAAGTCCACGATCTATGGGAAAGGCTCAAAACCTTACTTTTGGGAAAAAAAGTGACTTACAGGGTTTTTCAGTGGGGCTGTCGATATATTACATTAAAAGTAAGACTTATCTTTGTGCCCACGTATGTACCTTTTCGCCTAGGGAGTATATGATATAATATGAATACGAATATGATGTGATATGATATGGCATTATCTTCTATATATATAAAATTGGATGTATGTATGTATGTATGTATGTATGTATGTGGCTTATTAACTCCAAAACTACTCGGCCGATTTTGTTGAAATTTTGGGGATAGATTAGTAGGAGCCTGGAGAGTGTTTCTGTACATTTTTTTATGGGAAGTGGACCCGGGATGATATTTCTTCCGGGAAGTGGACCAGGGACCGATCTGTTCTAAACAATCGTATTTATGGCTCGAATTGCTTTAAACTTGGTATGTAGGTAGCTATATGCTAAGATTAATATATAGAATAAATTTTCTTCCGGAAAGTGGACCCAGGGCTGACTTATTCTAAACTATCGTAAAAATGGTTGCATTTACTTGAAATTTGGCATGTAGGTAACGTTATGTTTATGTCAAAGTATAGGATGATTTTTCTTCCGGAAAGTGGACCCAGGGCTGACTTATTCTAAACTATCGTGAAAATGGTTGAATTTACTTGAAATTTGATATGTAGGTAGCGTTATGCTTAGATCAAAGTATGGGATGATTTTTCTTCCGGAAAGTGGGCCAGGGACTAATCTATTCTAAACTATCGTATTTATGGCTCAATTTAATTGAAACTTGGTGTATAGGTAGCTATATGCTTAGAAAAAAATATAGGATAAATTTTCTTCCGGAAAGTGGACCCAGTGACCTTTTCTAAACTATCGTATAAATGGTTAGATTTAGCGTGTCCGCATACGGAGCGAATCGTCATAGACGCATATTAGACGCTACATTCGATTTTTGTACGCTTTGTTGCTGAACACATATATTTGCATGAAGAGCTGCACACGAATCGGCAGCTGCACGAAAGTGGCAAAGCATGAAAGCTACATGCTGCTCAGCGTATGACAATGCTGGTCGCCAGGCGTCGTACGCTTAGAAAAGAGGAAGAAGAAGCATTTGTTTACATTTTTCTTTTTCGAGTTTTGTGTGCCGTGGCTTTGCTTTCTTTTTTTCAATTAAATTAATTGTTTATTTTTAAAGAAAAAATAGAAATTTTTTAAAATTTGCAGAATCGGAGAAAAGATTTCCATTACTGTGAAAACGTGTTAATTAATTAATATTGCAATTTTGACAGTTCTTTGTGTGCTTTTTTTCTGCAGCGTCGTGTGCAAATCTTGAGACGCAGGGAAATTCATCATCAGTGAAATGACAAGTACGCGTCTGTGACGATCCGCCTCGTCTGCGGACTGCCTGACTTGAAATTCGGTATATAGGCATCGTTATACTTAGGTTAAAATGGGGGATAATTTTTCTTCCAGGAAGTTTACCAGGGCCCGTTATGTTCTAAACCATTATATTTATGACTCGATGAGCCTGATATTTGGCATGTAACTGCCGTTACACCTTGATAAAATATGAGATAATGTATCTTCCGAGAAATCCATGTTTACCAAACTTTATTCAGGTGTTTTTCTTTGGCGTGGCAACGCACGCCGGGTATTACTAGTATACATTAAAGGGTTGCATGCGTTAACTATGCTACGAATAAACCAAATAACTTTCTAGTTCAACGCATAACTCGAGTTGTGCGCTGACGCCGATTGCGTTTGTTCGAATACACATACAGGCAATTTATTGTTGGTTGTAGTTTTTCGCTAGCGGTGAACTCGACTCGTTCGTAACATAAACACAAATAAACCACCCCTTCAACTTCAAGTACATTCGAATACAAGAAGTATTTGCACACATTTTTAGGTGCACTCATTGTTCAGATATTTCTTTAAACTGGATTTGGTTAACTAATATGTATCTTAGGCAATCAAATTATTGTTGTTTTCGGCTAATGGTAGCCTGTATTGTTCTAACCATAGATGGGTGAGTGACACAGTTTAGCAAATATTGAAATGTGTCATTTGTATTGTGAACTCGCAGAGAAAAGCAGTGAATTTACAAGTGTCTTAATACTATTTTTTACAATTCCAAATTAAAAAAAAAAAACACAATGAATGTAAGTAATTCACATAAAATCTGAAGTGTATTCGTTAAAAAATGCTGAGTTGCAATAAAATGTATTCCTGTGTTTACAAAAATAGGTAACATCTGATGAACCTTCAACGTCAACCCAGTCGACACTTTTTTTATTTGGCCCAGTCTAATACTCATACTAGAGTAGTAGCTAAAATACCCGTTTGGGCGAAAAGTGGATTAGTCCTTTTGTACCCGTTCGGGTATAAATATGTATGTATAATTAGGACAGCCACAAACGAATGTGAACATACATCGTGATCTGAGCTGACATTAGCCGCATCCTCCCTTGCAACTGATCCCTAACGCATCCTAAACTATTCGCATTTTTTGCCAGGTTAGGACGCGCACATACATATGTATTTGTATGTACACATCTGCGTTGCTTTGTTTTCGACTAACCCAACAAACATCTTTAGCTAATTTCAATTTGAGATGCATTTGAGAACCAACCATCTTCTCAAATCTCAAACGTTCGTTTTCAATTTGAGGCGAAATAACCGTTGATAGCGTTCTCAACCTAAAAGGCTCATTTTTAATATGGGATTTTCCCTGGTTTTCAAATTGAGAACGGCAGAATTTTCAAACGTTTCTCAAACTGAGCGGAGTGGATCGAAATGGAATCCACATGCTTTCATTGCAATATTTATTCAGAGATGCCAATCATGCAAAACAAATACCAATTTTAATAAAAAGCGAGTTTCCAATTATGCAGTTAAATTTTGCATAATACTTTTTAATTAATATAGTTCAACAAATAATCCCGTTATTTAAACAACATTTGAGAAAAAGTTGAGAATAGATGTTTTCTCAAACGTTTGAGTTTTTGGTGCTCGATGTTTGTTGGGTAATGAACAACTTGCATACATACAACATACATACATACAATTTATGATTTTCATGCCTAACTAAAAACTATGAGTTAACTGAGTTCACTAGTGCAACTTCATTTACTCGCACCACCTTTTTCTTGAACAGTGTTTACAGTGTTAACGAGTTTGTTGCGTACTTGTGCGAGTATTTTTAGTTAAGCGCACCAGTTAGAACAACAACTAACAATATTTGCTTCATATTTTATCCGAACATGCGAGTACATATTTTTGTTGTTTGTGTGAGTTGAAGTTCAAATTTTTTATGAGTTATCAAAAGTTAACTTTTTCAGGACTTATGCAGCTCTTTAGTATACATATATATCATATGACAAAAAATTAATTGTTTTCTCTTAGTGCCCAAGTTTTTTTCGCTCAGTGTACGCATGTGCAACCAACTAAAATGAACTTGCAACGCTTTTCAATACCAAGGAGAGGCTGAGCGATTTCTCGAACGGATTAGCTGTTTATGTGCACAACAAACTGCTGCCCCTACTGAGCCGAATTAAGTGGAATTGTGATCGCAGTTAGTGGTGTCGTGAAGTCACGTGGTGTATACTACTCCACCGAAACACTCACAACCACACGGCGAGCAAATGAGAATTGCTGGTATTCATCCAATTGGTGATGCAGGTAGCATTTTTGGCTTTAAGCCTTGCCTTGCTCAAAAGTACGTTAAAGATTTTGATAAGCTTCTGGAATTGCTTGTTCAAGTGGTTTTAATAAAGCCGAACGCCAAGCAAGCTCGCTTGCATCAACAGCAGCAATTCCAAAGAAGGTTAAACGTAAGAACAACAATGCGATGGTGAAGTCTTTACGTGGTGGGACATCTAATTATTATAAATAAACCAATCGGACAATAAAGATCAGTACGAAAAGATGTTGAGCTCAGAGAAGTTTACCAAGTAAGGACCATTAAAAGGTTTCCTCAGTGCATGTTTATTGTTGTTGTTGTATGATTTTGTAATATTTATTAATACTAAAATGTTGCGCTTAATTTCCAATGCCAATAAAAGTTTAAGAACTTAATCTTGAAGTGGTGTAATAATTGGGTGGTAGTGAGTGAGAAGGCTGTGTAGAGCGGTAGGAAGCTAGGCCAAGTATTTAAGGCTTTTCAGCTCACAAAAGTATTTGATTGAAAGTGGAGTACTTTTACTACCTTCCCTCGCCGAAATTTTTTGTGGCGCGTTTAATTTCAGCCTATAATATGAGTATGATATGATGTGAGGCCCTATGCTGATGATGTGATATGATGAAAAAACATAATGTGATATATGAAATATGATTTGATTTGATTTGATATAATATTTGAGATTGTACAAGTCTCTGTCTGTTAATGCTCAATCCGAGCGTGGCTTGTCTCTGTCTTTCTCCCTCTCTTTCATTGGCTCGACCTTTGCCACAATAACACAAGCAACTGTCACGGGGATATATTGGGCAGGTTGAGTACCCGTGAGCTGGATATGCGAGCTGTAACGGATTTGGGATTGCGGTACCTGCTCGGAGGCTGCTATTTGCTATATCTTTGAGCTGATGATTCATCTTGTAAGGTAGCTAGGTCATATTGGCCAAGGCGGATTGCAAGCAATCCGTGAAACATATTGAGTTCGCCTAAGCTCATTTATACCCGACGATTGGTCTTCTCTCGGTTCAAAATGTTGGTAACAAGTTCTCGATGCTGTTGTTTACTTGCCCGGGTCCCCGTCCCTAACAGTGTATTGCTTGTTCTTCTAGTGATGTTCGCCATATATGTAAATGTACCGTATCAAGGCGACAATATCAAAACGAGCCCTACTTAAGGTGTCATCCGAAAATATTGTTCCAATTTATTTCTACTCCACAACATTTACCATTGTTTCCACTACTATATGTTTTTGTTCTATAGGAAGGCACCGCCTGCATTTGAACTGAGCTACGACAAAGAGGCAAAGCCTTTGTACTATCTGTGCATCACGCCGTGTGTTAAACTCCAAAAGATATCGAAATTGCAATATATTGTAGGCATGCGAAGCCTCGCCCCTGCTCCCCACACCGCCTCAGTCAAGCAGAGCAAATGATGCACATTGTCTTTATGGTAAATCTGATGCGATGGCGATTGAAAGCTCTCTGGCACGCTATCGTTGAGTACAACCAAAAAAAATGGTAACAATTTTTAAAGCGGATGAGAAGATGTGCTGAAGGTGGCGTGACATTGCTTTAAATTGAGATTGGATTAGCCGTTTGACTAAATTGTGTGATGGCGATAGCGTTGATAGTGCAGGTCGCAAAAGGTTCGATGCCGTAGATGTTTTGCCTTAATGGGGGGGAGGAGCAAGATGGAGATGTGGATAAGACGAAAGAAAAAAAAACCAGCGGAGGATGGACAGGCAATAGAAGGCGTATAACGTTGATCATGAGTTCATGACGATGATGGCGGATAGCTTGTTTGTTGTTGTTTAAATATTTGCTGTGACGGCGTTGGTAATAAGAGGAAGATATCTCCACTTGCCATCACACAACGGTAAAACAACATTGCGCAGACGGCTTTCGAGCAGCTCCAGCAGGCAGGTTGCTACAATGGCGACGGACACAAATGCTACACCATTGAAGTCCGATTGAAAAGAGCCCCAAAGAGCAAAACACAGCAAGTCGATCAGTAGCCGTTTCGATAATTTGCTGCTGCATTCCAAGCGTATGTCTCCTTATCCCACATGTCAATCAAGTGCCTAATTATTCTTGCGGGTCCTATATGTTCTGCTTTATACATATATTCGTACATGTGTTGGGGATTTTATAAGTATTCGCCATGTTGACTCGTTTGTCTTTAAGACTGATCCTTAGCTGTTTGCTTGTACTAGCGTTTTGGCACATGCAGCCAACGGAATGTAGCAGATAATTGGTTTTGTTGATTGATTTCGATTTTAATACAATGGCATAAAGAAAATATTGTGATTTGTGCTTTGCCTTTAGGCTAAGGCGGGTCTTTAAGTTATCATCTTTGGGGGAGCTCATCCGTTGTTCATCTTCCTCTGTGCCTAGTCAATAAGTTTGAGAAGGACTGTCCCAAAACTACTTGAGGTTTGAATATATTTCATAAGTTAGGTTTAGTTGAATACCAGGAAAAAGCTACCAGTCCGACACTAAGGCCACAGTTGGACTAATTGTGATAGCCTTTATGGCCATATGGGTTGGATCGCCCTACTTCGTGGAGTTGGTATAGATACATATTTCCTACAGCAGTAGTTCCAGAAACCCGGTGAATAACTCAAAGGATAGTTAGTAATGAAGAAATTAACTTGAACTGCCCTTCAAACATTCTCGGAGTGCTCATAACTGAGGAGTCCGATATGAGTCCTAAAAATGTAAAAAATATGAGCATCAGAAATATGATTATATAAGAGTCTTTTGTGACTCCGATTTGAGGAAAATTATGAGCCTTTTGCCGAGAGTGTTCATTAAACAAAGCAGCTTTGGAACAAATATTCATATTTTGTTTGTGAAAATTTTTTATTTCAATTAAATTTCAATCATTCAATTCACACATCATAACCGTACGAACTGTTCCTGCTACAAAAATATCGTTCTGGCATTCGTTGCTGAAGATATTTCCTGGCCTCATAAGTATGCCTACGTATGTATCTATAAGTGGTTCTTGGTGTTTTTTCATGCATTTTTACGTTTTTGCAGATCATGGCTCATTGTTCCACATTTGAAGGAGTTTCCCCACAGATATCTAATCGACTATCCCCACAAATTTCTAATGGACTTTCCCCACAAATATCTAATGCCATGTATGTTTTATTCCAGCCTGCCTCCCCTCCCCCTCTACCCCGTTCAATGCTGCAAAGTCGCCATTCATGAACCCAAAAGTGCAGTATATATATATGACTTTTGTACGAGTCATAAATGCATCCGAAAAGCTTCACAAAGGAGTCATATTAGACTCCTATTTAGCCTCTATATGAGCCGTTTCTGAGGCCAATAAGAGTCATATATGACTCCTATTCAGGCTCATACAACATATGAAATTTAGCTCTTATCGGACGACTATTGCAGGAAGGGAAATACACTCATTTCGGAGTCATAAATGAGCTCATAAGGAGCGTAAACGCTCCTATTTAGCACTCTTTTCTGACTCATTTATGACTCCAATTGTTTGCTGGGTGAAGTCTAAATAGGTTAAAAGTTTTGCGAAATTTTTCGTCTCAGGTGATTTTTGTAAATGCTCTTACCTGACATAAGCGGATATTTTTTCTAAAATCAATTTGGAAGAAGCACTAATTTCCTTTAAACTGGGTTTACGCTAAAACTGTTGCGGTTAGTCGAAGATAGTTAACTGTCATAAGAAATCATGACCCTTTTATGCAATGGTCCTATTTCTTTTTAATATGTATCAACAAAAGTTTGTTAACAGTTAAATGCGTTTTTTCGCTTTCCTGTAGAATTTGGTATTTAGACTTAAGTGGGTTTTCCAAATGTCCACAGATATGTTCCTTATCGATGCTACTCACAGTCTCACACAAGCTACCTAGGAATAGGGCCGTTAGTGTGCTCTTCAAAAGTTCATAAAGTTCGCCTAGAAGTATCGCTTTGCCAAGAACTGCAAGTAAATCCGTCCTAGCTCCCAGGCCATCGACCACCAAGATCCCTCACAGGTCTTTGCTTTAATTGCCATTATGGATAACACATCATATCTATGTATATCCATATCTATTCGTTGACAATACCTTCTGCGTCAATTAAATCTAAAAGCGATTAGCACAATTTATTGGTTACACGATCACAAAGCAAATTATGCCAACACACACCACAAATGGCCAACAACAGGAAGCCCAAATTGAGACATTATCCGCATTTCACAACATAAACAGCAATTTTTTCATGACACCACGTCAACTGATTTGGGTTTGTCTTTTTTCACTTTTTTCCAATGCGCTGATGCTGGGTTTTTTCTATGCTTGAAAAAAGCTGAGTCGATCAAACGGAAACCCAGCGAATTTCAAGTTTATTGGTCAACAATCAATTCTTTAACGATTATTTCAATCAAATAGATGGGAGCAATTTTCGAAATCAACAAGTTATGCGACGCATAAGAGGTGTACGTATGAGGATCCGTTTTTCTTACAGGGCTCCAAAATAAAATCTAAACGAAACATCATACGCTAGAGATGCCTTTACTTTTGCTGACTATATTTATTGAAGAAAAATGTACTAGATTAGAAGACCACTAAAGGCTGCTTTAAACGGGTCGATTTTCTAGTCGATTTTTTGGTCGATTTTTCATTCAACCTTCAAATACAAGGTGTGAATCGATCGAATTGCTATTTACACGGAACGAGACATCATGAGCTAGAGATTCCTTTACTTTTGCCTGCTATATATTGAAGAAAAATGCAATAGAGTAGAAACCCCCTGAATGCTGATTTAAAGGGGTCGATTTTTTGGTTAAAGGCCAATTTAAACGGGTTGATTTTCTAGTCGATTTTTCATTCAACCTTCAAATACAAGGTGTGAATCGATCGAATTGCTATTTACACGGTAGAATGACAAAAAATCTACCAGAAACAGAACAGACACGCTGCTTGCAATTGAATTGTATTTTTACCGCTGTATGGATAGATGTCTAGCTCAAATTTTAGGATGCATTTTATCGCACGGATATATTTTATTGCCGCTGTACCTTCAATGTCAAATTATAATGTAGCTTTTTTACTTCCGTACAGACCAATGACTGAAACCGAAACCGTAACCGTAACCGTAGCCGAGTAAAACCGATTCATTTTTCAAAACCTAAACCGAAACCGTAACCGTTATTTAGATCTGGAAAAGAACGAAACCGAAACCGTTTCAAAAGCCGGAACCGGTTCCAAACGCTTTTGAATTTTTTTAAAGTCTCACTTCTTTTAGTGGGCACATAGGTATTTTCTTTTACAAACAGGTACCCTGAAAACTTTCATGGAAGATTGTCGAGCAAGGTTACAAAAGACATGTTTTGACCTCAGTATACAAATTCTGAAAGAGGAAGTTTGACTATAGTTGAATAAAGCGATCGAAAAAAATTTTCGAGATCCGAAGAAGAAATGTTCAGGCGATGCTTTTGACGATTTGTACATTTCATTCAGCTACCATTCAAATATTTTTCTAATAAAAAAGTAGAGGTAATTTTAGGAATTTGTTTTGCAGAAATTTTATCCGTGCATAGCGTTAACAAAAATGTATTATTATATTGGAGAAATTCCATCACGGCCGCAGGAAAAAAGGTATGAAAATTCAGACCTATTTCGAAGCTTCATAGGCACTTGCGTATTTTAGTAGTAAATTTTTTTTTGTTAGTGTTTTTATTTGGAAACCGAAACCGGAACGAAACCGTAACCGAAATCGAAATAAATTTTGAAGAACGAAACCAGAACCGAAACCGAAACACGCTGAAAAACCGAAACCGGAACGTTATTTTAATCGGTTTCAGACCTTGGTACAGGCTGATTTACACGGGTCGATTTTTGTCGACCGATCTACAACTTGCTTGTATTTAAAGGTTGAAAGCAGTGGAGCGACAAAAATCGACCCGTGTAAATCAGCCTTAATACGTATCCGGGAGCTCTGCTTTCTGCACATAAATAAGCACACACACACACGCACACGGATGCTTACGCCCAAACAAAGGTGATGGGCGAATGAGTAAAATGGACAAATGGCGAATGGTGAGTGCAATCCAATTAACTCCATAAAAAGACAGAAACACCATCAATGTTAGCAAATTCATTGTCTCACCACATAGGCGGCAACTGCAACGCATGCAATGAAACAACAACAACAATATTACAATAGAGTAAGCATATTCAAGTGCTCGTTTTTTGTCAGTAGCTCCATAATAGTTGCAAATTCATGGCTGGAAGCTCACAGCAGGATCTCGCATCCCCACTAAAGCCTGTCAATCGCTCCCAACATGCATCCAATGTATGCCCGTATAACTGCGAGAATCGTTTTTGCGTGTTAAAGTTCGCTGAAAAGCGTAACTGCGCACCTTTAGGAAGTCCATCAACAATGGTCAGGGAAAAGCAGTAGGGTAGGCGCTGTTTAACAAATCGTTTAGTGTTGCGCATGTGCAATAGAAGTCGCATTTCTAGCGTTTATCTATTAGTAGTAATCGGCAAAAGCAGCTGCTTATAGAAAAAAATCCGCTTACTTTGAAAAATAGACCCTGAAAGTCAACACGCCGAAGTTGTTATGTTATGCAACATTGATTTTTATTGGAACCAGTGAATGGAATATCTCAGTGACTTCTTGGACTCAATCACTTTTTTAGAACCAATGACATTTTGGAGCGAGTAACTTTTTTGCAACAAGTGACCTTTTTAGACTTTCTGTTTTTGAAACTAGCTACCGCATTTTAGCAGGTAAACCTCTTTTTAACCCGTCACTGACGTTGTGGATACAGTGACCCCCTTTGTAACCCTTCACTTTTTTTTAACCAAATAATTATTTTGACGCTTTAGGGCCCAGCTACTTTTCTAGCTAGGTGGCGTTATTGGAGGCCGTGACATTTTGCGTGCCAGCGAATTTTTTTTAACTAGTGACTTTTTGGAACTAATGAGTGACTTTTCGGAACAACAGCGAATGTTTCGCAATCTGCGACTCTTTGCGCCAGTGACTTCCTGAAAGTGGTTCTCTATTTCTTGATTTGGTAACTTTTTAACTAGTGATTTTTTTTAAGTTTGACTTGGAACACCTGTCCGGCTTTATATTTTTGAGACCGTGAACTATCGGCAACTGTGACTTTGTTTGGAACTAGTGGTTGTTTCACGGAAATGAATATTTTTATGGAATCGAGGGCTATTTGGAGCTGTAACCTTTTTGACCTGGTGACTTTATGGAACTGGTCCTTTTTTGAAACATTAACTTTTTGGAACTAGTGCTGACTGTTGACCAGTGACTTTTTGAAAATAGTGGAACGACAAAAAATCGACTAGAAAATCGATCCGTGTAAATCAGCCTTCAAGTGTACTATCGCCCTGAATATCGGAAGTACTTCGATGTTTATCGTATACCGTTATTTAGTCATGGATCGGCAACATACACATAGAATTGATTTTTTTTTTTTAATTCTGGCAACATCCGAATTTTAGTAATTACATCATATTTTTGTATAATAATGATATTCTCGTGAGATTGTGTGATTTTTCGCTAAATTGTTGGCTCGCCTGACAGTAACATTCCCACAGCATCAGAAATCGATTCATAAATATTCAATACCTAATTATGTGGCAGCTCTAGCATCATGATATGGCAAAATATTGTGACAACAAGCGAACGCATTTAACGCCCATATATGGTGCATGCCACATACCACATACCGCTTACGATCACACAAATTATTTATTACAAAATGATGACAGCAGATGGTCGATGTACGACTATCATCAGCGAACGTACGACGATCAAGAGAGTATCGTTGGATTATGCTGGCACTTTTTAGTAAACTAGGGCAATAAAAAAGTAGTATTTCTTTAGAGAATTATTGAAAAAAAAATTCTCAACATTTATTTGGGCTTACAACCCGAGCCAATTTCTCAAATCTCCTCAACTAACCGGAAATCGTTCAGAATTTGAAAAGACTTTCATTTCCTGCGACATTTCAGTTCAAATAACAAAAAATAAATTTTTGTAGCCTAAAATAAAAATATCAAAAAAAAAACCCAAAAATTTATTTTCCAACTATTTTTTAAATGCTAACGCATAATTGTTTCTAATATTCTAACGCTAAATTAATACTAAAAAAATGAAATCGCAAAGATTCCTAACAAATTACAGATGCGATTGCTATGGCCAGTCATTTTGTAACTGTCCGAACAAGGCAACCGAAGCCACGCGTTTCATGGAGAATATCTACGATGTGTCCGAAACCATGGCACAAATTATGGTCATCTGTGGCATACATGAAGCTAAAGCTAAGGCTGCTATTGATGTGATAACTTACTCCTTCATTCACTATGATGAGATTAGACATCGTATCGATGCTGTGCCACGTAAGCGTTTGTGTAAAGAGGATCTCATTCATGATTTGGGACGAAAA
Organism: Campiglossa producta; assembly: GCA_964058755.1. Classification (NCBI taxonomy): domain Eukaryota; kingdom Metazoa; phylum Arthropoda; class Insecta; order Diptera; family Tephritidae; genus Campiglossa; species Campiglossa producta. Next base: position 46,326,838 of record CAXKVI010000001.1, on the reverse strand, counting down.
TGTTTGATGAATCGCATGGAGGCACAACTCACCTATTCGATCATTAAACGAGCTTTTAAGGTAAGTTCCATCAGTGATTTATACCCAAAGTCAGCTTCCAGAACTAGGATTGTGCGATTAATCTTGATTAATAACAATCTTATTTATTTGATTACTTAGGAAACTGATAATTCCGAGCATAAAGAAAACTATGGCTTAAGAATAATTTCTCAAAATTCCCCATTTTGTAGTACCTATAATAGTTCGATGATTCCTTCCAGCTTACTGTAAGTCCATCCATCAGTTCGTCGATAGAGATGTTAACTTATGTGAGAATTGTGGTACAGCATAGAGACCAGTTTAACTTTTGAGGAACATCTTTCGGCAGTACATCGCTGCAGCCAATATTTTTAACCTATCGCCAGGGAAACTTCTGTCCGCGAACGTCTGAGATCTGTATTGCGCCTCCGTTCCCTCTTATGTAAGCATTTATGGGCTGTCCTTTGTTGGGTGTGATTCGATACTAGCATATTCTGGTACTATCCCACTATTGGAGGAAGAATTTGTTAGACCTCTCCAACCTTGGGTCGTGGATATATTTCACCTCATACGATAAACATACCGTACCGTGGGTATATTCGAAACCCTTAACCTCCCGCCCTTCTTCGGCAATTTCGGGGAATATTCTTTGGCATATTTGAAATACTGCACTCTCCTTCCTCATCTCACGGTTTTTTTTCCTCTGGCTCTCCCATCTTTTCCCGACCCTCCATTTCCTTTCCCATGCCCTATTTTACTTCTCTCTAGCTTCCTTAATCTCTTCATTACCTTTTTCATCTACATTTTCCCACCATTCTCTTTTTTCTCTTTTGTACTCTCTTCCTCCCTTTTCTCTCCCACTTCTCTTTCCTACTCCTCTCTTTTTATCTAACTGCTCTGTATTTTTTCTCTCTGTTACTTTTCTTCCTCTCTCTCCTTTTCCATCCCATAAAACCTTCTACTTCACTTTATTCCTTAATCACTTCCTTATCCTCTTTCGATTTCCTTTTTCTCTCCCTTTTTTGTATATCTTTTTGTCTCCCTCTCACTTTTCTTCTTCTTATTCTTCCCTTTCTTTCCCATACTCTTTCTCTCCGTATTACTCTTACTTTTTTTTCATTTCGTTTTACTTTCTTTCTGATCTCTACGCAAAGCCTCTACCACCCCCCCTCCCCTCCCCTATCGCTTGCCTATTTTATTCCCACTTCTCTTAACTGTAAAACTTAATTCTTTGTTCCTCTTCCCGCAGGCCTTTTACCACGGCACAAGCGAAGGCGGTATACGTAATCCACAACTGGAACTCCAACTGATCCACTCACAAGAATGTCTCTGGGTTCACGCGGCCAAGCGTACAGCACAAATTTTCGCCAGCTATGAGGGCATGTTCTTTTCGGCTCAAAAGAATTATGAATCGCTTATCAAGTGTGTCTACAAGAAGCTCTATGATCGCATGCAAAGTCGTTCAAGTCCAGAAGGGATGGACGATTGCTCTTGCGAAAATTGTATACAACGCACCATAGCTGAGTTACCGAAGCCATCCAGGAGCATGTACAGCATGCATGGAACACCCATAGAGCCTAAAAACACAGGCAAGGGATTACCAGTGATGACCGCGAGAGGTAGCGATCAAGATGACGCATGTGACTTAGCCGCTGGAGCTTGTGACTCACCAGACAATGGTATGGGTTCGAGCGCTTCAAGCGATCTGCCACGTTGTTATAAATGTAACTGTCCACGTCTCATATGTGATTGTGATATCAATAAAATTACGGGTTTGGTGGATACGGAATGTAGTCAGGGTCCATTTCAATGTCGTTGGGAACGTATTGATGATGATGATGATGATTTGAAGCCGCCATGTGTGGAATTGCCTGAAGATCATGAATGTCCTATCGATTGTGATGGTGCAAGTGCTATATGCGATCCAGAATGTGAATGTGATTGTGACCCATGTGAATGTCAACCCGAGTACTCCTCCGATGAAGATGTTGATAGTGTTGGAACTGTGGAGGCGAAAGCAGAAGAAGAGGAGGAAGTTATTAATATACCGTCATCGTCAACACAATGTAACATCTCGGGGAATAGCTTGCATGGTGATGATTATCGTATACCAATAGCTCATCGGGTTGAGGAAGAGCGTGAGCTACCGAAGACTGTTGCAAGAATATCAGGTCACAAGAAGGAAGCAAGTGTTATCACAACTGAGTTAGGGGAGAAAGATGAAGATATAAATAGACTGTTGGGATCGATGATTTAAATTAATAGTTCTTGGAAGACAAATTTTAATTTGAGTTGAAACGTATTATTGAAACTGCGAAAATATCTAAAACAAAGAAGCTGTGTAAAAAATGTTGTAAATGCTGTTAGTAGAAGGGTTTGGGACAAATTGATGACTGAGTGGAAGATACCCCTATTTCAAAACATTCTTAAAGACCACACGCACATGACTCGTCGACAGACTAAAGCATTCGTGGTATGTTCGATGGCAGCCCCTTGAAAACTGTTCAGTCGTTTTCGAGATATAGATAGTGGCTATTCGTAAAATGCAATATAATTGGATTAGGTGCAACCTTAAATGGTAACCCTCCCTAAAAAAGTTTGTAATAAAATACGACGTAAAATATTTACCTACATAGGTGGCAACCCTGCAAAAACACCTTCAGTGACAAGGCTTAAGTTTTATTTAAATGAAGCATGTTCCAATACTAATACTACATTCCAAAGTTCATCCAAATAGGTCAAGTTATTTTCGAGTTAATGTAGTATATCAATATACATAATAATTGTGAACTTAGTTAGCATTTTTTACTATGTAAGTAAATTCCTCAACGACAATTAAGAAGAAATTAAAGAAATGACAAACAAAACAGAAGAACAGTAAATTAGTTAACAAAATTACATAGGTGATCGTTAAAAAGGGTACAAAACGTATGACAAGTGACAATTGCCAACATAACAACAGCAACAACAACAATAACCACACACAATGAATCGTTGTGATAATTTACCTACATCAAAGAGCGCCAACATTCGATATGCTGCAGATGGTAGATCGTTATCGAGAGATACAGCAAAACATTACCTAAAGAATCTCTACAAAACAAAATTTATTTACGCATATCTGCATATGAATATATTTATAAGCTCTCGATGAGCTCTGATTTCACAGCAGGTAGGCACTCAACTAGTTTCGAAGATACCCAGCAGTGATTAACTATTTTATTTTATTTTATTTTATTTTATTTTATTTTGTTTTATTTTATCTTATTTTATTTTGTTTTATTTTATTTTATTTTATTTTATTTTATTTTATTTTATTTTATTTTATTTTATTTTATTTTATTTTATTTTAGTTTATTTTTTTATTTTGTTTTATTTTATTTTATTTTATTTTATTTTATTTTATTTTATTTTACCCAGCAGTGATTAACTATTTTATTTTATTTTATTTTTTATTTTATTTTATTTTATTTTATTTTGTTTTATTTTATCTTATTTTATTTTGTTTTATTTTATTTTATTTTATTTTATTTTATTTTATTTTATTTTATTTTATTTTATTTTATTTTATTTTAGTTTATTTTTTTATTTTGTTTTATTTTATTTTATTTTATTTTATTTTATTTTATTTTATTTTATTTTATTTTATTTTATTTTATTTTATTTTATTTTATTTTATTTTATTTTATTTTATTTTATTTTATTTTATTTTATTTTATTTTATTTTATTTTATTTTATTTTATTTTATTTTATTTTATTTTATTTTATTTTATTTTATTTTATTTTATTTTATTTTATTTTATTTTATTTTATTTTTTTTTTTTATTTTATTTTATTTTATTTTATTTTTTTTTATTTTATTTTATTTTATTTTAATTTCCCTCTACTTTATATTATTTTTTTATTTTTTCATTTTTTTATTTTATTTTACTTTGTTTGTATTTATTTTTTTTATTTTTTGTTTTTTTTTTTTTTTTTTTCAGTTTATTGTTTTTTATTTCATTTTATATTATTTTATTCTTTTCTATTTTATTTAATTTCAATTTATTATATTTCCTACAGGGTTTTTTTCAGTTTATTTTAGTATGAAATAGGCGTTATCATTACATTGCATTGGGTCATAAAAAGCTTTGATGAGGACTTCAAGTGAGTAAATTTATTAATGCCAATATATTTATATACTACATAAGTCCTCCGTCGAAACAAACTACTGGAGCTTATTATAGCATGTTCATCTTAATGTAACAGTTAAAGTAGACATTTTCAATATGAATGGATCCTGCTCAAAGTACCTTCACCGAGAGCATGAAATTGTACCTTGGAACTAGGATTTCAGATACATGGAAGCCATTTTTCCCAACAAGCATTAATGTTGATAACTAATTGATGTTTTCTGTTTCTTACATACATAGTTTATCAGTACGAAAACTTTTTGTGCAGAGTGTAAGTAGGTATGCAGGAATGAAGGTTGGAATAGTGACGATATCGTCACAATAAATTCTGAACATAATCAACAAGCAGTCGAAACATTCTCACCTTTTACCACAGCTCCGTTGGCTACTGTCCGCTTATTTGCATATGGAATATTGGGCAGGAAAAATGGTTTTTGCTAAAGATGTGAATACCGAGAGTCAATGAATATTCGTTGAAAATGTGAAAATATCTGGTTTTGCATTTTTGATGAGAATTCAAGGTCTTTGTGCCAAAAGCTGAGGCATGAATTGAAATTTGGTTTTCAAAGTCGAGCTAAAGCAATTGCAGAAAGAATTATATGGCAATTTAAATTTTTTGTTATGGTTGGCAACTTCCCCAAAAAATCATATGTGCAGGAAAGTAAGTGTTCTTAGATCGTAGCAGATAACATAAAAGCTATGGGAACCCTAAATAGTAATAGAAATGTTGGCATATCTCACTTAAAACTTTTTAATGTCAGATAGGTGGCAACGCTGCAAAAGCATGTTTATTGCCAATATATTAGTAGGAACCTAAATCTAGTTATATTTAATTATCTACAAAAATATATTTAAAAGTTAATCCAAATTAGTCCAGGAGTTTTCGAGATAGTCGCGGATATGAAAAAAATCAATACAATATGATAAGGTGGCAACCCTGGAGCAATTGAAAAAAATATAAAAATATACAAAAATTTAAGAATAGCCCGTTTAAAGTTATCAACATTATTTCGGGATCCCGAAACCACTTCGTAAAAAAAATGTAAATGCCTGTTTGCTGCCACCAATATCCCTGCATATGTGGACTGCGCATGCATCGAGTTGTTGTAGCGTCATTAACAAGTTCATAGTTGGTTTGCTAAGCAGCGAAGAACTCGAATTCGTTTAATTGAATTAATTTTATATGCAATCACTACATTCTTATTGTTGTTGTCATTTCTCTTGTTTATACGAATTTATTTTATTCTACCTTCACATTTGTTTGCCTTCATTTGTTTTCTTTTTACTAGTTTCCATTCTAGTATTAATTACTTTGGCTTCCGAAATCGAAATTTACATATTAAACTCATTTCAATAACGATCGATACATCGGTATGTATGTATGTGTGTATATTGCTTGTAAAAGGGATCATACTAAATTTATATGGAAATCCATTGATCCATTCACAAAGTGGAAAACATTGCTGGTTAAACCAAACGTTAAGCGAGGCAACAAAAAATTTACACAGACAGATAACGAGACCTTATAGAGAAACGATGCGATTGACCAAAAAGAGTTATTTTATGTGCCAACATTATATTACAACAGATATACAAAGATGGGTATATAAATGTATCCCTACATGGGTGTAGACAGGCTTCGCGAGGCTAGGAGCTTTAATATAGAAGAGGTTATTGCTCGGGATGGACGATCCATTCAGAGATACTTAGAAGCAAAATCCGCCCTATTACGATCTAACTAAAAAACTAGGGAACACGAAACGAGCTAATTCTAAGGGGGTCATAGACCCCACTCTCTCTCCCTCTCTCTCCACCTACGCCCATGTATCCTTACTAAGCTAACCAATATGTTTCGACGATCAATACAAAATCCATTTCACAAATCGCTACAACATTACCAAGACCGAATGGTGTCCATTGTTGATTGCTGTCTTTTAAGTTTTCCTTTTATTTTTAAATTTTTTTTAATTGTTTTAGGTTTCTTCTTATTTCCACTCATTTCAAGTGGAACAACATAATTCCTAGAATGGATGGTGAATACGTTGCATTGGCACTATGCAGATGCAGCACCAACGGCACTAATCAACAACATCAACAACAATGAAGCACAATAATAGCGGGTGTAAGATGAGCAGGCTAATCACAGTGCAACCATCGTAAATTGCTTGATCGTGGCTGACGCTATTGAACTCATTGAACATAAAAAGTGATCGAGTTGCTGTGTCTGTTTTGTGAGAGTGTGTGTCGTGGTGCTCTGGTGTGAAGCGAAAAGGGATCACAAACAATTAAAGCTTTTGCAAGCACGAAACGCGATTACCTGGTAATTGTTGTTTAATTAGCTGTAATGCGAGACTGTGCTAAAGCCAAAACGCCAAAAGTTTCACAGAAATGAGCTAAGATCAATTTAAGGTTTTCATTTTTTTTGAGAAGTGAAGCTTGAGAAAGTTTTACAAATTAAAAAAGGGTTTTTGAGAGATGTGAAGATAATATAGGACTCTGATAGGATGTAGTTGAATGTCTCGGAAGCACAGGAACTTCTTTAAATAAAATTTAATCAAACTAAATTAAATAAATCAACATAAAATAAAACAAAATAAAGAATAAACTAAAAAAATTAAAGCAAAAATTAAATAAAACAAAAAAAATTAAAATAAAATAAAATAGAAAGTGAACTAGATTAAATTAGAAAAATATAAAACAAAATAAATGAAACCATATCAAGTTCGGTTCTTAAGTCGTTCGTATTGCTTATTAAATTACTATCTAAAAAATGATTTTCAATTAAAAAATTAAAAAATGTAAGCAAAAGTCATTCAAAATGAACCAAATTTCCCCTTCATTAGTTCACATTGGCGGCCGCCGTGGTGTAGCGGTCAAGTGTTCGGCCTTCTACACCAAGTCGTGGCGGTTCGATGCCCGGCAAAAGTAACATCAAAAATTATTTAGAAAAATAATTTTTCTAAAACGGGGTCGCCCCTCGGCAGTAGTTTGGCAAACTCTCCGGGTGTATTTCTGCCATGAGAAGCTTCTCAGCAAAAAATTCATTTGCTTTGCAAGTGCCGTTCCGAGTCGGCAAAAAACTGTAGGTCCCGCCAACTTGTAGGAAAAACTCAAAAGCAACACACCACAAGTTGGAAAGAGAAGCTCGGCTAAAAATCTCGTTAGAGGTTATGATAACCTGTTGGTATATCGCCGCCATTAGTTTAGTTCACATAACTTAGCCTATGGGGCACATTAAAGTAGTAAAGAAGGAAAAAACATAATCGCATCATTAGTGTATTTACTAATAGTTCCGTGAAAATTTCCTGCGAAAATTGATTAACCTTTACGCATTAGAGCGGAAAATATCTGTAGTTAAGCTGTACGAAAGGTATGTATGAAGTTATTTCATCTACTTTTTATTGCAAGTTCGTGTCGTAAGTCTTTCGTTGCCTTACATTACAAAATTTAGCTTATGGTAATTTCGTTTCAGCGAAAAAAATGTACACTCGCACGTTGAACATGTCTACACTCTTGCACTGAACAATGTAAAATTGTACCCGTTCTACATTAACCTGCTATCGATAAAACGAACAAAAAGCCCTGCCCCAATAAGTCAATCAGTGTGTGAAGTGTACATTTTTTTGGAACGAAAACATATTCTGTTTGACGTTTTACCTTCATTTTGCAAAAGTGTAACAAAAATGCGCATTTTTTGATGAAACAAAATCAGCATTATTAAAATATGACAAAAAATTGTTTTCAAAATTAACTACAGCCCTATCAATTGTTATTTATATATTATTACTAGCTGACCCGGCAGACGTTGTCCTGCCACAAATTTATTTCCCTGTCTGTTTCTCTAACCCGATCCCTATATCTATTTTAAACCATATCCCTATCTCCTTCATATAGGAGAAACCACGCCCCCTTTTTCCTTATCCCCAGTTTTTTTTGGAGGTGTCCGGGATTGATCTTATATAACTCCTCACAAAATTTCAGTGGTCTAACCTATTCTAGCTATCAACATGCCTACACCAAAGGTAAATCAACTGAAACTGCGCTCCACAGCCTAGTCTCTATTGTTGAAAAATCATTGCACGAAAAGGAGTACTGTCTCGTGGCCTTTCTGGACATCGAAGGGGCTTTCAACAATATAAGGCCGGAGGCTATTAACACTGCTTTAACAAACCTGGGCATAAATAGGTCTCTTATTGGACTAATTGATCAACTACTAAAGGGAAGGAAAATAGTTTCTTCACTGGGAACAGTTGATCTTTCACGCTATGTCACAAGAGGAACGCCTCAGGGTGGTGTTCTCTCCCCGCTCCTATGGAACCTCACCGTAAACTCGCTGCTACGAGACACAAGGTGGGGGGGCGGGAAGATAGTGGCATATGCAGACGATTTAGCTATTGCATATAGGGGCAAATTCCCACAAACCCTGTGTGACTTGATGCAAGTAGCACTGCGAGAAGTTTCTTCATGGTCCTCTCGCTGCGGACTTAGCATCAACCCGGGAAAGGTGGAGCTTGTCCTTTATACCGCTGAACCTACCAGAACTAGATGGCGTGCGCCTGAACTTAGCTGACAAAGCCAAATTCCTAGGCACAGTTCTAGATAGAAAGCTTAACTGGAAGGAGAATGTCATCCAGCGCCAGAGGAAAGCGTGCATTGCACTTTACACGTGTAAAAGAGCCATTGGCAAAAAGTGGGGGCTCAGCCCCAATATTTGCAGATGGATCTACACTGCGATAATCCAGCCAATTATGCTGTATGTAGTCGTGGTATGGTGGCCTGCGCTAGGAAAGGCAACAAACCTAAATCTGTTAGGAAAAGTCCACAGATCGAGCATGATCTGTATAAGCGGGGCGTTACGAACAACGCCCAATGAAGCTCTCCAGGCCATTCTTGGCTTTTTGCCACTCGATCTGGAAGGGTACCGGGCAGCAGCAGCATCGGCTGTGCGTCTAAGGGAAACGTCCGTCTGGGGCGCAAGCACTATTGGACACTCCTGTATTCTAAGATCTTACAGCTTTCTCCCTCTGAGCACAGATCGGTGTGCGACCACAACAGTCGGAGATTGTTGTTTTAGAATAAACATTCCCAGCAGGGAAGACTGGGAGAACATAGATCGGTGTCCCGCTACTAATGGCGGCACTTGTATATACACCGACGGCTCGAAGTTAGACGGCAGAGTCGGAGGAGGGGTTTACTCAAGGGATTTGGACCTAGAACTCTCCTTTAGACTACCTGATCACTGCAGCGTCTTCCAGGCTGAAGTTTCTGCAATCATGGACGCAGTGACTTGGATAGGTGAACGTACCATCGGACAGGATATCTGTATTTTCAGCGACAGCCAAGCGGCCATCAAATCCCTTGGCTCTTACTCGTTCAACTCTGAACTGACGCTCAGCTGTCGTCGATCTCTTCAAGAGATGGCCCAACAGAACCGCGTGAACCTCACATGGGTCCCGGGACACAGGGACATTGAGGGAAACTGTAGGGCAGACGAACTTGCCAGGCAGGGCACGACCAAGCAGATTCTTCAAGATAAAGAGCGCATAGGTATGCCGTTTGCCACGTGCAAGCTAATGCTGAAGGAGCATACACTCCGCGAAGCCAACGAAAGATGGCTACAAGCCCCAGGGTGCCGGATATCCAAGCAAACCTGGCCAAAATGCGATCTTAAAAGATCTAGACACATATACGCCCTAAAAAGGAAGGAAATCTCCATATTAATAGGTGTTTTAACCGGGCACTGCCTTATTGGTAGGCACGCAGCAAGGCTAGGCGTTCCCTACCGACGATGCTGCAGGAGTTGCAAAGATGATGAGGAAGAGGAAACGGTGGAGCACCTCATCTGCAACTGCCCGGCCTTAAGCGGAGCGAGAAGGCGCTCTCTGGGAGTTCCCTTCCTGGTTAGCTTAAGCCAGGTCGCGGAGCTAGACATAAAGGACTTGATGGCCTTCATCAAGTTATCAAAATGGTTCGAGGAGCGGTAGCGGTGTCGGTTAGGAGTGTCAGTCCCGGGTTTCGGCTATATGGAGAGTCCCGACAGCACTGGGATTTTCCATATGGCCGGGCCCCGGGATTGACTTTCCTAGTGTTTGGTGGTATCACAACGGGCCTTTTATTACTGGCCTAGGTGTGCCTTTGCGGCAGCCACTTCTACCTACCTAACCTAAATACTTCTACAGATATGGACTATGAAGTATTTTATTCGTATGGGAGGTGCCACGCCCCCTTTATCGTTAACTCGAGTTTTTTGGGAGGTATTAGGGATCGATCACATATAAACCCTCACCAAATTTCAGTGGTCTAACATAAATACTTGCAGAGATATGGGCTATGAAATGTTTCCTTCGTATGGGAGGTGCCACGCCCCCTTTTTCTTTATCTCCAGTTTTTTTGGAGATGATGGGATTAATCTTATTTAACTCCTCAAGAAATTTCAGTGGTCTAACCTAAACACTTCCCGAGATATGGACTATGAAGTATTTCATTCGTATGGGAGGTGCCACGCCCCATTTTTCGTTACCCTAGTTTTTTTGGAGGTGGTAGGGATCGACCTCATCTAACCTCTAACCACGTTTCAGTGGTCTAACATAAGTACTTTCAGAGATATGGACTATGAAGTATTTCATTCGTATGAGATGTGCCACGCCCCCTTTTTCGTTATCCCCAGTTTTTTTGGAGGTGGTAGGGATCGATCTCATATAACCCCTTACCAAATTTCAGTGGTCTAACATGAATACTTCCAGAGATATCGACTATGAAATATTTCATTTGTATGGGAGGTGCCACGCCCCCGTTTTCGTTATCCCCAGCTTTTTTGGAGGTGGTAGGGGTCGATCTCATATAATCCCTTACCAAATTTCAGTGGTCTAACATGAATACTTCCAGAGATATCGACTATGAAGTATTTCATTCGTATGGGAGGTGCCACGCCCCCTTTTTGGTTAACCCCCAGTTTTATGGGTGAGAATGGTGTTGTTATCCTATAGGTCTGTACCGATTTCCAGGTCCCTACCTTATTCACCTTGAAGAAAAATGTTTGTATGGGAGGTCCACGCCCCCTTAATATTTTGTTCTGATTTTAAGACATGACCTGCGCGTGGTAATAACAAACAAATCCCCCAAAGGAAGTATTTCATTTGGTTCAGCCGTTTTCGAGTTTTAGCGTTACAATTATACACCATTTCATTTTTATATATATAGAAGATGTATGGGAGGTACCACGCCCCCTTTTTCGATAACCCCAAGTTGTATGGGTGAGAATGGTGTTGTTATCCTAAAGCTCTATACCAATTTTCATGTTCCTACCTTAAACACTTTTGAAGATATTCACCTTGAAAAATTCAGTTTGTATGGGAGGTGCCACGCCCCCTTTTCCGATTACCCCTTCTTTTATGTGTAAGAAGGCTTTTGATACCATATAGGTCTGTACCAATTTTCAGGTCCCTACCTTGAACCCTTTCACAGATATTCTGCTTAAAAAATTTAGTATGTATGGCAGGTACCACGCCCCCTTATTGGATAACCCCCGGTTTTATAGGTGAGAATGGTGCTGTTATCCTGTAGCTCTGTACCAATTTTCATGTTCCTACCTTAAACACTTTTGAAGATATTCAACTTGAAAAATTCAGTTTGTATGGGAGGTGCCACGCCCCCTTAATATTTTGTTCTGATTTTAAGACATGACCTGCGCGTGGTAATAACAAACAAATCCCCCAAAGGAAGTATTTCATTTGGTTCAGCCGTTTTCGAGTTTTAGTGTTACAATTATACACCATTTCATTTTTATATATATAGATGTATGGGAGGTACCACGCCCCCTTTTTCGATAACCCCAAGTTTTATGGGTGAGAATGGTGTTGTTATCCTATAGCTCTATACCAATTTTCATGTTCCTACCTTAAACATTTTTGAAGATATTCACCTTGAAAAATTCAGTTTGTATGGGAGGTGCCACGCCCCCTTTTCCGATTACCTTTTCTTTTATGTGTAAGAAGGCTTTTGTAACCATATAGGTCTATACCAATTTTCAGGTCCCTACCTTGAACCCTTTCACAGATATTCTGCTTAAAAAATTTAGTTTGTATGGGAGGTACCACGCCCCCTTATTGGATAACCCTCGGTTTTATAGGTGAGAGTGGTGCTGTTATCCTGTAGCTCTGTACCAATTTTCATGTTCCTACCTTATACACTTTTGAAGGTTTTCAACTTGAAAAATTCAGTTTGTATGGGAGGTGCCACGCCCCCTTAATATTTTGTTCTGATTTTAAGACATGACCTGCGCGTGGTAATAACAAACAAATCCCCCAAAGGAAGTATTTCATTTGGTTCAGCCGTTTTCGAGTTTTAGCGTTACGATTATACACCATTTCATTTTTATATATATAGATTATTTTTACATACTTATAAGAAGGAAGGTACGATGCTCAAGTGTTTTTAAGCGAAGTTGCGGGAAAGTTTCTTGCGAAAAATCATGAACGTTAACGCATTAAAGCGGAGAAGATCCATATATAGAAAAATACAGAACTTACGCCGCTAGCAAAATTCCCTGATTTTTGGCAATTTATTTTCTAGCTGGCCTCTGCATTTTTTTCCATACAAATTTATTCGAACTTGTAAATTCCAGTCCTCAGAAGTGATGGAAGCATATTGTATTGCAACCTTTGTGAAAAATGGTGAATACAGATCGTAGATCTTGTATTGTGCAGCATTTTCAAATCGCCGGGCACAATGAAAAGGCCAACCAGCATTCCACTTCACAAATGCAAACAACAATTATTTACAGAATATAAATCGAAATGTGCAGAATTCGCAAAAGATTTATGTAAAGCTTTCGTTTCGTTCGATATTCATTTATGTATTTCATTTCATTTATTTTATTTATTTATTAATTTCCCTAATACAAAAGAAAACTAACTCATTTGTATAAAATAAGAAATGACCACCTTAAATCATTTTTTAAAAAATATATTAATACTAGCTGACCCGGCAGACGTTGTCCTGCCACAAATTTATTTCCCTGCATGTTTCCCTAACCCGATCCCTATATATATTTTAATCCATACCCCTATCTCCTTCGTATAGGAGGAACCACGCCCCCTTTTTCGTTATCCCCAGTTTTTTTGGAGGTGGCAGGGATTGATCTTATATAACTCCTCACAAAATTTCAGTGGTCTAACCTAAATACTTCCAGAGATATGGACTATGACTTTTGGGAGGTGTTGGGGATCGATCACATATAAACCCTCACCAAATTTCAGTGGTCATAAATACTTGCAGGGATATGGACTATAAAATGTTTCCTTCGTATGGGAGGTGCCACGCCCCCTTTTTCTTTATCTCCAGTTTTTTGGAGATAATAGTGATTAATCTTATTTAACTCCTCATGAAATTTCAGTGGTCTAACCTAAATACTTCCCGAGATATGGACTATGAAGTATTTCATTCGTATAGGAGGCGCCCCGCCCCCTTTTTAGTTAACCCCCAATTATATGGGTGAGAATGGTGTTGTCATCCTATAGCTCGGTACCAATTCCAGGTCCCTACCTTAAAACCTTTTAGAGATATTCACCTTGAAGAAAAAAGTTTGTATGGGAGGTGCCTCGCCCCCCTAATATTTTGTTCTGATTTTAATACATGACCTGCGCATGGTAATAACAAACAAACCCCCCAAAGGAAGTATATGATTTGGTTCAGCCGTTTTCGAGTTTTAGCCTGACGACTGAACACTACTTCATTTTTATATATATAGATAGACTTGCCATCAGAAGTCACTTTGAGATCTACAGTCAGTTCATACGAACTTACAATAAATAATATCTAAAGGGCTATAAAAAACCCCCAATTATATGGGTGAGAATGGTGTTGTCATCCTATAGCTCGGTACCAATTCCAGGTCCCTACCTTAAACCCTTTTAGAGATATTCATCATCATCATCATTTATTGGCGCTTAACCGCCTAAGCGATTTTGGCCGTTTCGTATCAAAGCACGCCAGTCATTCCTTTTTAGCGATAACCGACGCCAATTGGAAACCCCAAGGGAGTTCAAGTCATCCTCCACCTGTTGTTTCCATCTCAGTCGAGGCCTCCCCCTTCCTCTGCTGCCGAATTCAGGCGACGATAGGAAAACCTTCTGTGCTGGAGCTTCTTTGTCCATTCGCATAACATGGCCCAGCCAGCGGAGTCTTTGGGCTTTAATTCGCTGGACTATGGTCAGATCTGCGTAGAGCTCGTACAGCTCATCGTTAAATTTCCTTCTATACTCGCCGTTGGCATCACGGGAAGGACCATAAATCTTCCGGAGAACTTTTCTCTCAAATACTCCAAGGGCCATCTCATCTTCTCTTGACATTGTCCATGAATCTGAGCCATACATCAGGACAGGTATGATGAGAGACTTATAGAGCGTGATCTTTGTTCTTCGAGAGAGGACTTTACTTCGCAATTGCCTACTCAGTCCAAAGTAGCACTTGTTGGCAAGAGTGATTCTCCGCTGGATTTCTAGACTGATATTATTTTCGGTGTTGATACTGGTTCCCAAATAGACGAAGTCCCTCACAGTTTCAAATTTGTAACTATCAACAGTGACATGACTGCCAAGGCGCAGGTGCGCCGATTCTTTCTTTGATGACAGCAAATACTTCGTCTTGTCCTCGTTCACGGCAAGACCCACTTTTTCCGCTTCCTTATCCAGTCCAGAGAAGGCAGCGCTTACGGCGCGGTTGTTAAGGCCAATGATATCAATATCATCGGCATACGCCAGCAATTGCACGCTCTTGTAAAAGATTGTACCATTGCGGTTTAGCTCTGCTGCTCGAATTATCTTCTCCAGCATCAGATTGAAGAAATCGCACGAAAGGGAGTCGCCCTGTCTGAAGCCTCGTTTGGTTTCAAATGGCTCAGAGGGGTCCTTCCTGATTCTGACGGAGCTGTTGGTATTGCTCAAGGTCATTTGACAAAGCCGTATAAGCTTTGCAGGGAAGTCAAATTCAGACATGGCGGCATGCAAGCAACTCCTTTTTACGCTGTCAAAAACTAACTAACTAACGATATACCAACAGGTTATCATAACCTCTAACGAGATTTTTTGCCGAGCTTCTCTTTCCAACTTGTGGTGTGTTGCTTTTGAGTTTTGCCTACAAGTTGGAGGGACCTACAGTTTTTTGCCGACTCCGAACGGCACTTGCAAAGCAAATGAATTTTTTGCTGAGAAGCTTTTCATGGCAGAAATACACCCGGAGAGTTTGCCGAACTACTGCCGAGGGGCGACCCCGTTTAGAAAAATTCTTTTTCTAAATAATTTTTTGATATTACTTTTGCCGGGCATCGAACCGCCACGACTTGGTGTAGAAGGCCGAACACTTAACCGCTACACCACGGCGGCCGCTGTCAAAAGCGGCTTTAAAATCGACAAAGAGATGGTGAGTGTCGATTCTCTTATCATGGGTCTTCTCCAGGAATTGGCGTATCGTGAAAATCTGGTCGATGGTAGACTTACCAGGTCTAAAGCCACACTGATAAGGTCCAATCAGTTTGTCTACGATGGGCTTCAGCCTTTCACACAACACGCTAGAAAGAACCTTATATGCGATATTAAGAAGACTAATTCCGCGGTAGTTGGTGCGGTTAGCGGGATCGCCTTTCTTGTGGATTGGGCAAAGCACACTTAAATTCCAATCCGGAGGCATGCATTCGTCTGACCATATTCTGCATAAGAGCTGATGCATGCTTTTTACCAGCTCTTCGCCTCCGTGTTTGAACAGCTCGGCGGGTAGTCCGTCTTTTCCAGGCGCTTTGTTGTTTTTGAGCCGGGATATAGCTATCCTCACTTCATCATAGTCAGGTGGTGGGACGACTTTTCCATCGTCAGGGATTGGGGTATCGGGTTCGACGTCTCCCTCGCAATTTAGCAGTGAGAAGAAGTGCTCCCTCCATAATTTAAGTACACTTTGTAAATCGGTTAGCAGGTCGCCATTATTGTCCTTACAGGAGCTTGCCCCGGTCTTAAAACCTTCCGTCATCCGCCGGATCTTTTCATAGAATTTTCGGGCATCATTCCTGTCAGCCAGCATCTCAAGCTCCTCACACTCACGCCTTTCGGCCTCACTTTTCTTTTTTCTGAAAAGGCGTCTCTCTTCCTTCTTTGCCTCACGATATTGTTGCCATACACTGCGCGTTGCGCCCGTTCGCAACGTCTCCTTGTAGGCAGCGTCCTTTTTTTTCGAGGCAGTTTTGCATTCCTCATCGTACCAGTTGTTCTTGCGGGCTCGCTGGAACCCTATAGTGGCCTCAGCGGAGGTACGCAATGAGTGAGAGATATGCTTCCATTGCTCGGTTACATCGTTAGGTCGAGGATTGCCCTCTGCTAGCAGGTGTGAGAGTCGAGTTGTGAAATTATCCGCTGTCTGTGTCATGCGCAGCTTCTCGACGTCAAACTTTCCTTCCGTTACTGTGCGCACTTTCTTCGTTGCACAGAGGCGTGTGCGTATCTTGGCTGCGACAAGATAATGGTCAGAGTCAATATTGGGACCACGCAGTGTACGCACGTCCAGAACGGTGGAGCTATGTCTGCCGTCAATCAAGACATGATCAATCTGGTTTCTAGTTCTTTGATCAGGGGACAGCCATGTGGCTTGGTGTATTCGCTTATGCTGGAACCTGGTACTACTGATGACCATATTGCGAGCAGCCGCGAAGTCAATCAACCTAGTGCCGTTGGGGGATTTTATTACGTGGAGACTGAATTTTCCAACTGTGGGACCAAAGACTCCTTCCTTGCCCACCTTGGCATTAAAGTCGCCGAGCACGATTTTGATATCATGCTGGGGGCAGCGATCATAAGTCTGTTCAGGTTTATCGTAGAAGGAGTCCTTCTCTGCGTCGTCCGTCTCCTCAGTCGGCGCATAGGCGCAGCTAAATGTTATGTTGAAAAACCTCGCCTTGATGCGGATCGCAGCGAGACGCTCGTTCACAGGAGTGAACGCTAATACTTGGCGGCGAAGTCTCTTTCCCACCACGAATCCTACACCACGCGCTTTGCCGCGTGTCTGGCCACTGTAGTATACGTCACAAGGACCGATGGTCGTCTTTCCTTGCCCCGTCCATCGCATTTCCTGCAGGGCGGTGATGTCGGCCTTTGCGCCTACGAGGACATCAACCAGTCGGGCAGCGGTACCGTCCCTTGAAAGGGTCCGGACATTCCCGGTACATGCCCTAATATCCAAATCGTTATGCCTTATTCGTTTTGCCGGGTCGTCAACATTAAAGGGGGTTCTCATCCGAGGCTTTGCATTTGTTTTCATTGGAATTAAGTTTTTTACGTGGCGGGTCCCAAACCCAGCGCACAACCCGTTTCGGGGTTTCGGAAAATATTTACACATTTATATAGCGAGCCGCTTGCTTCAAGACAGACGCCCGCTTGCAGCCGCACCTCATGGTGAACAGACGCTACGCAAAAACCTCGGTGAGCCCTTAAACCAAGTATGTCAGAGTGGCCCCACCGGGGCTCCCTCTCTTTCTGCCGCGAGCCTAGGTAGCTCCCGTTGCCCAGAGTGCACGAACGAGGACGCAAGAGTCGGGATTGAGCAAGGTCACTTGGCAACCACACTCCATTAGAGATATTCACTTTGAAGAAAAAAGTTTGTATGGGAGGTGCCTCGCCCCCCTAATATTTTGTTCTGATTTTAATACATGACCTGCGCATGGTAATAACAAACAAACCCCCCAAAGGAAGTATATGATTTGGTTCAGCCGTTTTCGAGTTTTAGCCTGACGACTGAACACCACTTCATTTTTATATATATAGATAGACTTACCATCAGAAGTCACTTTGAGATCTACAGTCAGTTCATACGAACTTACAATAAATAATATCTAAAGGGCTATAAAAAACCAATACCTATGGATCTCAGAAGAGTCAGGCCGATATGTTGCAAATGTGGTAATAGGTGTATTATCAAACGATAAACAAGTCGCAAAGCAAAAATTTTTGATAAAAACAGCTTTATTAGAGGCAGAAAATCACTCCTCAATAGCTCGATTATTTGCAGATTTAGTTGACGTTTTCGGACCAGAGTTCAACAAGGAGGAAATACTTCTTTTCATCACTGATGCTGCTCCGTACATGGTGAAAGCTGCAAAAGCCATTAAAATTTTTTATCCGAAAATAGTTCATTTGACTTGTTGAACACATGCATAGGGTATGTTCGAAAATTCGCAGCCGTTTCCCAAAAATTGACCGACTAGTAGCAAGCGGCAATTTTTAAAGAAATAGAACCCGAACTACCCTTGCCGCCACAACTAGTCATTACGCGGTGGGGAACTTGGATACAAGCCGCCGTTTATTATGCAGAAAACTATGAAAAAATTGAACGGATTGCTAATATGTTGGATTCAGAGGATTCACAATCTGTGAAAGATATGCAAGAATTATTCAAAAACCACAATTTGAGTTTGCAACTTATTTATATTAAATCTAACTTTTCTGATTTAGTTGAAGCCATAAAGCAACTTCAAACAAGTAATTTAAGTCTAGTTAATCTAATTAAAATAGTTCAAGATGTAAAAGAAGCTAGTGATAAATGTGACTGCGACTTTGTAAAACTTTTATCCTTGTAAAATTTATCTTAATCGGTTTTGAAGTGACGAAGTTATAGCGAATACAAAAAAAAATTGTTGTGCAAATTTTATGACTATTTCACTTAGAAAAGCTACGTAAATGAAGATGGATATCGAAAAAAAGTGAAAAATTTTTTTTTGTATTCTCTATAACTTCGTCACTTCAAAACCGATTAAGATAAATTTTACAAGGTAAAAACAGTATTTTATCCTCTCCTGATAAAGTGAAACAGCATAAAAATCGAAGCAGTATTAGCGGAGATATTGACGAATTAGTAGTCCTATTTTTTTTTATCTCAAAAACTGAAATTTCAAAATATCTCAAAAACTGTTCTACTTTTAAATCAAATGTTTACATATTTGGAATCAGCAGGAAATTTTACATAGGAATCATGTATCAAATGTCGTGGAGTTGTAAATTTTTGAAAATTTGTCGGATAATGTAATTATTTCATTGACAACATTTTCAATATCCCCATTGCAACTTGGTGTCTTAAGTCTTTCGTTGCGCTATTATTACAAAATGTGGCTTATTAAAATATGACCCAACATTTGTTTTTAAATTAAAAATTATGAACAAAAGTCATTCAAAAGGAACGGAATTTCCACTCAATATGTATGAAACACCATATCTTTCGACTAACTTCAAGTTTCTCAAGACCTTGAAAACACTTAGAATTTTTGCAATAAAAAAGCATTTGGTACTGTTGAAAAAATTGGCAGCTGTTAATTTAACAAGCTTGTCGGTTTTAGGTCAAATTACTGAACTCATCACCGAATTTCTTGATAATTATCACCAGACTAGCGAATAAAAATGTAGTTAATAACACAACTACAACAATACAAATTTTATTTGCTGACGAAAAAACTGACTACAAGAAATTATAAAATAAATGTCAGGAATGCTTAATTGCGGACAGCTGCAAATTTCCTTAATAACCTGTAGGTACTGGGTTTGGTGGGAGCCTTTGAGTCAAGTACAAGGGAGGCTGTTTGTATTTTTGTATTTCGAGTTATTTAAGATGACTTCGAAAGTACAACTTATTGAAGTTTTGGAAAAAAAGGCCCAAAGCCTAGTTTTATTCGCTTAGGTATATTATTTTACAAACCATTGACTATAAAAATCAACAATAATTTTACTTTATTTTTTGTTTGGAATTCTTGAAAGAGAAGCAGAATAATTAGAGTAATCTGGAATACCACTAGTGAAACTACTTTGAAAGGTCCCATAAGTTAAGTTATGTATACTAATGAAGATTAAAGGTCTTTGGAATCTCAAAATCATCCGAATTATATGGTATTCCATAGTGGAAATTTGGTTGATTTTGAATGACTTTTGCTTATATCTTTTAGTTAAAACCCATTTTTTTATCATATTTTAATAAGCAACCTTTTTGTTGTTGAAGAAAATGAAAGACTTGAGAAACGAGCTTGTAAAGGGGACAACGAAAGTGTTGGCAGTAAAATAATTATGAACTTTTACGAAAAGATAAAATAGATTATAATAACTATATGCATACCTTTAATCAGGTATAGTAACAACTATTTTTATATTTTTCTAACTTAATTTGTTTAGGTTCATTTTATATGATTTCAGTTTTTTTTTTCAACTTTTTTGTTTTTTTTATTTTTTTTTTTTTATTTTTTTTATTTTATATTATTTTATTTTATTTTTTATTTTTATTTAATTTAGTTTAATTTTATTTTACTTTATTTCATTTTTTTATTATTATTTTTTATTTTTTTTTTTTTCTTTTCTTTTATTTTCTTTTATTTTTTTTTGTTTGTTTTTTTTTTTATTTTTTTAAGAAGATAGAACGTACATACATCGATTGACTGGGAAATCTGTCACACCATAGAATATGCTAGAAGGGGCGCGATTTGAAAAACTGCAGTTTATAAATTCAACAAATCTTATTACGGATAATCAAAAGAAGAAGAAAAATCATACAAAAAAGACCAACGAAAAAAACATAAGCAATCAATTCAGACACTACAACAACAATTTGATAGCAAATCAGCAGGAAATTACCGCAATTGGTTGTTTTGATCGAACTTCGGCGACAATCAATCGATCAATCAAACAAATGTTGAGTCAAGCTTAAAAGCTCAATAGCTCCCAATGCAACAAGCACGCAGACACACATACCAGCAGCTGAGGCAAAAAAGTTTTAAACGAAGCAAGCTAACAAGTCGCCCTAAGCGCAAATACAACAACAAAAAAGTTGTAAGCTACCGTTTTTGGTACGTGATTGTTGTACATACATATATTTGTTGTTTTTTGTTACAGCTACTGTATGTTGCAACTTTGAGCCACTCTCTTCATTGGTCACGTTGTGTTGTTGTTGTTCCACCACTACCAGCCACCAACCGCCTTAAACGATCGGCAGCCATGAATGGTGGCCAAAGTTGATGAGGTTGAGAAATAGCGCTAGTAAAGGAGGGAAGGGTAGAGGACGTACTGAACGATGGCTGTTGCAAAGGATGTGCCGTTTGTCTTTATACTCGTACTCATCTGTTTATATGTTTATCGTCAATGTTGGTGAAGTTGTTGATTATTGCTGCTTGCTGCATTCTGAAATGACAAAACAGTTAAAAAATAATTAATTGCATCACCATTTATGGCATAAAGTTGGCTTTTTATAACCATTTCTCTGTTTGAGTTTTTTCTTGTTTTATTGGCTTTGTCTGTTGAATGGTCCGCTGTTAGTTGTTTGTGGTGTACGAATTGCGATGTACAGTAGCTCGTCTTCAACATATTCGTAACAACAATTTGCTCATTGACATGTGTGTGCGACCATTTTTGTTGCAGTTGTTTCATTTAGCTGTTTGATCGCTTTTTTTGTTGGCTTTGCGAAGTTCTTATAAGACTTCCTTTCTATTTTTTTTTTCTTGAGCAACTTGTACACTTTCGCTTCACAGCGAATAGCTCCCGCTGGGAATGTGGCCTCACATTGGTGTTACCTTCACTAATGACACATTTTTGTTAAATCGTTGCTTTTGTTGTAGTTGCTGCTTTTCTCTTTGCTCGTCAATATTGACAGCACTTGATGATGGACTAGGGAGGGTTTGATTTTTTTTAGCTTGAAATGTGGTATAAATTTGGGTTTATCTTCATTTTTTAAATTATTTTATTTTATTTTATTTTATTTTATTTTGTTTTATTTTATTTTATTTTATTTTATTTTATTTTATTTTATTTTATTTTATTTTATTTTATTTTATTTTATTTTATTTTATTTTATTTTATTTTATTTTATTTTATTTTATTTTATTTTATTCTATTTTATTTCATTTTATTTTATTTTATTTTGTTTAATTTTATTTTATTTTATTTTATTTTATTTTATTTTATTTTATTTTATTTTATTTTATTTTATTTTATTTTATTTTATTTTATTTTATTTTATTTTATTTTATTTTATTTTATTTTATTTTATTTTATTTTATTTTATTTTATTTTATTTTATTTTATTTTATTTTATTTTATTTTATTTTATTTTATTTTATTTTATTTTATTTTATTTTATTTTATTTTATTTTATTTTATTTTATTTTATTTTATTTTATTTTATTTCATTTTATTTTATTTTATTTTATTTTATTTTATTTTATTTTATTTTATTTTATTTTATTTTAACTATTTTATTTTATTTTATTTTATTTTATTTCATTTTATTTTATTTTATTTTAGTGGTCTTGCATTTTTACATATAAGTAAATATTTTGTGAGCTATAGACCGGAATAATAATACCTATTGAAACTTCATGTTGAATTATTATATTTTTGTTATTGAAGAAAACTCAAAGAAAAGCTACAAACAACATTACACGCTATAGTTATAGTACTATTTAACGCTGGCGAAAGGATCTACAGACTAATTTTTAATGATTTTACTAGAAGTGTTTTGCTTCCGAGCGGGCTTTGAACTCGGTTGCTTCAACTTCTAGTGACGGCAGTCTAACCACTAGGCTGTACCGTGTTTGTTTGTATGCTGGCTTAACTAGAGTTTTCAATCAATTTCTTTGTTGGTTTGCTTTGGCCTTTGCCGAGAGCACGCGGCATTTAATACAACAACAAATGTATTAAACAAAGTCCCTAATAATAGCATTGTTGGAAACAGAATGTTTCTTCGCTAGTAGGTAATGGGCAAAGAACACCAACAAAGAAATTAATTGAAAACTCTAGTTTATTTTATTTTATTTTATTATATTTTATTTTATTATAATTTTTTTAATTTATTTTATTTTTTATTTTATTTTACTTTTATTTTATTTTTTTATTTTACTTTTTTTTTTTTTACTTCAACTCATTTTGTTTTTATTTTTTTATTTTTTGGTTTTATTTAATTTTTTTCAAGCGGGTAGTGGCCTAAGGTGTCAGACCTTCTAGCATACAAGTCACTACAGTGTTGTGAGTTCGACTCTCATAATGCCGGGAAGAAAAGTCCATGAAGAGATGTAATTCCAGTATCATCGAAACATATGTCGGCTTGTCTGGTTCCTGCAGCGCGTGGGTAAATTTTTCTCAAAAAACACACTTTTTTTTCTACATTCTTTTGTTTTATTTATTTTTATTTTATTTTGTTTATAAATAAATATTGTTTGAAAAAACTAAAACTCACGCTTTTAGAGAGTATTGAACTAAAAAGTTGAAAATAATTTTAAAAACGCTACACAGTAGTATTGTGGAAAAAGCGTGGTCCGCTTTGTTCCATAATCTTCGTTTTTTATTTAAATTATTTTTACCTTTTTAGTACAATATTCTTTAAAAGCGCGTGTTTTCGCTTTTTAAACTATATTTATTTTTTACTTTTTAGTTAAATGTGATATGAAGTAATCGATAAATATATCGAAATATACCGCAGTGCAAACGAAACCTCTGGGCCTCCACTTTCGTTTGATACACATATTGTAGGCAATTTTGAATATTATTGGACAACCTCATTTTGACCGATAACTCAGTTATCGATAAATATATCGAAATATTCCAAAGTCCAATAGAAACCTGTAGAACTTCCCTTTTGTTTGATACCAGATTGTAGGCATTATGCCGATAACTTAGTTATCGATAAATATATCGAAGTCCAAATGCAACCTCCTATCGTTTGACACCCATATTGAAGGAACCTTTCAAGGTTTTTGTGACAGTCATATGCCACTATCGGGTAGACTGAAGTAGAGTTACATACAAACAAGCAGACATACATATGAATGTATGTACAAGTAAAGCGAATGAAAGCGTAGTAAAAAAAACTAGCATTATGTGAGAAAAGCGTCGAGCGATCGATATACGAAAATTATGGCACAAAGCGGACCACGCTTTTTCCACAATACTACTGTGTAGGGTTTTTAAAATTATTTTCAAATTTTTAGTTCAATACTCTCTAAAAGCGTGAGTTTTAGTTTTTTAACCCCGATTTTTATAACTCATTTGGGCCAACGCAGTCACCCGGGTGACTGTATTTAAAAAAATGCAAAGTCAGATGTAAATGAACAACAGGTAAAAACAAGTATGCGGAAATAGTGCAGTTGAGTATATTGTAACATTATCAGCATCTGGTAACCTTATCAGCTGTTATATATACGCATATATATATTCATATCTGTATAGCTTCTGATTTGGTCACCCAGGTGACTACGTCGGCCAGAACAAGAAAAAAAAATTTCAACTTCTAATATTTGGCTATAAATAAATTCTTTAAACTTTGTTTTGTATTTTTTCTACTTGAAATTCATTATTCTTAGATGTCAGGGAAAATAAGCTAACTGAGTTGATTAAAAATTGGTCTTTTCGTGCCTCAAATGTGAAATAGTCACCTGGGTGACTCGTCGGCCGAACTAGGGTTAAACTATATTTATTTTTTACTTTTTAGTCAAATGTCCTATGAAATTACAGATAAATATATCGAAAAATACAGCAGTCCAAACGAAACCTCTGGACTTCCACTTTCGTTTGATACCCATATTGTTAGGAAATTTTAAGGCATTTGGCCTCACATTTTGACAATAAGTCAGTTATCGATAAATTTATCGAAATATGTCGATGTCCAAATGAAACCTGGGGCCTTCACCTTTCGTTTGATACCCATATAGTAGGGAATTTTTTAGGTTTTTGGGCAATCATATTTTGACCGATAACTCAGTTATCGATAAATTTATCGAAATATATCGAAGTCCAAACGAAACCTCTGGACATCCACTTTCGTTTGATACCCATATTGTTAGGAAATTTTAAGGTATTTGGCCACACATTTTGACAATAACTCAGTTATCGATAAATTTATCGAAATATGTCGATGTCCAAATGAAACCTGGGACCTTCACCTTTCGTTTGATACCCATATAGTAGGGAATTTTTTAGGTTTTTGGGCAATCATATTTTGACCGATAACTCAGTTATAGATAAATATATCGAAAAATATAGCAGTCCAAACGAAACCTCTGGACTTCCACTTTCGTTTGATACCCATATTGTTAGGAAATTTTAAGGCATTTGGCCTCACATTTTGACAATAACTCAGTTATCGATAAATTTATCGAAATATGTCGATGTCCAAATGAAACCTGGGCCTTCACCTTTCGTTTGATACCCATATTGTAGGGAATTTTTTAGGTTTTTGGGCAATCATATTTTGACCGATAACTCAGTTATCGATAAATTTATCGAAATATATCGAAGTCCAAATGAAACCTGGGGCCTGCATCTTTCGTTTGATACCGATATTGTAGGGACATTTTACGGTTTTTGGGCCACTGGGGCTTAGACCGAACGAGAGTCACATACATACAAGCAAGCAAACAAACAAACAAGCAAACATACAAGTGAACCTAATAAAAGCGTGGTAAAATGAATGATGCAATTTTTTTTTTGCATTGCAATAAACCACAACTGGTATTTTTTGGATCTTTTTCAAATACAAACTATGCGAGAAAGAAGTTTCACTTCTGTAGCATACTGAATATACGTATATACCCATAAGTGCTTCTTTCAAGTTTAAGGAGCGCTGCCTCAATGCATAAAACTTTTTGATCTCCCATTGCGTGCCGAGACGAAGACACAGTTTTCATATAGAGTTACCTTTCGCTTACGCCATAATTTGTCATTTCTTTAATTGGCGGCGGGCGTTGACCATCACTCGTTCCGTTGCAACGAATGCCAATCAAATAAAAGAGTCAAAAAACTTCGCACGCGGAAATGTCATTGACGCTATCACAATGTCCTGGCCAGCTAACTCCTCAGCCAGTGGAATATAGGACACACAGATACAGTAGATATGAAAGTATTTATGTATGTGAGTAACGATATAGATCTGTTTTGATCTTTTATTCATTTTTCATTCTATCTACCTTTGAAATTATTGCGAACAAAAACAAAAATCGCTAAAGTTAAGGAATTTTAACAAGCCGTCTGAATTTTATGGTGTTGTGAATATTTGAGAGGCCGACACACAAAAAAAGACCTACTCGAAACAAAATGATATTTTGTTAAATAAAAAAAGATATTTAGCTGGCGATGGAAAAGTTTGTTTTTTTATGGTAATACATAAGTTTTCTACTGTGATTGATGTCCTCAACTCACAGAGTATTTTAACAAACCAATCAGTTGAATCTCGTTAAAATGAATTTGGAGTCCACAGTGTAGTCGTAAATGTCTTAATAAGAAATGTCCTGCTCGATACCCTAGTCTATTTTGGTTCCGTCGGAACAGTATAAGATGTATCCCATCTTTATAAAGGCCATCATTTCTGTTTATTTTCGATAGAACCTAACTTTCCGAAGTTTCTGTCAAAGTGCAGGTATCGAAATTTCCAAAATGCCCTTCTTTCCAGCAGTTTCATGACCGATCCTGCTGCAGATACGCATACGACAGGTTTAAAATGCTGTTATATTTTTTTCAAGCGGAGCTGGTCGGTTGGTTTTAACAACAAAAAGACTCCCCGAAGGTTTTGGAGAGTGATGTCGAAACTGACAGCCCTTAGCCGGATATGTACCCGGTACGCTCCAGTACTCCCTTGCGGTTCACTTCGTGAGCCCCCTCCGATATCTGTCATCGACTGCACCTTAATATAGCCATGATGAACCGATGTTAACCTCAACTTCGCATTGCTGCACACAGAATAATTTTCATGTTGAATCAACACTTTTTCAGGTTATTATTTTTCAACACTATCGCTCAGGTTGTTTTAACATGAAGCTGGTTTTTAACTGTTCCTACATGTTAGATCAACATGAAGGAACAGTGTGAATTTAACATGATCACAAAGGTTTGAATCAACATGATTTCCTGTTGATACAACATTATTTTTCTTGTTAAATCAACGCGATCAGACATGTTAAATTAACACTATACTATGTTGAAATAACACATTCGTACTGTTAAATTTACACGATCTATCACGTTAATTTAACAGGATTTTATTGTTAAATTAACACGATCTATCATGTTAATTTAAGAGGTTTTTATTGTTAAATTAACCCTTAAAATAAAACACCTTGTTTTTGATTTTTTTAATTTTTATTTAGTTAATTCATTTATCGAAAACCTTTAACATACATATTTTCAGGTATGAAAAAATATAATGCTTGTATAATTTATTAACACGATCTGTCATGTTAATTCAACATGTTTTTATTGTTAAATCAACACGATCTATCATGTTAAATTAACACGATCTATCATGTTAAATTAACACGATCATCATGTTAAATTAACACGATCATCATGCTAAATTAACACGATCATCATGTTAAATTAACACGATCTATCATGTTAAATTAACACGATCATACACATAGTATATATGTACATACATATAC
Source organism: Campiglossa producta (assembly GCA_964058755.1). NCBI lineage: Eukaryota > Metazoa > Arthropoda > Insecta > Diptera > Tephritidae > Campiglossa > Campiglossa producta. Next base: position 46,299,213 of record CAXKVI010000001.1, on the reverse strand, counting down.
ATATACTTATTTTAATCCAATCATTGGCAACTTCTGCATCGAAAACAGCAACAACAAGCCCCAATCTGAAAATTAAATAAAAATTGGTTCATTGAAAGCTCTTTAAATTATCCAAGCGATTGTAAAACTGGTAGCACACGTCCAATTAATGTAGGGATAAGTATCAAACGACGCCTTTTCTACCCGGTATCCACAATCCTAAAGCGCTCCCATGGTATTTATGTATAGTGCGCGTTGTTTTTAACCTACCCCGACATTTTTGGACGTGTTTTAGCAGGAAGCGTTTACAAAATATGAAAAACAACACAAATTACTTACCCAAAACTTTTTGCAAAACTTCACAACTTATTCGCAAGTTAAGAAACTATAAATTTCACAATATATTAATTATTTATAATATCTACAACTTTTCATCAAGTCGGTATCTACACACTGACTTAAATTCTGTTCTTTTGAGAACAATTCTGTTCACAAGCTTTGATGGGGAACAGATGGCAGTCGAAAACAACACTTGTTCATGTTAAAACAAACCGAATTTAGTGTAAGGGATACACACTAATGTAATTCTAATGCAGAAGTACTTCATGTTATTTTAACCATACGCTTCATGTTAAAATGTTCGTGTTGATTTTCCGAAATTGTTTTTGTTTTACGTACAAGAGGTGTTCATGTTGATTTAACATGAATCATGTTAACTAAAACTGTAAGAAATTTTTCTGTGTGTGAAGATACGCGTCATCTTCCTCGAGAGACAAGGGTCACTGTGGCTCAATTTCGCTCTGGATTTTGTAGTAGATTAAACTCGTACTTCTCCATACGGCTCGTTCCCCCATAACACCAACCCTTATTCAAGCATGCCCGGAGTCCAGGACTTTACTTCGTTACCTCGTAACACCGCATCTATGCACTGCTTTTCCCATTCTTTCTCACGAACGATAAAGGGATCAAACGTTCCTAGAGATCATTTATTCGGTCTTAAAACTCGCTTGAAGAGATTACCCAACAGAGATATTGACGGAAACTGTAGGGCGGATGAAAAAGAACGCTTAGATATACCTTTTGCCACATGAAAACTAATGTTGAAGGAGTACGCACTCCGTCAAGCCAAGAAAATATGGCTACAATTCCCAGGGGGCTGGATATTCTGGCCAAAATGGGATTCTAAAAGATATCTTATATCTACACATACGGGCACTGCCTTATTGGAAGGCACGCAGCAAAGCTAGGTGCGCCCTACCAACGATGCCTGTAGGAGTTGCAAAGATGACGAAGACGAAGAAACGGTGGAGCATCTCATCTGCAACTGCCTGTCATTAAATGGGGACAGAAAGCACTGTTTGGGAGTTTCCTTCCTGGATAGCCTACGCCAGGTTTCGAAGGTGGACATGAGGGACTTGGTGGCCTTCATCTAGTTTAAATGGTTCGTGGAAAGTAACGGTTTCGGCAAAAAGTGTCAGTCTCAGGTTTCTGTTAAATGATTTTCGGGATTTTCCATGTGGCCGAGTCCCGGTATTGACATTCCCAATGTTGGTGGTATTACAACCGGCCTTCTAAAACTGTCATAAGGGTGCCTGGGCGGCAGCCACTTGGACGTTCAAGTGTGACATTTAGACTTTAAATCGCGATGTCCTCGTAGACAATAACAAACAGACTCTGATGAGAAATTAATGAGAATCTAGGAGGTATGGAAATGTCAACCAAGCTTTGGAGATAGGAAGCAGATCAGGCTAGATCGGTCCTAATATAATGACAGGGAACTGTACACAGGAGCACACCCCACCGCAGATAAATATGTTTCGTTATTGTACATATGTATGTATGTTTGTGAGTGGAGCTTGAGTTTGCAGGGCGGAATCTTTATAGCCAAACAAAGCGCACAACAATTGCCAATTAAAATTTTTCTGCAAAATCCAGCAAAATACCCTACAACCATCCCACCGGAGAGCAATATCACGACATGCCAAGTCCATACACTAAATCGTTCGTATGTATGTATGTATATATGGACATATGTATGTATATATGTCAAGTAGCCATGGACCAACGCCACCAAAAAAAGGATGTCTGTGTTCGGCTAATTAATTGCTTTGCTCACGTTTTTTCGCACAAAATGTTCACCGGAAAGAATCAATCCAAGTTTGGGCGAGCAACCACTTTACCAGCAAGCAGTCAACCAGCCACACAGCCGCTGCGCGAGTGTAGGTTTACGTTCCTCATCTTCCGGCTAGCCGAATAACAACAAGGTTGAGAAGAGGACAGAATAGAATAACTACAACAACACTAAGTGAAGAAATCAAAGACATGTTAAGTGGGTTAACAACAACAACAACAACAACAACAACAACAACAACAGCATCACGTGCATGGTAGTGGGTCTTTGGCACGGGTGCAGCCATTGGCAACATTGCAATGAAGTTGTTTGTAATTCTGATGCTTAGGCAATTTGGATGTTGAGTACTAAGTAGACCTAATAGTTTTCCAGTTTGATTTTGCATTTTTATTGCAGCCAATTTCTTCAATTTGCAAACCACAGCCCTTTAGGCTAGCACCAGCTTGGAAGTTTTCGAACTTTGCTACTTTGAGTCAGTCAAAATTCAAAGAAATAGGGTTGCCCTTTAGTATTCTGCCTCTTCCTCCTCGACAGAACGGTAATAAGTTTGTGTGAAGAAACTAAGACTAACAAGTAAGGAAGTCTAAGTTCGGGTGAACCGAACATTCAATACCCAGCGGTAATTTTTAGAACGGGATAACAATCATTAGGCCCTAGGAGGATTTACCTAATTTCCGTTACCGAATTATTTCAATTTATGTGATTTTCGATATCGAAAGTGGGCATGGTTGGAGGGCGATTTTATCCAGATATACTCCCAACGATACTAGTATGCATTTCATCGTTCTATCTTAATCGGTTTAAAAGTTACGACCAGTCAAATTTTCAAAAAATCCACCCTATACAAAATTGATGGAGAAATCATAAGAGGATCACCAGGGCGATTCACCTGTGAAATTATATCATTTTAGCCATTTCCGTTACCGAATTATGTCAATTTAGGTGATTTTCGAAGTTTTGATATCGAAAGTGGGCATGGTTGGAGGGCGATTTTATCCAATTTCATAAGATATACTCCCAACGATACTAGTATGCATTTTGTAAAATTTCATCGTTCTATCTTAATCAGTTTAAAAGTTACGACCATTCAAATTTTCAAAAAATCCACCCTTAAAAGTGGGCGGTGCCACGCCCACTATAAAAAATTTTTGGAAAAATCATAAGAGGATGGCCGGTTGGATTCACCTATGAAATTACATCATTTTAGCCATTTCAGTTACCGAGATATGTCAATTTGTGTGATTTTCGAAATTTTCGATATCGAAAAAGGGAGCGTGGTATTCATCCGATTTCGCCCATTTTCAATAGCAACCTACCTTGGCCAAAGAGAAACCTGTATATAAAATTTCATGCAAATATCTCAATTTTTACTCAAGTTATCGTGTACACAGACGGACGGACGGACGGACGGACGGACAGATGGACGGACATGCCTGAATGAAATCCTCTTTTCAAACTAAGAACTTTCATATATGGAACTCTATATCTATCTCGATTATTTTGTGCCGTTACAAACTACCGTTATGTGAACAAAATTAATATACCCTGTACTAGTACTAGTACGCTGGGTATAAAAATCGTGGAAGGCCAACTTTAACCTGATTTAACTCTGTGCAAAAAAACCTCCTTAAGGTATGGCTCATATGGATTAAGCCGCGCGTTGGCATAACACCTCGAACAAGCTATTCTACTTCCATTTCCACCTTGGAGATAGGACAGCTTTCATAATTTTCACAAAGAGTAGTAAAGTGCAACTTGATGGTAGAACTAAGGATATGATGTCTTCACCTCGCACTAAGAATCTTCTCTTTTCCTTAACATTCCAAGCTCCTTTTGTCGAACATATACAGTAAGTTTTCTCTAGGGGTCAAACAAGTCCTCCTCGAGGTAGTTGGGTATTACCAAAAGTTGGTAGCAGTACTGAAGCCTACTTAAATGATTCTGAATCAACCCGACTGTTGTTGTTGTAACGGAGTGAACCCTGTCCAGCGTGTACTTATCCTTAGCCTAAATTATCATCAATGTGTTCTAACGGGAGCCCTAGGAAATTAGCAGTTTCTACAGGGCTGGACCAGAGGGAGTATTGAGGGACGAGCTGCATGCCGGAAATTCATTCGGACGTCGGGGCTCACTCTGGATAAGTAGGAGTTTAATCTGCTACAATATCCAGAGCGTAATTGAGCCAGAGTGACTCTTGTCTGTCGAGGAAGATGACGGTCCTATTCAGCAATGCGAGGTGTTGAGGTATGCAAAACGGCATTCACCGGGCAGATCGCAACATGGTGGTCAACAGACGTATCATGGATGTGCTTCAGGGCCCGCTTTATGCACCTCTGGGTCAAACGGCGTTGTTGCAAGGTGCAGAATCTCATCAAAATGTTTGCGTAGATGTGTCCTTACGGTCCTAGGAGGCGGTGATAGCGCCAACAGTAGCCTATTAGGATGTTGCGGTTTGCAACAATTTAACAGATACTGCTTGCTCAGCATTGCATTGTGCTCCTTAACCTTTTCGTTTTCGCCAATTCAGATAATGAGCCGTCCACCTTTTTAGACCATTATGGAGCTGTGTCTCTAAAAGAACTTCTAAAAGCTGAGTAACTACATATGTCAAAATCCTTTGAGAAGTTATAAACAATGTTCTTCTTTATATCGCTCATTTGCTGCAACATCGTCATAACTCAAAAAATGTGATATTACAGAAAACGCATTTTTAGTTTTTGAATTGCTGTATATTTATATGGGATAAGTAATTAATTCTACCGCGATGCTGCGTGAAATGTTAAAACCTCGGATATAACACTTTGCCAGTTAATCAAACATATTATTTCCGATATATTAGTGATGTTAACTAAAAATTTGGGTTTTTTGAGTTATTACGACGTTGCAGCAAATGAGCGATATTGTTATCTTCTGCTTCAGATCAAGTTTTTTAAGATAAGGTAAGAAAACTGTAACCAAACATTTTTTACAAAAATCGCGGATGGTATAAGAGTAAATTATTGCTAATATTAAAGAAGAGAAAATGATACCCAATTTACATGTGGTGCACCATAAAGGATTAATTCCTTTGTTTACATTCGTTTGACATTATAGCCCCTTACAAGAGAAAATATTTAACTGTCAATCACACTTTGTTGAATACATTTTGTATTCAACAAAGTGTGATTGAATTTGACGTTGCTCTCAATCGGAACCAGGGTATAATGTCAAACAGAAAAATATTTTAACCCAGTTGAAATTTTTTTTTCCGTTAATAAACTTTTAGGAAAATATTTGTAAATTAACTTTTGTTTTAAATTTTCAATATTTATATTTTACCTTTAATTCAAATAAGCAATACGAAAGAATATTCGGTAGCAAATTTAGAAGTATTTTATTGGTACTGAAAAAAACTTCGGTGCCAGTGAAGAACGGTTGGAATTCAATTGTTTTGTAAGCTAAGGTAAGAAAACTGTAACCAAACATTTTTTACAAAAATTGCGGATGGTATAAGAGTAAATTATTGCTAATATTAAAGAAGAGAAAATGATACCCAATTTACATGTGGTGCACCATAAAGGATTAATTCCTTTGTTTACATTCGTTTGACATTATAGCCCCTTACAAGAGAAAATATTTAACTGTCAATCACACTTTGTTGAATACATTTTGTATTCAACAAAGTGTGATTGAATTTGACGTTGCTCTCAATCGGAACCAGGGTATAATGTCAAACAGAAAAATATTTTAACCCAGTTGAAATTTTTTTTTTCCGTTAATAAACTTTTAGGAAAATATTTGTAAATTAACTTTTGTTTTAAATTTTCAATATTTATATTTTACCTTTAATTCAAATAAGCAATACGAAAGAATATTCGGTAGCAAATTTAGAAGTATTTTATTGGTACTGAAAAAAACTTCGGTGCCAGTGAAGAACGGTTGGAATTCAATTGTTTTGTAAGCTAAGGTAAGAAAACTGTAACCAAACATTTTTTACAAAAATTGCGGATGGTATAAGAGTAAATTATTGCTAATATTAAAGAAGAGAAAATGATACCCAATTTACATGTGGTGCACCATAAAGGATTAATTCCTTTGTTTACATTCGTTTGACATTATAGCCCCTTACAAGAGAAAATATTTAACTGTCAATCACACTTTGTTGAATACATTTTGTATTCAACAAAGTGTGATTGAATTTGACGTTGCTCTCAATCGGAACCAGGGTATAATGTCAAACAGAAAAATATTTTAACCCAGTTGAAATTTTTTTTTTCCGTTAATAAACTTTTAGGAAAATATTTGTAAATTAACTTTTGTTTTAAATTTTCAATATTTATATTTTACCTTTAATTCAAATAAGCAATACGAAAGAATATTCGGTAGCAAATTTAGAAGTATTTTATTGGTACTGAAAAAAACTTCGGTGCCAGTGAAGAACGGTTGGAATTCAATTGTTTTGTAAGCTAAGGTAAGAAAACTGTAACCAAACATTTTTTACAAAAATTGCGGATGGTATAAGAGTAAATTATTGCTAATATTAAAGAAGAGAAAATGATACCCAATTTACATGTGGTGCACCATAAAGGATTAATTCCTTTGTTTACATTCGTTTGACATTATAGCCCCTTACAAGAGAAAATATTTAACTGTCAATCACACTTTGTTGAATACATTTTGGATCATACCAAAAGCTAGGAAGGGAGTAATGTGTCGCTTTATTTTGTAGTTTGAAAATTTGCTTCTCACAAAAGCAGGCTTTGTAAAAAAATTGTAAACTTCAAAAATAAAAAACAGAAAAAGTAAATACAATTTAAATTTGGAAACTTCTGTTCGTTTTTTAAATCTTCATCGCTTTCTCTGCTGCTGCTAGGCTTTTCAGGGGGGTCACTCTGTATTGCGATTCGAAATTCAATGCGATTCGAAAGTGAAATGCGATGCGATAAGCAAATGGTACTCTGTATTGCTATAGCATTGCTAACAGTGCTGCGTTCTGCGGCCTTTGGTTATTTTCTTGCTTGGGTTGGCTTCACTGTTGTAAAACTAACCGCAAGTTGACAATTTTCATTGCATACTTCAAGTGAAGGCTCTTGTCCTATGCTTTTACCCATACCATTTCTTTTAATTTGGCGCCTAACTGTATGCTATGCTGCAAACACTTGTACTTGTAAAACATTTGTACCTACATATATACCTTTTATGTGTATTGAAATATGTGTGCATGCATGTGCATATGCAAAATCACGTCCGTATAAACATAATTTTATTAGTTTAATTGAAGTTTTCTTACAAATTTTTGGTAATTATTTTGTAAATTTAAAAGTTAAACAAAATATTTTTCAAAAAAAAAAAAATTTTTTTTTATTAATTTTGCGAAATAAGCGCCAAAATAAACATGTTTTTCGATAAGAAAGGTAAGTATACTAATAGCTCTACAATAATTTACAAGAATATGTTTAAAAATTTAATTTTATTCAAAATTGTTTAGCGGTGCGATAGCGGTTCGACTGCGTTTTGTTGTAGGAAGACAAATCCGAATGTACAAAGCAATTGACATTTCACTTTCGCGATACAGAGTGTACGCGATTCGAGAGGGAAAAAAAGAATGCGAAAAGGGAAAAAGCAAATCCGAAAATGTCAATTTCCGTTGCGATAGCAAAGAGGGTAGAAATAATAAGAGGAACCAAAGAGGGTAGAAATAATAAGAGGAACCAACGCAATTCAGCAAATCGCGGGTAAGGAATTCGCCGCATGCTAAGCAAATTCACCTCCATAAGAAATACACTAAAGCAACTTTTCTTACCACGCGACGAATTCCTTACCCGCGACTTGCTGAATTGCGTTGGTTCCTCTTATTATTTCTACCCTCTTTGGAGGAACCAACGCAATTCAGCAAATCGCGGGTAAGGAATTCGCCGCATGCTAAGCAAATTCACCTCCATAAGAAATACACTAAAGCAACTTTTCTTACCACGCGACGAATTCCTTACCCGCGACTTGCTGAATTGCGTTGGTTCCTCTTATTATTTCTACCCTCTTTGGCGATAGTTGAGTTACAGAGTGTCGCAAAGGCAAATGCGATAAAATTTACTTTCGCATCGCAATACAGAGTGACCCCCCAGAAGTCGACTGGACTGTTTGCTCATGATGCCGTTGCTTGTTTGGTTTTGATTAGTTTTTTTTAATGTTATTTTTTTGTGTGCACTCATCTTGGTCGTAGCAAATGACGAGCTCGTCATTCAAACATTTAAAATAGGACCTTAACTTTTCCCCCGCTGTAGAGCCTCACTGTGTCCTGTGTCTTAATGTCCTTGTTACTCCACAAGGAATTTATAAAGTGTTATGCTAAATTAAATATATGTCTTTTCATTCAAGAAAGGCAATGCAAGATATAATGTATCCCTTGTAGTGCATATTTTCATTTATAAAAAGTATGCGAGCGGCACATTACTTTTCCTATGACATCGCTGTAGAAAAATTCATGCATGTTTTCATGTATAGTCTATCGGAGCTATACATTACTTTATGCATTGCTGTACATTACCTTTTCCCACTGGGATGTTCCTCCTGGCCAAGGTAGTTAACCATCTTCATGGTGTTGTTGTTGTTGTTAACAACAAAACACTCCCCGAAGGTTTTGGGAGTGATGCCGAAGTTGACAGTCCTTAGCCGGATATGACCCCGGTACGCTGCGGTACTCCCTTGCGGTACTGCCCGACTGTCGTGGTAGCGATTTGGTATGACCAGTGGAACCTTCTAGGTCATGGCATCCCTCCGTCCATGAGGAAGGAGAAGATGGGTAATGAGAGGTGAGAGGCATCATATCCGTAGATCAACCATCGAGAAGCACGTCAATTACCTATGTGCATATTAGTCGCCTCTTACGACCGGTATGCCTACCTCGGGCATATTCTAAACCCCTAACCCGCAGGGTTACACCGATGGTGTAAAAGTAGGTCGCCTCCCAATTGGTGCACCCTGGGTAACGCTATATGACCTACATAGCCTACACAGCTAGTTTCTTGTATTGCCGGTTCTACGAGAACGGTACCAGTACTTGTGATGTACCCATCGTGCCGAAACGACCCGGGCCGTTTTCTTATATCGTCCCGGCCAAGAGCAATACACTCGAGGCGACCCTGTAACGCTTCGTTACAACAACAACAACAACAACAGGCGACCCTGTCCATTATTAACAACAACTGGTGACCCTGTCTGACATTTAGGCAGGGCTACACCTCGCTACAACAACAACATGGATTTGGAGGGCGTGGCCTGTCTGATAGTTTCCTTCACTTCATAGACAGTGATAACAATAGGCGTGTCGTTGTTCTTATATTTTCGCATCTGTCACATGGGTCTATCGAGCGGATAATGCAGTATAAATTGCCGATAGAAAAAGTTCATGCTTGGTATGTTAATAATATCACATATTTACTTTGTGCTTAATAAATAATTATTCTAGTTACAGAGCTATGTAGGTACAAGTAAAGAGGAATTATAAAAATACTTATATTACATTAAACTAGACATTAACTAAATAGTTGGTCCAGAAAGAGACCAAAGGTGAGATCCCTATAATGTTTTGTTGCATGTCCTTCATTCTGTATCACCTTTTCGTTTTCGCTATAGGAGCAGATGGATTTTCGCCTTTATAGAAATCTTTAAGCAACGCCATTGCTTCCTCCGCACAAATGCCACCACTCACTTGGGTCTGGCCATTCAATATGTTCGTAACAAATGGCACATCAACTAAAGTTTTACCACCAAATCGATCATTGGCGCAACCATATAACACTTCCTTGACACCCAAATCATGTAAGGCTGCTGAGCACATAATACATGGTTCCACTGTAACCACAACTGTGATGCGTGGGAAAACCTCATCAAATGGTAAGCCATGATGTGTACAATACGCCAAAGTTTGATCGATGCATAGAAACTCTGCGTGCCGTGTAGCATTCTTGGTAGCATTTACATCATTTCCAGCACGTGCAATCACTTCGTTGGCGCCATCATTGTTGGTCAAAACGAAAACACAACCAACTGGTACTTCGCCGGCTGCTAATACACGACGTGCCTCAACAAATGCTTCGCTCATGAATTGTTCCATTGCTGCTTAAGCTAAAACAATAATAAAATTAGTTGGGATGTAAATTATTCGAATAATTATACTTACCAAATAGTTTGCCCGTGCGGTTTTTTGTTTACAATTAACAGCTGTTTACTGTGGTGGAACAAAATAGTGGCAACACTGATGTCAGCAAAATCATTAACCCTTTCAGGATCTGAACTAATTGGTCATATAAACAAAAAAAAAACACTTTTTCTGAAATTTGACATGAATAGTCCGGTCGAATTATATATTTGAAATAACAAAAATTTCGACGGAACCAAACTTTTCTGGAGAGCTAAGGTTCACCGCAGAAAGACAACTTCCAAAGTCCGCATGTGTGCTAAAAAATTATTTCTTGGTCAAAGGTCAAAATTTCAGGTTCTTGTGAAAACGGCAAGTTTTTTCTACAAACTACCTGAGAACAAGTTGTAGACTTGAAAATTCTCTACCAAAATGATCCAAGCATTTTTCTCCCCAAGAGTCACCAGTCATGTGATATCGCGATTCTAAAATTGGACCTTTCATGATTTTTATGGAAAAGGTTAGATTATGTAGAAAAAATTTCCTTTACTGTTCATTTGTCACTAAGTTCCCCATAGATAATGAAAATATTTATTTTTAAAAAGCGTAAAGTTCTCGAGCTTTCCATGCATAATATTAAAAGCGACTAGTCCAGTAAATTTAAATAATAAAATGACAAAAATTTAAATATTTGAAATAACAAAAATTTCGACGGAACCAAACTTTTCTGGAGAGCTAAGGTTCACCGCAGAAAGACAACTTCCAAAGTCCGCATGTGTGCTAAAAAATTATTTCTTGGTCAAAGGTCAAAATTTCAGGTTCTTGTGAAAACGGCAAGTTTTTTCTACAAACTACCTGAGAACAAGTTGTAGACCTGAAAATTCTCTACCAAAATGATCCAAGCATTTTTCTCCCCAAGAGTCACCAGTCATGTGATATCATCATCATCATCATTTATTGGCGCTTAACCGCCTAAGCGATTTTGGCCGTCGCCTATCAAAGCACGCCAGTCATTCCTTTTTAGCGATAACTGACGCCAATTGGAAACCCCAAGGGAGTTCAAGTCATCCTCCACCTGTTGTTTCCATCTCAGTCGAGGCCTCCCCCTTCCTCTGCTGCCGAATTCGGGTGACGATTGGAAAACCTTCTGGGCTGGAGCTTCTTTGTCCATTCGCATGACGTGACCCAGCCAGCGGAGCCTTTGGGCTTTAATTCGCTGGACTATGGTCAGATCTGCGTAAAGCTCGTACAGCTCATCGTTAAATCTCCTTCGATACTCGCCGTCGGCATCACGGGAAGGACCATAAATCTTCCGGAGAACTTTTCTCTCAAATACTCCAAGGGCCATCTCATCTTCTCTTGACATTGTCCATGAATCTGAGCCATACATCAGGACAGGTATGATGAGAGACTTATAGAGCGTGATCTTTGTTCTTCGAGAGAGGACTTTACTTCTCAATTGCCTACTCAGTCCAAAGTAGCACTTGTTCGCAAGAGTGATTCTCCGTTGGATTTCTAGACTGATATTATTTTCGGTGTTAATGCTGGTTCCCAAATAGACGAAGTCCCTCACAGTTTCAAATTTGTAACTATCAACAGTGACGTGGCTGCCAAGGCGCAGGTGCGCCGATTCTTTCTTTGATGACAGCAAATACTTCGTCTTGTCCTCGTTGACCGCAAGACCCACTTTTTTCGCTTCTTTATCCAGTCCAGAGAAGGCAGCGCTTACGGCGCGGTTGTTAAGGCCAATGATATCAATATCATCGGCATACGCCAGCAATTGCACGCTCTTGTAATAGATTGTACCATTGCGGTTTAGCTCTGCTGCTCGAATTATCTTCTCCAGCATCAGGTTGAAGAAATCGCACGAAAGGGAGTCGCCCTGTCTGAAGCCTCGTTTGGTTTCAAATGGCTCAGAGAGGTCCTTCCCGACTCTGACGGAGCTGTTAGTATTGCTCAACGTCATTTGGCAAAGCCGTATAAGCTTTGCAGGGAAGTCAAATTCAGACATGGCGGCATACAGGCAACTCCTTTTTGCGCTGTCAAAAGCGGCTTTGAAATCGACAAAGAGATGGTGTGTGTCGATTCTTTTATCATGGGTCTTCTCCAGGATTTGGCGTATCGTGAAAATCTGGTCGATGGTAGACTTACCAGGTCTAAAGCCACACTGATAAGGTCCAATCAGCTTGTCTACGATGGGCTTCAGTCTTTCACACAATACGCTAGAAAGAACCTTATATGCGATATTAAGAAGGCTGATTCCGCGGTAGTTGGTGCGGTTAGCGGGATCGCCTTTCTTGTGGATTGGGCAGAGCACACTTAAATTCCAATCTGGAGGCATGCACTCGTCTGACCATATTCTGCATAAGAGCTGATGCATGCTTTTTACCAGCTCTTCGCCTCCGTGTTTGAACAGCTCGGCGGGTAGTCCGTCTTTTCCAGGCGCTTTGTTGTTTTTGAGCCGGGATATAGCTATCCTCACTTCATCATAGTCAGGTGGTGGGACGACTTTTCCATCGTCAGGGATTGGGGTATCGGGTACGACGTCTCCCTCGCAATTTAGCAGTGAGGAGAAGTGCTCCCTCCATAATTTAAGTACACTCTGTACGTCGGTTACCAGGTCGCCATTATTGTCCTTACAGGAACTTGCCCCGGTCTTAAAACCTTCCGTCATCCGCCGGATCTTTTCATAGAATTTTCGGGCATCATTCCTGTCAGCCAGCATCTCAAGCTCCTCACACTCACGCCTTTCGGCCTCACGTTTCTTTTTTCTGAAAAGGCGTCTCTCTTCCTTCTTTGCCTCACGATAGCGTTGCCATACACTGCGGGTTGCGCCCGTTCGCAACGTCTCCCTGTAGGCAGCGTCCTTTTTGTCCGAGGCAGTGCTGCATTCCTCATCGTACCAGTTGTTTTTGCGGGCTCGCTGGAACCCTATAGTGGCCTCAGCGGCAGTACGTAATGAGTGAGAGATATGCTTCCATTGCTCGGTTGCATCGTTAGGTCGAGGATTGCTCTCCGATAGCAGGTGTGAGAGTCGAGTGGAGAAATTGTCAGCTGTCTGTGTCGTGCGCAGCTTCTCGACGTCAAACTTTCCTTCCGTTACTGTGCGCACTTTCTTTGCTACACAGAGGCGTGTGCGTATCTTGGCTGCAACAAGATAATGGTCCGAGTCGATATTGGGACCACGAAGGGTACGCACGTCCAGAACGGTGGAGCTATGTCTGCCGTCGATCATGACATGATCAATCTGGTTTCTTGTTCTTTGATCAGGAGACAGCCATGTGGCTTGGTGTATTCGTTTATGCTGGAACCTGGTACTACTGATGACCATATTGCGAGCAGCGGCGAAATCAATCAACCTAGTGCCGTTGGGGGATGTTATATCATGGAGACTAAATTTTCCAACTGTTGGACCAAAGACTCCTTCCTTGCCCACCTTCGCATTAAAGTCGCCGAGCACGATTTTGATATCATGTTGGGGGCAGCGATCATAAGTCTGTTCAAGTTTATCGTAGAAGGAGTCCTTCTCTGCGTCGTCCGTCTCCTCAGTCGGCGCATAGGCGCAGATAAATGTTATGTTGAAAAATTTCGCTTTGATGCGGATCGCAGCGAGACGCTCGTCCACGGGGGTGAACGCTAGTACTTGGCGGCGAAGTCTCTTTCCCACCACGAATCCTACACCACGCGCTTTGCCGCGTGTCTGGCCACTGTAGTATACGTCACAAGGTCCGATGGTCGTCTTTCCTTGTCCCGTCCATCGCATTTCCTGCAGGGCGGTGATGTCAGCCTTTGCGTTAACGAGGACATCAACCAGTCGGGCAGCGGTACCATCCCTTGAAAGGGTCCGGACATTCCAGGTACATGCCCTAATATCCTTCTCGTAGTCCTTATTTCGTTTTGCCGGGTCGTCAACATTAAAGGGGGTTCTCATCCGAGGCTTTTCTTTGCTTTTCATTGGAATAAAGTTTTTCCGTGGCGGGTCCCAAACCCAGCGCACAACCCGTCTCCGGGATTTTGATAAAAATATTCACACATTTATATAGCGAGCCGCTTGCTACAAGACAGACACCCGCTTGCAGCCGCACCATGTGGTGAACAGACGCTGCGAAAAAGACCTCGGTGAGCCCTTAAACCAAGTATGTCAGAGTGGCCCCACCGGGGCTCCCTCTCTTTCTGCCGCGAGCCTAGGTAGCTCACGTTGCCCAGAGTGCACGAACGAGGACGCAAGAGTCGGGATTGAGCAAGGTCACTCAGCAACCACACCCCATTACACTCCATGTGATATCGCGATTCTAAAATTGGACCTTTCATGATTTTTATGGAAAAGGTTAGATTATGTAGAAAAAATTTCCTTTACCGTTCATTTGTCACTAAGTTCCCCATAGATAATGAAAATATTTATTTTTAAAAAGCGTAAAGTTCTCGAGCTTTCCATGCATAATATTAAAAGCGACTAGTCCAGTAAATTTAAATAATAAAATGACAAAAATTTAAATATTTAAAATAACAAAAATTCCGAAAGAACTAAGTTTTTGTAGAGAGCTTAGAAAGTATCATGCAATCAGGCCCGTGCGCAGGAATTTGCTATAGGGGGGGTTTTGAATTTTTGGATGCTCCGAAGGTTGTGACTTTTGACAGTTTTTATGAAAAAATGCAGTCGTTGAGAGCCAATAGGTGGTTTGAACCCCCAAAACCACCCCCTGCGCACGGGCCTGCCTGCAATAATCCCCATCGATTCCATGTGTGCTAAAAAAATGTATTCGGGGTCAAAGACCCAGTTTTTATTTTTTTACGCTATTCAAAAAGGCCCTGTTTCTACAAGAACAGTAACAACCACGTAGAGTTTGATCCCTCAGACCGTTGCGGTGAAGGTTGTAGATTCGTTTCAACTACAGCCTGGTCTACACTCAGGACTGAATCGGATTTTACAGTCAATGGCAATTATTGCAGCTGTTGTTGTTGTTGTAGCAATACTTTGCCCTGCCTAGTCGGAAGATCCACTTACAAAAAGTTACGTGACAGACCAGACAGGGGTGGTACTGGTATTGACAGTCCTTTGCCGGATGAATACGGTACGTTCCGGTACTCCCCGACTGCCTTGGGAATGATTTCGTGGATTTTAGTCGCGTCTTACGACCGGCATACCTACCTCGGGCATATTCTAAACCCCTAACCCGCAGCTAGTTGTGGTTGTTGTAGCGACAAAACCACTCTCCGTAGGTTTTGGGGAGTGTTGTCGGTAGTGACAGTCCTTTGCCGGGTTTGAGCCCGGTACTAGCACCTACATGTACTGCTGTCGCGGAAGCGATCTGGTATTACCAGTGGAACCTTCTAAGTCATCTAACCCCCTCCTTCTGTTTGGAAGAAGGTTGTAAATGACTGATTGAAAACACAAAGGAAGGTCAAGTCATCCTTTACCCTTTCCATTCCAGTCGAGGCCTGCCGTTCCTTTGTTGTCAAATTGCGATGTCGATAGGATACCCTTTTGGGCCAGATCTTCTTTGTCTTCCGAGGCCTCCGTTGTTGTGCGGGGTCGATGGGATAATTTTTTCAGTTTTTATTCCATGCCCATTGACAATAGTATTGTGCATATCTGCGTTAAGCTCGTACTCTTCAATATTCACCGGCGGCTTTACGGGATGGACCATACGTCTTATGGAGGCGTCTTTTTCGTACCTTACAGATGAAGACTTTTAGAGCGTGATTTTTGTAGGTCGAGAGGAATTTAGTTCTAAATTACCTACTCAGGCCAAATTATCACTTAGAGCGATTCTCCGTTTAATATCTTGACTGACAATTTCTGACTCACGGTTTCCAATTCGTAGCCATCCACAGTGCTGTGACATCGTGATTTTACAGGATCGGACCTCACATGGGTCCCGGGACACAGGGACATTGAGGGAAACTGTAAGGCAGACGAACTTGCCAGGCAGGGTACGACCAAGCAGGTTCTTCGGGATAAAGAGCGCTTAGGTATGCCGTTTGCCACATGAAAGCTAATGCTGAAGGAGTACACACTCCGTCAACAACAACAACAACAACAACAACACCCAACGAAATGTGGCAACAATCCTCAGGGTGCCGGCCATCCAAACAAACCTGCCCAAAATGGGTTCATAAAAGTTCCGGGATTCTGCTATGTGGAAAATCCCAACTCAAGGATTTGCCATATGGTCGGGTCCCGGGACTGACTTTCCTTGTGTTGGTGGTATCACAACGGGCCTTTCAAAACTGGCCTAAGTGTGCCTCTGCGGCAGCCACTTGAATTTAACCTAACCTACTAACGACACTTGATGTAACAAGACTGTTTCAGGCTGTAAATTTAAAAGAAAAACAAATAAATGTTAAAAAAGTTAATGCATTTTATGTTCCAAAAGATCACATAAAAGACTATTCACAAAAGCTTTAATACTTTGTACTGGCAGATTATACTGATTAAGTGTGGAAATATTTAGTGCTACAATGTTGGATATTCGTAGGCTAAACTTCATCCCGTATATATTTTATCAGATCCATTTCATAGAAAAGTTTCTCTGCCTTCTCCGGCCAGTTTTGATTGTTTAATGAGCGCGGACTTGGATGAGGTAGCTTATATATTTTTAAAGTGTTTGCATGTCGCGAATTCTTTACTATACCGTTCATATACTCTCCAACTGCTATCAATATTTCCGGTTGCAACAAATCTAGCTCTTGATCAAGGGTATCAAGACACAATTTGCCAATGGTTGCTTTATAATCACCCTGCATTAGATGAGCAAAGTATGATACATGTATTTCTATTTTCAAAATAAATGATACCTTCAGTTCACTTGGCGTTATATTATGTCCTGCTTTATCGTGAAATATTAGTGGGCAGAAATTATGCACAAAACATTGACGTCCAAAAGTCGCCAAAGATCCGCCAGCTAGCCTCTTTAGCAGACCCCAAATACGCACGCCACTTGGCTCTTCTGTGGTGCACTCTAATCCTAAAACTGGTCGTTTTGCATGCACGCTGGGTGGTTGCCCGACCACACCTCGCAAGCACATTTCATTGCGCACAGTCAAAATGTTACCAAACGGCACCTAAAAACAACAAAAGCAAAAATATAAATGCATCTTTGTAACATAAACCGCCAACTTACCCCAGTTTGACCCATGCCATTGGGTCCTGGATTCATGCCCACAAATACAACACGTTTCGGTCCATCTAAAAACTTCTTTAAATAGTCGATATGTAGCTGCGCAGCATATTCCAATGGATTATAGATGTGTGTGATATTGGCTGGTGCAGCAATTTGACGCAAAGCCTCATTTAAATTGCATTCTAATTTATAAACGCGCGCCCATAAAAGATTTGTCTCTAATGGTTCAACTGCAAATTCATGCAAGTGTATGGCGTCTTCTGTTGTGCTATTTACTATTTCTGCGTCGCTGGCCACTCTTTCTGATGTCAAACAGCGCTTCTTGGGTGCCGCAAACTTTTGCAAGGATTCTAGAGTTAAACTTGCAACGCAGTTTGTTGTGTCGGATGAGTTGGAAAAGGTGAATTGCGGTAACTTCCTGCGAGACATGACCGAGCGAAACACAATTTCTGTATTTGGGAAAATTGGCGCTTCATTTAAAATTGTTTTGATGCAAAAAAAATCAAATTTCTTTCGTCGAAACAGCTGATACTATTCACAATAGTATCAAAGTATCCTGAAATAATGCTGCCAGCTCACGAATTTTATGCTCTTTTGGATATAGGACGTCACCGCCAATACACGTCATACGTAAATAGGGGTCTATCAGCAACTACGACGGAGCTTTCGCGGGGTGATAATTTTCCGCCACCCAGTTCCCAAAAATGCTATCATACATTTAATTCACGTCCGTTTTCTGTGACGAGGAGTTTGAAACTTTCTTTTTGTTCGCTAGTAAATTTCGGTAGATATGCGCGCATTGGTCGGTATCTGTTTTGTAGTTCAGTCTAATGTCACCAGGAATGGAAATAATGTGGAGCATTTCCAGTCGTTTGTCATAGTGTTGCTCCTGTTGAATAATTGTCGCTTCTTCCAAATTAGCTGTGTGTCCGCTCTCTGCACAGTGTGACATAATTGCAGTTTTTTGAAACGTAGAACTTTTACAATATTGGCATCCGATTTATGTTGTGCCAATCTAGTTTTTAGCTTCGATTTCGTTGTTCCCACGTAAATTTTATTACAAGGCTGGTCTGCTTTACCCTGACACGGTATTTTGTAAACAACATTACTTTTTTCCAAAGTAGATACTTTTGATTTAGTTTGGTTAAATAAGGATTTCAATGTATTAGTAGGCTTATGAGCTATTTTTATTTTTTCCGCGTTATAGCAATCCGATTTTGCTAGGCGCTCTGATAGATTTGGTACATAAGTCACCGACTTAAATACTGTGGGTTTTTTTGGCATTTCTTGATTCTCTTGAATTTTCGATTTCTTAATTAAATTTTTTATGATCTTCTCTGGAAAATCATTATTTTTCAATAAGCACGATGCTTCTTTTATTATTTCCTTGTGGAACACTTTGTCGGATACCTGTAACATACATCTAATACAACCCGTTGCTGTATTCAATATCATCGATTTCGGATGTTTTGAAAAGAAATTGATGAGTCGTCCAGACGCAGTTGGTTTTTGGTACCAGTTTAACTTTAATTTGTTACCTCGTTTGATTATTACAGAATCTATGTATGGTAACTGACCTCCCTCTTCTAATTCCATTGTAAATTTTATGTTCTTGTCATATGAGTTGAGCGCATTAAGTGTATTCGTATTTCGTCTTCGGGTATAATCGCGAATAGATCATCGACGTACTTAGAGACCATCCTCGGTGGGTGTTTTAATTTTCCTAAAGAGCTATCCAACAACTCTTCCATTTTAATATCTGCGATTACTGGAGACAACGAGGACCCCATCGGCATTCCTTTTAATTGCATGTATACCGTGTCGTTAAACTTGAAATACCGGTTCTCCTCAATACAGAACTTTAGTATATCCATGAACGTTTGTTTTGGGATATTTGTATGGTTTTGTATCATCGTCCATTTTTTTTGTATAATTTCTAGTGCCAGCTGTGTTGGTATACTAGGAAATAGGGAAATCACATCGAATGAGATAAGTTGTTCATCGTCGCATATGATCGTATTATTAACTCTGGCTTTGAATTCTATTGCATTTTTTATATTGTAGGTGGAGTTAGCTGTCACATTTTTTAAAATTTTAACTATGAATTTACAGAGGCCGTGGGATGGTGATCCTATAGCTGAGCAAATTGGTCTAAGTGGAACTCCCTCTTTGTGTGTTTTTGGAAGTCACTTAGACCAATTTGCTCAGCTATAGGATCACCATCCCACGGCCTCTGTAAATTCATGGTTAAAATTTTATTTTTATTTTCTGTTTACTAACTTTACAAAAATATATGTCAAATACATTTGAAAACGGAAACACCCAAGAAACATCGAACAAATATTTCTCCGGCCTTGGAAGAAAATGTATTAAAAACATAAAAATATAAATCTATCCGCGCCATTTTTTTTTAAAGTAACCTAACGCGAGATAGAAAAATATGTGAACGTTTTTTAAGGTGAAATTTAAAAAACTAATACCTATTAGGCTCACTTGCACAATGAAAAGTTAAATTCATACGTTTTTGACAACTTTTCAAATTAACTCGGAGTTAAAAAGATAACTCGGTATCGTGCAAGTGGTCCTTAGAAACTTATCTTTTGATGTTCCGGATTATAATTGGCTGTGACAAACGTAAAATTACAGCTTCACAGGTATGTAATAAAGCTTGATTAATAAAGCATTTTTTTTTACTTTACTTAAGTTACTTTTAGATTTGAACAGAGGTCGAGTTAAGTTACTTTAATTGGTTGCACAGATATTCTTCAACTATTGGAAACTTCAAAGTGGTCAAATTGATCGCGAACATAATTTTTTACTTATTGGAGACATACCAACCATGCAAATTTTCAAACTATGAGAAAAAATGAAAGTTTTACGAACTAAATATGTATAAAGAAACAAGTATGAAATTTATATTTATATGACCCAGGCCGATTCTAAACAATTTCTCACTTTGCGTATTTTCTCACTCTCATATACAGGCCGATTCTAAACAATTTCTCACTTTGCGGATTTTCTCACTCTCATATAATTTGTGAACAAAAATGTATGAAAAAGGTGAAACGGTTTGCACCGGTTCACTAGTGAAAATTATTTAGAATTGCCATAATAATTTGTGAGCAAAAATGTATGGAAAAGGTGAAACGGTTTGCACCGGTTCACTAGTGAAAATTATTTAGAATTGGCGCGGGTGTTTTAAGCTTAAATTCAAATAAAGAGCATTCATACTTACAAAGTATATAATTTCATTTGAGGACAAGTTGAAAATTATTTTTTTTCATCAACCTGGCATTTTTAGCATATAAAAAATTTAATTGTTTTAAGAAAGTCATGATTCTCAAGATAGGGTGATGCTGAGAAATAACCTCGGGCCACTGAGAAGCAATCAGTTCTGAACTAACGCTTAAACTTTTAATGGGCAATATGTTGTTTTTGATTTTTTTTAATTTTTTTTTATTAGAATTTGAGAAATGTGACAAATTATTTGGCAGATAAAGCCAGTGTTGTAAAGAGTAAATGAAATATATGACAATTAAATATAAACTAGTAGAGCGTTTTTCATGAACCTTGCATTCCGTTAAAGGTTCTATGGCCCAAAAGAAGCTACAATAGTTGTCAAAAATACAGGATGAGACAAACAAGACAACAACAACACAAACAGCGAAGCGTGAAAAGCGCTGTCAAATAGAGATTTGGGCAAACCGGGACAACTTTCATACATTTCAGTAGAGTTCAAAAGAATTTTTACATTTCTCGAGGCAAAACCAGCAAAGCAAGCGTGCATTGGGCCGTCACCTTTACATCGCACCACTCTCTTTTTCCAAATGACCATTCGAATTCGTCACACTTGTTGCAATGTGTTCGTAGTTCTTCAGCAAAAAACCACCATTTAAAAGTTTACATCGGTAAATGCTAACATCTTTAAAAAGTGGCAGCCTTGTGTTAAGGCAACTGTGAATGTGATACAATCGAAAGAAGAAAAATAAAAAGTTCGTTTATTTTATGCACAGCTATTATTTTGTGATTTTATACAACAAAATATTTACACGATGGCTGGTGAAGTAACTGTAGATGCTCTGCCATATATTGATCAAGGATATGATGACATTGGAGTTCGAGAATCGGTAACAAATTTGAAATAAATTAGTTATGATCATGTATAATGCACAACTTTTCTTTTATTTAGGCGCTTGCCATGGTCGAAGAGGAGTGTCGGCGTTACAGACCCACCAAGAATTATCTAGATCATTTACCACCACTAAATACAAATGCATTCGAAACCAAATTAATAACCAACGAGTTTGAGCGCATACAAAGCCGTCAACCAATGGAGACGTTAAGTATGAAGCGTTATGAGCTGCCGCCTCCACCATCTGGCAAATTGTCTGAAGTGAGCGCGTGGACGGAATCAATAGAAAATTCAATGGCACAACTAGAACATCAATGGGTCCGCTCAATGAATCTAGAGCTAATGTTGGACTATGGTATCGAATCATGGAAAGCTTATTTGGAGGTAATAGCAGCGTTGCAAGCCAAAACCCTGACACAGTTACAAGAATCAAAGAAGAAAATACAGGATATTAATTGGCAAAGAAAACAGGCACAGACGCAAGCTGGCGAGAAACTAAAATCTTTAGAGGCGAATTGGGTTCTTTTGGTGTCTAAGAATTACGAAATAGAACAAAAGTGCGTAGAAATAGAAAAGGAAATACAGAAGACGCGTATGGAAATTGACAAATTAAATGCACAAAGGCAAAGTACGCTAACCAATGGAGATACTTAAGTTGAAATGGGGCTTCTTATTTAATATATACTCTAGTACTTTTAAATTATTTTGATATTAAACTGCATGGGTCATATTCAAAGTCGAAAAAGTGGGTACTTAATAGGCCATTGGAAATGGTGTCAAAAAGCTGACGCTAACTTTAGTAGCTACTTAATTTTCCCTTCGAAAATAACCCCATGTTTCTTAAAAGCTGAGTATTTAACTTTTTAGAGAAGAGGACTTCGAAATATCGTCGTTCGAAAGTATAATACCAAAGTTAGTTATCGTCTGTATTTCGACCAGGTAAGCGAATGGGGGAAAAACGAACCCGACACCCCAAATCCTGCCGATGAAAAAAACTACTCGTCGTTAATATAAAAACAACTCACCACCCGACTATGTGGGCGATCCCGCTAATCTGTTGTTGTTGCTGTTGTTGTTGTTGTTGTTAACAATGCATTGCCCTGCCTAGAGTGTATGATCATTCAGAATATCTTCATCAAGCTCTTCTAACGGGAGTCCAAGGAAAAGCGCAGTTTCAACAGGGTTGGACCAGAGGGGTTAGAAGAGTAGGTTCAATTGGACAATTGAAGAGATGTAGAGTATCATGGGAGGTCCTGCCACAAGCAGGGCATGTGTTTGAAATTGTATCATTCAGTCTGGATAAGTAAGAGTTTAACCTCACATTGTATCCAGACCTAAGCTGTGCCATGGTGACTCTTGTCTCCCTTGCTAAGGTGCGTTCTTCTTCAGCAATATCGGGTGGAAGACTGTTGAGAACGGGATTCACAGCTAGATCTGACAAAAGTGTCAACCGACTCGGTGTGGTTAGAGCCCGCTTATGATCCCGCAGAACAAACAGCAAGGTAATATGATGCCGGATCTCGTCATAATGCTTACGGAGATGACTCCTTATGTCTCTCGGAGGCGTGCTAACTCGATGGTTGACCTACGGATATGATACCTCTCACTTCTCTTTACCCATCTTCTCCTTCCTCACGGCTGGAGGGATGAAATGACCTAGAAGGTTCCACTGGTCATACCAAATCGCTACCACGACAGTCGGGCAGTACCGCAAGGGAATACCGCAGCGTCATCATCATCATCATTTATTGGCGCTTAACCGCCTAAGCGATTTTGGCCGTTGCATATCAAAGCACGCCAGTCATTCCTTTTTAGCGATAACTGACGCCAATTGGAAACGCCAAGGGAGTTCAAGTCATCCTCCACCTGTTGTTTCCATCTCAGTCGAGGCCTCCCCCTTCCTCTGCTGCCGAATTCAGGCGACGATAGGAAAGCCTTCTGTGCTGGAGCTTCTTTGTCCATTCGCATAACATGGTCCAGCCAGCGGAGTCTTTGGGCTTTAATTCGCTGGACTATGGTCAGATCTGCGTAGAGCTCGTACAGCTCATCATTAAATTTCCTTCGATACTCGCCGTTGGCATCACGGGAAGGACCATAAATCTTCCGGAGAACTTTGCTCTCAAATACTCCAAGGGCCATCTCATCTTCTCTTGACATTGTCCATGAATCTGAGCCATACAACAGGACAGGTATGATGAGAGACTTATAGAGCGTGATCTTTGTTCTTCGAGAGAGGACTTTACTTCTCAATTGCCTACTCAGTCCAAAGTAGCACTTGTTGGCAAGAGTGATTCTCCGCTGGATTTCTAGACTGATATTATTTTCGGTGTTGATACTGGTTTCCAAATAGACGAAGTCCCTCACAGTTTCAAATTTGTAACTATCAACAGTGACATGGCTGCCAAGGCGCAGGTGCGCCGATTCTTTCTTTGATGACAGCAAATACTTCGTCTTGTCCTCATTCACGGCAAGACCCACTTTTTTCGCTTCCTTATCCAGTCCAGAGAACGCAGCGCTTACGGCGCGGTTGTTAAGGCCAATGATATCAATATCATCGGCATACGCCAGCAATTGCATGCTCTTGTAAAAGATTGTACCGGGTTCATATATGCAGCGTACCGGGTTCATATACGGCCAAGGACTGTCAATTTCGGCATCACTTCCAAAACCTTCGGGAAGTGTTTTTGCTGTTAACAACAACATCGGAAAGCTAAAGCGGTCGAACAAAACATTCCCTCAACAGTCAGGCTAGTATCAAAATATGATATTACCGATAAACTTACCTTATCGGCAAAGCCATGCCGTTAACTGTTGTCAATTGAACGCTGACATTTTGATAAGAAAATAGGAGCAAATCTAAGTTAGCGGTAGCATGGAAAACCTTTCCGAATTTTCTTCATCCTCTGTTTGAGTGACCAAATAAATTACATTTTTTGTTTCAGTGAAAAGTTATTGGCGAAAAGTGACAATTTTGAGGGCCCGATCACAAAGTTGGGACGTGTGCAGAACACCTGTCTGAGTTGAAATATTTCTTGACGGAAACAAGATATCGGGTCTTCGCTCTATGCGCCTTTTAATATCTCTCCCGACGTTTTTGAACGGTATCTGAGCTAATCGCGAAAAATCGCCCCGGGGACCCCGGGATTGTTATTTAAAACCCCTAAATCCCGGGTTTTTTGAAAAGCTTCGGAATTCGATTCCTTGGGTGAGACAGGTATTTTGGACTGGCTACTGTGGTATTTGCGACCATTTCGAACCTTAGCAGCCCTCCAAAAACCCTAGTTTTCTCATTTCGTATATGATTTTTAGTTGCCAGTCACTTAAATATACATACCCTGCAAATATCGGTGGATTATGTGTTCCAATTTTTTAATATTGGAGTACTCCAATAGTAAACCTTTGTATGCCTCACCGAACCACCTTCAGCTTTTTGAAAGCCGATCATTGCTCTTGCCTTATCGACGAAAATCACGACACTATCGCTCTATTAGTATATACTCCAAGGAGTATTAACATTGGAGTTGTTTGCAAGGTGCTCTGACAGTAGATAATCCAAGGAGTAGCAGAAACAAAGCGAAGTTTGGAGTAGGTGTCCAGTCCTAGGACATCGCAATGTTAATTGGAGCACATTTTTTATATGAAAAAGGAATTAATCCAATTGGAGTACTCTTTGTGTAGGAAATATAGTACTCTTGATTTTGCAGGGTATATGCATAAGTAATTTAATTCGGAAGGGTTAAGTTTTTTAATATTTATATTAGAACCACCCGTTCCATAATTTACACATTCTAAAAATATGGCAAACTCGTTTGCAACATTCACAATTAATGGCAGCTCTGTAGGTGTAGACTTATATGTCTGTCACTCTGGCACCACTGCACTATACAACTTGTGGGAGACATAAAAGCAAAACAAATAACTTTTTCCTCTTTCCTCGAAATATTTAACAAATCTATTTTTATTTACATCATTATAAATTTAAAAGTATTTGAAGTGAGTTTTGCAATAGCAGCATCAATACATACATACATAATTAACGCGATAGTAAGCAGCCACGCGTATATGGTAAAAGTAAGAGAAAATAGCAACAATAAATTTGCATGGTCAAATACTAAGGGACTACAAATAAAAACAAAAGCAACAAGAAAAAAGTCGAGAAAATACCATTTATTGTGTTTAGTGAAATATAAATCAGGAAAATATTGGCTATTAATATTGGAGGTCTGTATCAACCATACGCTGAATTAAACCAACGACCATCCTTCACCTCGAAAAGTAATACAAAGTAGTCCAGAAAAAGCCCAATAAAAAAGTCGTAACCACTCAACAGCTGGCCAGTGCAGGTGTACCACACTAGGCGCAGTAATGAGTAGTAGTAATGCTAATTCAGACAATGCCACAGCTGGAATGAACCTAAAGACTGATTCAACAAATGGAGGCAGAGATAACGGTTGGCTCTCTTATATTGTGCCCAGCATGCAAAGGCAAATCACAAAACTAAATTATGATTTGATCGAAGAGTGTAAACGTTGTAAGGAAGACTCGGTGCTGTCCAAAGCAATACGCGATGACTTGGAAAGGTGAGCTACTATTAATTGTTGACATCTCCCACACCCTTATGTGGACCCGATTGAGTGATTATTCAAGGTAAACTATCCTAGATATCCCGATCAGAACTTCACATGTGAAATCCTAACGAGCAGTATCCATTAACTTATTTATTGCATAAGATCAGCTGTAGTACAACGTAGATAGTGGTCACAACTATTTCCTCACGATTAAAGTTGACAGCGGCTGCGTTAATTTAATTAATTAGCTATTGTGTACACACGGTTCCCTAAAAGGGCGTGCATGTGTGTATGTATGCTGCGCATTAGTGCAAGTACACATATCCATATATATGTATATATAAATGAGCGCTTATGATTATGTACCAAAGAATATTTGTATCATTATATAGTATGATATTGTACAAGCCACAATCAAGGACGCGACAGACTTAAAAATCTAGTCAAGTAGATTCATATATATTATTTTACCTCTGAGATCCATTTGGCCGATAACACTTTTGCTATGGCTTGCGGCGAGAGTTAGAGGACAGCCTTCATTTCCGTAGACTGTGGGTTCAAATATCATAGGGTACACAAATCTTAATTTATACTGGCTACATCCCCACCATTTTCCAACCAACCGAATGCACTTTGGATGGACATGATATCGATGTGTTGCTTTTACAACTGCTTGGTGTCGAAGGTACTTCATTTCAGCAAAAACTCGGATTTCACACTGTTTACAGTTATCGTTTTTTCCGCAATGGCTCTGCTTTAGGTTAAGAGATCGATAACCTTTTTGAAGGGTTTATGTTGAGTCACATTTCCACTGTACTCGTAAAGTTACCATCTAAAATCTTTAGGTCAAGGTTTATCTCCATCTGCTCGTAGAGGATAGATGTGAAGGCTTGTCGCCGCAGGTGTGGTAGAAATTCCTTCGGAGAAAATTCTAAAAGCATTTTCAAATTGTATTTATTCCAGTTGCAGAGGCGCGAGAATACTAATGTACATACTTATAATTGGAAAAACGTTCGATATTTTTCGACAAAAAAACTCCCCGAAGGATTTCGGATGACTTGCCGAAATAACAGACCTTCAAATCTCATATCATTCATTTTCAGGTTCTAGCCCACCGCCCTCTTAATGATTTGAAATGTCCACAACGAACCTTCTGAGCCATCCTACCCGTACCCCGTTCTTCGGTAAGGAGCTTGGGGTGAAAGTAGCATTATTGGGCCCACTTGTCTGAAATTTTAGTTCAGAGTTTATTTGAAATGTTGTCAAAAACGTAAGAGTTTAACCCCTCATTTGACGTTAACTCTAGTTAAAAAGGCGTGGAAGTAAGCCTTAGATTTGAAGTACTAAAAAGTACCAATTTAATAGTATCGCTCCCCTTCTAACCAAGGACTGAACCGAAAACGTAACCGATTAAAACCGGTTCATTTTTCAAAACCGAAACCGAAACCGTAACCGTTATTTTTTTTTGGAAAAGAACGAAACCGAAACCGTTTCAAAAGCCGGAACCGGTTCCAAACTGTTTTGAATATTTTTGTCAGAGCTGGGTAGTAATCATTACTTTAGGAATTAAATTACTTCCAATTCCCCATTACATGTAATTGGGAAAAGTAATCAATTCCTTTTCTTTTCAGAAAAGGATATGATGCCTCTCACCTCTCATTACCCATCTTCTCCTTCCTCATGGATGGAGGGATGACATGACCTAGAAGGTTCCACTGGTCATACCAAATCGGTACCACGCCAGTCGGGCAGTACCGCAGCGTACCGGGTTCATATCCGGCCAAGGACTGTCAACTTCGGCATCACTGCCCAAAACTTTTGGGGAGTGCTTTGCTGTTAACAACAACAACAACAGGATTTTCTCCAGTGTGAATTGTAGGTATTTTGCTTCCCGCTGAAAAACTTATACGGCAGCTTCCTAGGGATGGATCTAGCATAGACAGCTTTATTCGCCGAGTGAAAGGCACCAATACGGTTTTATTGAGATAACCCTTTGTTGACACACCATCTTTCAATGATGCGCAGGGCTTGTGCATGCGATTCGATATTGATTCGTCATGCATCCCTGGTGATGTCCTAGGCAGTGGAGATTGTCTCTGGCTGCATTACCTTTTCTATAGCTATAATAGATACTAATTATGTAGTTCTGAAGTCCAGGTTGTATACAGTTCCTAAATCGGTTTTATTTTATAAGTTTTGGACAAGACAAAGTTTTTAGAATTCGAGGAGGAGGGGGGAGAGGCTGGCGTTGGGTCACTCCTGGAAGCTGGAGTCACCGTAGAGCGCGGCAACAGCGGCAGTTTGAGGGCGCCTTCTAAGCTGCTAAACGTAAAGGTAAAACAGGGCGTCAAAAGTGGAGAGCAATGAACAATACCGATGCAGAACGCCTCTGGCTTTCTTAACGGTCTGCACGGCCACGAAACTCGCTTTCTTTTCAAAATTTTACATTTCATCATTAAATACTGCCGATCAAGAGGGCTTTGCCCCGGGTTATATTTGGACTTCGATAATGTGATTGCCCAAAACCTTAAAATTTCACTACAACATGGGTATTAAACGAAAGGGGAAGGACCCAGTTTATATTTGGACTTCGATATATTTCGATAAAGTTATCGATAACTGAGTGATCCGTCAAAATGTGATTGCCCAAAAACCTTAAAATTTTCATACAATATGTGTATTAAACGAAAGGGGAAGGACCCAGGTTATATTTGGACTTCGATATATTTCGATAAATTTATCGATAACTGAGTTATCGGTCAAAATGTAATTGCCAAAAAACCTTAACATTTTCATACAATATGGGTATCACACGAAAGGGAAAGGCCCCAGGTTTCACGTGGATTCGATATATTTCGATAAATAATTCAAACCCATTTGGAATCGGTTCCGGCCTTTGAAACGGTTTCGGCTGCGTTCTTTTTCAAATCAAAATAACGGTTAGGGTACCGCTGCTGGACTTTCTTGTCTAACATCGCGTTAAAGAAATCGCACGATAGGTATTCGCCTTGTCTGAAACTTCGTTTGATCCCGAAGGGCTGGGAAAGGCCATTCCCAATCCTGACGGAGCGTTTGGTATTACCCAGCAACTTTGGGCATAGCCGGGTCTTTTCCAAGGGCTGCCCTGTTGCGAAAATCTGGTCGATTGTGGACTTACCATGCCGGGAACCACACTGATAACGTCCAATCAGCTCGTTGGCAGTGGACTTCAATTTCTCGCATACTTGAAAGAACCTTGTATGTGTTGTCACTAGTTATCCCTTAAAAGCGCTGTTCTGATGAAACAATACATAAATCGCAATACGTTTTTATACACCAATTAACATTTAGCAATTCAATTACTTTTCCAATTCCTTTAAGGAATGTAATTGGAAATTCTCAAGTACATTTTCTATTCCTTGTAATGTAATTGAAAAAAAATTCAATTACATTTTCAATTCCTTTCAAAAGTAATGGCGCGGCAATTACATTTTGTACTTGAGCCTCAAAACGATCAAATACTTTTGGTATATTTTTTTTATAGATTGAATTGTAATTAATTCCTTTTCTTTTCATGAAATGAATTGATTACATTTTTCAATTACTGAGGAATGTAATTGTAATTGTAATGTAATTGATTTTACCCAGCTCTGATTTTTGTGGACACATATTTTATTTTAAAAGAGGCTACCCTGAATAATTTTCATGGAAGATGATTAAGCAAGACACTTTTTGACCTCAATATCAAAATTTCGAAAGAATTGAACTATAGGCGAATGAAGCCATCGAAAAAGATTTACGACAACCGAAAAAAGAATGTTTAGTGGCCGTCTCAGAAAGCATCATCATATTAACGTTCAATTTTAAAATTTTTCTAATATAAAAAGAAAAGTTAATTTTTTAAATTTATGGGTCAAAAGTCCACCAAATTTTCAAAGATTTTCAAATTAATGACCACTAACTTATAACATAAATACTTATATTGAAGAAAAAATGTTTCCATAAATAGCGGAAGTAATATTTATTACTATATATTGGAGAAAATTCTTCATGAAAACCGGAGTAAAGTTATAAAAATTCACACTTATTTTGCGTTTAGGTACATATTTGATTTTTGTAGTAGCATAATTTTTTTGTGTTGGTGTTTTTATTTGGAAACCGAAACCGGAACGAAACCATAACCGAAACCGAAATAAATGTTGGAGAACGAAACCGGAACCGAAACCGAAACTTTATTTTAATCGGTTTCATACCTTGCTTCTAACTTATGATTTCACTCGATCAATCTAAATCCCAAACTCTTTGATAATTTTTAAATTCTTTAATAATTTAATTACCAATTTTCTAGTTACTGCCGTGACATACGTCGCGAGATCGTTAAAAAAATGCGCAATGGATGTGCACCGCTCTTCATTGCCTGTAAACGTGGTTGCGTGCCTGTAGCAGAATATTTGGTTACCGTTTGTGAGGCTGATATTGAGCAGCGTGGTCTTTACGAAGTCCCCGAAGACCACACATTTCATTTTGTCACACCACTCTGGTGTGCTGTGGTTTCGGGCAAATTACCCATGGTAAAATATTTAATACGCATTGGCTGTGATATTAATGCCACCTCCGATTCTGGATCGACACCAGTGCGTAGTGCATGCTTTATGACACATGTGGAAATTGGTTAGTCTGAAGTACATCTATTTAAAACTGGAAGTATTAAATTCTTGCCTCTTTTTGTAGTACAATTTTTAGTGGAAGCAGGTGCAGATATTAAAAAACCGAACATAAATGGTGGCACTTGTTTGATAAATTCAGTACAATCCACGCAATTGTGTTTGTATTTGATTAATAAAGGCGCGGATGTAAATGCCAAGGATATACAAGAAAAGACTGCTCTACATTATGCGATACAGGAACATAGGTAAGTTGGGAGAGCTAAACAAACTCGAAATATTTTGCAAGAGTAAATAAAAATCGGTATTGTAACATACAGAGCTTTTGATATTCGAATACACGAACTATTTCAAGTATTATTCGAATAGTGAAATTTCGAATACCAATATTTGCCTAATCGATTAATTTAAGATCCCTAATACATAATAAGCAAGTCAAAGCGAAGTAGGTGCATAGCTGACGAACAAATTGGGTTTTTAAAACTGTTAAAAATTTCTGAAATTCCAACAAAATTTAAAGTTAGAGGGCAGCCGATAACTTTTGATATATAGCTTTTTCTAGACATAAAATATATTAGTGTTAAAAATATGGCAAATGGTAGTAAAGCTACACCGGTTTTTCGATATCGAAAGTTTCTAAAAAAAAAAATGTGACAACTTAATTATTAACTCCGGCAACGTGATGAAACTTTATAAATTGAATGGCATTTTCCCTCGAACCAAAATTTGGAAAAAGGCACAGCCAACATGGCCAAAAAGAAATTTTGGTATTTGTTTCCTTTAGCACCCAACTGCTAAAAAATTAGCTAAAATTATGGGAGGGGGCTCAAAAGACGCGTGTTGGATCCAGGATCACAAAAACGGAAGCGCTTTTTATATATTTCTTCTCTGAAGAGATATTTGCAATCGAAGTTGAAAGTTTTTCATATGGTTGTTGTAATTACAAAAAGGGTTATTAAGAAACAAATTTAAAAAAAAAATGTAATAAAAATATTAATATTTTACTACTACCGAAATCTTAAGAAACTACCCTCTGGAGGGAAACCCTAGTTTGACCCGAAAGTTCTGACTTCATATTCGGATTCAGCACACCCAAAAGCTTTAGAAACCGATGAGAAACCTTTTGGCACTTTTTGACTGTTGTACATTGTAGACTAAAAATTATGCCAGACTAACTTTCGAATTTTTTTCGAACATAATTCGAAATTGTTCCAGATGAAAGATAAAATAATATTCTCAAAGTTGTCGTAAGCTAGTCTCGCAATAAACAGGAGTAATATTAAAGATAAACTCAAGAGAGGCTCAAAATTGCACTTTTGGTACCGATTTATGTAAATCATGACTAGCTCCTAAATATTTTCCACATATCTTACTAAAATATTACATACAAAAAATTGTCAAATATCGCATTTATCGTTAACATGGTCGACAGAGATAAAATTCGAATAGCGATTACTCCGTACAGCACCCGACTGAGTATTGGCCCAAACGAACTTTTTTAAAGAGATTGAGACATAAGTAAAAAAATGGTTTGTCCATTTGTCGAAGTTAGCCTCCAAAGCTCATAGCTTTCGATGTTCAAAACTGTACCCTTCGGTCTTTATGATGTTGTATTTAAAAAACTGAAAAAGCCAAAATGTGGGCATTCTGCTTGCCTCTATTTTTATTTTTTTTTATTTGTGTACATTTTTATAGGGAGGTGCACAATAATAAGAGAACAAAAACTACGAAGGGTTCAATCTCGAAGTTAGAAAGCTCATAGAAAATCGGAGAAATAACCTTACTTGTGTCTCAATCTCTTCAAAGAAGTTTGTTTGGTCCAAAACCCAGAGAAAAATTAGCTTTTGTTTTATAGTGTTATTTATTCTTGAAATTATTGCCTCGGATATTTTAGTTCTAATAGTAGAATATTCTTACCATGTTCTATTCTTCCAACAGGCTAGAGACTACCAAGCTGTTATTAGATCATGGTGCCGATCCGTATGTGAAAAGTCGCTACGGTGATGATGCCTTACGCACAGCTTGCATTAAGGGAGCGAATCAAATTTTCGATTATTTAAAAACACATCTCGAATACTCACCCGAACGTATCGCAGAAGCGCATGAGTTGATTGGTAAGTCATTAAATTAAGGCGCGGCTCGCTCAAGTCAAATCTGCCATAAATAGTTTTTTAAACTTTTAGCAATAGCCTACACAATTTAAACTTATAACCGTTCATGGAGGATTTTTTTATCCTTAGAATACTAAAAAATACATTAAGGCTAAAATATTTTCATACTAATTTGGGGAAAAAAAACATTGCAGCATGCAATTTTATAGCCTTTTTTAGAGTTTATTTTCTTGCTTAACTTTTTTAATCAGCCCGATTTTGTTTTTTAATTATTTTAGGTTCAACATTTTTGGATGAACACAATGAGACCAGAGTAGCGATACTTCACTGGCG
The DNA here is from genome assembly GCA_964058755.1 of Campiglossa producta. Taxonomy (NCBI): domain Eukaryota; kingdom Metazoa; phylum Arthropoda; class Insecta; order Diptera; family Tephritidae; genus Campiglossa; species Campiglossa producta. Next base: position 46,266,076 of record CAXKVI010000001.1, on the reverse strand, counting down.
TTTGGCACATCATATCCGCGCCTCACATACACCCTACTTAGGTGAGAGCTTAACAAAATTAAAACTAATGAGGACATAAGCACATTTATTTGTTTTCAATATTTTTTGGCTCATTTCAGAAAAGCAACCAAAAGTGCCACTTCGCCAAGCATATGGAAATGCTGTCGAATTTACCACCCTAGAAGAGCTTGACAATATCGCCACCGATATGGATGCAATGCGTATTCAAAGTCTTTTAATTTGTGAACGTATTCTAGGCATAACGCACAAAGATATGCTTTTTCGTTTAACTTTTCGTGGCGCTTCATATGCAGATGCTTTACAGCTACAACGTTGCATCGATTTATGGCGCCTTTTGTTGGAAGTACGTGTCTCACATTGTTCCATATTACATTTCGATACATGTTATGCCGCACAAGCGCTGGTACGTTTAATGGTCGATTTACATAAACGGAAATGGAATCAAGACAATGGTGAAGCGAATGTAAATGTTTTACTCGATGATCAATTGCCTGTCTTCGAAGATGTATTTGGGGTATTTAGCTTAATGACTGACACCATTGTTGAAGCACAAGAGCTATTGCAAGTGCGTCCTGTGTTTAAGAAACAACAAGAAAATTTTGATCGCATATTAAAATGTGTAGCGCATTTAATATTTCTATTGAATAGTACAGCAACAACGCATGAACAGAAAAAGTTGGTATTTTGTTCTGTACGCGATTTGGTACGCGCGAATGTGCGCAGTGCTTTCACTTGTGACACGTTGCTACATTTATGTGTATCACGTTTGAATGTTATAAAGAGTGGTTACTTAAATGATGAGAATAACTTAACGGTGAGTTTTATTTCCTAATAAGAATGTGTTTTTTATTTGAATTTGTTTTTGATTTTTCATAGATTGTGTTTCCAAATGCAAAAGTTATTAAACTACTAGTCGATTGTGGAATGAATGTCAATGCAAAAAATGAGGCCAAATCAACGCCACTACATGTTGCTGTACAACCATATAACTATTGTAATGATGTAAGTTTGCTTGAAAGTGTTCTACATAGTTCGCATTGATCCCAACGCAGTATGCAAAATTTTGGAATTTTTGATTTTTAAAATATTGATATTCTATAGGATATTCTATAACACGGTACAGCGCCCCAATGAATATTAGACTAAACCAATATTTTGAAAATAAACAAGTAATTTCTGCGTTTTTCGAAGTTAGCCTCCAAAACCTAGGTATGGACTTTCGAAGTTCGAAATTGGACCCATCGTAATTTTTGTTTTCCAATTGTTGGATTTAAAAAAAATTTAAAAAGGGCAAGAAATGGGTGTGGCCCGCTTACCTCTCTTGTTTGATTAGTGTACATTTTTTATATGAAAGTGTATGTAAGAAGTGTTATACAGACCAAAGTCAGATCTCCGAAAAATATTAAAAGCATTTATTCATATTTGGCGACCGCCGTGGTGTAGCGGTAGTGTGCTCGGCCTACTACACCAAGTGACCTGGTGTCGACTCCCAGTCAAACCAACATCAAATAATTATCAAAAAACGTTTTCTAAACGGGGTCGCCCCTCGGCTTCTCAGTCATTTGCTTTGCAGATGCCGTTCGGAATCGGAAAAAACTGTAGGTCCCACCAATTTGTAGGAAAAAATTGGAAAGCAGTACACCACAAATTGGAATAGAAGCTCGGCACAAAAATCTCGATAGAGGTTATGTGATAACCTGATGGTATATCGCCGCCATACGTTTTTTTTTATTTCTTCATATTAAAAAGAAAGTATATCAAAAAAACAAGAGTGGCACGCCACAGTTAGAAAACAAAAATTACGAATGGTCCAATTTCGAACTTCGAAAGCCCATAACTAAGTTTGAGAAGTTAACTTTAACTTCGAACAACTAGAGAACTAAATACTTGTACATTTATTTATGAATCAATTCAAAAAAGTTGGTTTGGTCCAATACCCACAAACAAAAAATTGATTTTATCGTAAAGTGTAATAATGTCCAGCTTAATAATCAAAATATTTTTCCTTTTTCTAACAATTCAATAGATTATATCGTTGCTTTTGGAACATGGTGCCGATCTAGATCAACCAAATAAATCGGATGAACGCCCATTCAATTTGATTGTAAGCAATCCAGCTAATACAATACCGTTAATGAATTATATGAATCTTAAGTGTTTAGCTGCTACAGTTATAAGTAAATATAAAATTCCGTATCACAATCAAATACCAAAATTACTTGAGGATTTTGTTAAACAGCATGAACCTTGAAAGTATACGTATATGACAAAGCCAAATATTTGAATACAAAATTTTTTCAAACGCAATTAATATACATTACTTATAATATTAATATTGTATACAACATACTAATATAAATATATATATACATATATATAACTTATATGTGTGTGATTTAAAGATTTAAATTTTAATAAAAAAATATAACCATAAAAAATGCTAAGCAAAATCAACGGTGATATATAATTTAATGTACGTACATACATATATGCAAATATAAAAAAATACATATGTATAACGAGAACAAATACCTATCCTCAAGTTAGAAGTTCACATATTAAAATTTAAAGTTAAGAACGAAATGTAGCAGCATCGGTAAACACACGCCACTTATCAAAAAAAAAAAAAAAATACAAATCGAATATACGAAGCTGTAGTTAAGTCAATTTTAAAGTTTTTTATTTCTCAGTCTACATATAACATTAAAGAATCTCATACTTATTATTTTTTAAATAATTTAATCCTATTTTGAGATAATAAATCGTATTAAAATAGCGCCATTGATACTTACGTACTACATTTATACTTAAAGGTTGATGCAAACATTGTACATTACTTTCACCTAAAATCACACGTCATAAGAATGTATAATACATATCGTTACACTAATATAAAAAAGCCTGAACTCCTTTTCTATTTTAAATCAAGCTGCTGATGGATTTTTATTAATAACTTCTGAATGAAGCTTCACTAAAGCCTTGGTACTATACTATATCGTAGTTAAATATTACAGGCATTGGGTGCGTTCGAGCCGCAATTGTTGCCGCAGTGTTACTTTTTATAATATAAAAGAGCATCACATTCTTCGGCAAAGTTTAGGCAACATTTGCAACGTAGCGAGTTCGTTGAATAAAATGTTGACAATCTGTTGCTCATCACAAGCTCATCATGCGCAACATGAAAATAAAGTATGCCATAATTTTTGCATATTATCACCAAAGTATCAGCATTAGGGAATCCAATTTCCGGGGTTTCTAGCCTCTCGGGATTTGAAAGTTCAATCCCGAATTTTTTTTGTGCTAAAAATGGCACCCCATATCTATGTAATAAAGTAGACTAAATTATAGTAATTCAATTAAGTATGAATGTATGTATTTATCAAGGCAGTCATTTTTATAACGAACGAAAAGTAACATTAAATTTGTAACTCAAAGTTACTATTCAGGAACTTGAAACATAAGTTGTTTGTACTACTGGTAAACATAGCCAAATATACATACTTATATATTTGATTAATAACGACTTACAAAAAAAAAAAAATAAAAATGAATGCCATTTGACTTAGAGAAAAATAACTTTTTCTGAAGTTTGAAGTGTGATCTTAAAGAAATTATTGCATTAATAGTGTCATCTCTTAACCTGGCCTCTGCCTCAACGCTGGTGGGTTGAACAGTTGACAAAAAGTCAAATGCTTTCGAAAATATATAATAGCCTTTGTTGCCCCCATTCAAATAAATATCAATTTCTTTCCCCAAACCTTTTTTTAATCATATTAATAGAAACGAAATTTGGATATTTGGGAGCTACTAGTCAAATCTTGATGCAACTTTTCTTTAAGACTAACGGGCTTTTCAACTTCAACCACTACATCGTTAGTATGGTTTTCATTATGAAGCATGTTTCCTGTATTACGAAGGATGCTCTCGAGCTCCCCCCCCCCAATGACTGATAAGCTAATTTCTTTGGAAAATGCATACTTTAAATCATATATATTACTCGGATTAATTAAAAAGGCGTAAAAAGGCGGTGTTGCAAATGTTGTAGTAATAGTTATTTTCTCCTCAAGGGGGATGTTTTTGGTAGAAGTTTAGAATCATTCAGAATCATGTTCTACTTAAAGTACATATATACAAGATAACTTAAATGTATTTAAAAATTTATTTTCGGTGAACCCGGGATTTAGGTCTAGTAATCCCGGGATTTTCGGGACTTAAAACACTACGGGATCCCGGGATTGGAATCCCTAATCAGCATCTGAGCATCAATTAAGCAACATTGCTGCAATATTGCAGCAATATCGAGCAGCTCGAAAACACCCATTGATATTTGTGTTTTCGATCAAGCCATCGTTGTTATGGTTTACTTTACATTCAGTGTTTTCGACTAAAAAAATATGAGTTAGGGCCTTTCTATATAAGGGTAACGATATATTGTTTCATTAATATAAATATTTAAATTATTGATAATATCAATTAAAAGTAATTTTATAATACTATTTACATCACTAAAATATACATTAGAATACTAAATGTGAAAAGTTGATTTGACTAAATAAACTGATTGAAGAAGTTCTTTAAACAAAAGCCTTGTTTTGGAAAGTAAAAGGAATAAATGAGGAAAAAGGTGAAGCGAAGATCGCTGTCAAATGCGCGATAATCAAATAAGAGAGGAACAAATCCTGGCAAAGATAAGAATTTTTTTCAGGTGGAATTATAAATAAAGTAAAGGTAAACAAGTGATTTGGGAGCAGTTGAAGCTTGGAACATGTTATATATTTTGATCAAAAATATATATAATACAACCAGTTATAATAAATATCAGAAGTGGAATAAAGGTAGAAGGCTCAAACGAAAACTGAGATAAATCGTGTCGTGAAGCCTATCTAGCGACTAAATTTTTTTCTGTACATTACCTTTTCCTAAACCGCGAAGAAACTTACAGTTTAATGTCGACTCCCAGCTTGTCAGCAAAAAATCATCTGTTTTGCAGTTGCCGTTAGGAGTCCGCAAAAAATTTGGATTCCGCCAATTTGTAGGATAAAATTCAAAGCAGTACAAACAAAGTGAAAGGATCTCGGCACAAAAATCTCTTTGGAGGCTCTAATGATAACCTTCCATAATTCTTTCGAAGAATTTTTCTCTCGAGTACTCCCAAAGCCGCTTCATAAATGGTCAGTGTCAATGCTTCTGCACCATATAGTACGACGGGTACAATAAGTGACTTATAGTGTTGTTTTTGTTCGTCGAGAGAGTACTTAAAGCTACGTTTACACAAGTTTTTTCGAGGCCGTTCATCCGCAGATTGAATTTGATAACAAAATCAGGTCAAATTGAATTAAATTCATCTAATTTGGCAAACAAATTCATTCTGTGGACAAACATTCTCGAAATAACTTCGCCAAATGCAACGCATTTGGTGCAGTGTAAATGTATCATTACTTCTTAATTGCCTACTCAGCCCAAAGTAACATTTGTTTGCAAGAGTTATCCTTCGATGGATTTCCAGGCTTACATTGTTGTTGGTATTAATGTTACTTGCCAGTTATACAAAATACCTGACTGTCTCGAAATGATGGCTGCCAACAGTGGCGTGGTTGCCCAAACGCGATTGCGCTGACTCTTTGTTTGATGACAGCAGGTACTTCGTTTTATCTTCGTTCACCACCAAACCCATTTTTTCGCCGCTTTTTCTAATTTGGAGTATGCAGAAGTTACTGCGCGGTTGTTGAGGCCAATGATGTCGATGTCGTCGGCATACGCCAACAGTTGTACGCTCTTGTAATATATTGCTCCAGCGTGGCCAAGCTCTGCAGCTAGTATTATTTTCTCCAACATCACATTAAAGAAATCGCACGATAGGGGATCGCCCTGACTGAAACTTCGTTTAGTTTCGAACGGCTTGGAGAGGTCCTTACCGATTCTGACCGAGCTGGTTGTGTTGCTCAGCATCATTTTGCATAGTTGTATAAGTTTTTTGGCGAAACCAAAATCAGACATAGCGGTATATAGACAACTCCTTTTCGCGCTGTCGAAAGCGGCTTTAAAATCAACAAAGAGATGGTGCGTGGGGATCCTTTTCTCACGGTTTTTTTCCCCCAAGATTTGGCGTATTGAAAAAATCTAGTCGATGGTCGATTTACCAGGTCTGAAGACGCACTGATATGGTACAATCAGTCGGTTTACGTCAGTCTTTCGCACAATACGCTTGAAAGGACTTCATATACGATACTCAAAAGTCTGATTCCACGATACTTGGCGCATTTTGCGGGATCGCCCTTCTTGTGTCCAATATCTCCACTTCCCTGAATTTTTATTTACACAACCGCAAGAACAGAGCCCCCATCACTGGCGCCGACAGCTAAAAGAGAGCGTGCTTACCTTAATCGAAATCAACAGGTTGAAGTGAAAATACACAAAGAGTGGACAATCAGTCGTTACAGAAACATTGGCGAGTACGCTAGTCAAATAAACATTTACCGTTGCTGCTTTACGGTTCGTAGCTCGTCGGACGTGCGCGTAAGAAAAAAGAAAATAAATACAAAACGCGGCCGCTACCTTTGATTTCAATTTTTACCTTTGTATAGGGCAAATGTTCGTAATGGCTACATAATATAAGAAACGAATTGTTTTTGTATCACTGCAGTATTATTCATTTTGTAAATTTTCTTTTGCTGCAAAGCTAAGTTAGACCAAACCAGTGTTCATGTGCGTGTAGATGTGTTTATGTGAAAGTGATTCATTTCTTTCAAAGCCATGCAAAAATGTATAGAAACCCAAAAAACCAGATAATATCAAATTTTGTGTAAAAATCGCATGTGATTTATGTTTTCAACACAAAAAAGGTTTTATAAAAAATATTCAAAATCAAATGGTGATTTCTTTCGAAATGAGTTTGTTGAAAACGCGCAAAAAAACCAAAAACTGCAAATTGTCGAGGCCACGCATGCGCTCCAATGAAGGTGTTGGTGTTGGTGGTGGTGTTGGCCAAGCAGTGAATTTTTTTAGGTACCAACAGCAACTTGGCTATAAAGCTTGGCTGATACTGCTATTAATGGTTGCATGTCTGCTCCAATTCAGTGGTGAGTAATTTTTTTTCTTCTACTAATTAAATATTCCTGTTTACACGAGTATTTACTTGTGGGGTTCTTGTATGTACCTAACTACTTTGAGGCTAATTGAATGGTGGTTTTCCCTTTCAAGTTTTGTTGTTACTTTGCTGCTTGCTTAGAAAACTTGTATCTAGAGCTGGTCATAAGTAAGTACGTGTAATAAATGTAACAATAGCGAAATTCCAATTCACTTTCAGTGCAAAAACCTGTGAAACTGGTGGCGTGGAACGGTGACTATGCACGCACCTACATATATTTGTATAAAAGTATGTGTATACAAATGTGTTGTTTGTTAAAAGTGTGCACAAAAATGTTTAATTAAACACAAAAACAGCTAAAGAAAATATTAGCTTAAGCTTACAATTCAGGCTAACTCAAAAGTTACTTTTGTTGACTCAAAATGTCACAGTGAAATACTTTTCTATATAAACTGTATGATAAATAAAGACATACATATACCTATACATAAAAAGTCATACCTAGATTGAAATACACTCAGCCATATACTTATGCGTTCTTGCACATTTATTGCCTTGAAGTGATTTTTTTCTACAGTTTTAGTATTTCATTTCCATGTGAATATTTTGTATTGCGAGTTTGTGTCTTAACTCTTTTGTTCGCATACATGGCCACATTTGCCTGTGTGAGCGCCAAACCATCAGCTGTTTTATAGTGAGAAGACGTAAGTAAAAATAGCATTTCTCCGGCATGATTTGAATTGTAAGCATAACAGAGGAAAGGGTTTTTGATATCTGGTGATGCATTTTTTTGGGTTTGTAATTTAGAAGAGGGTGAAAAGTTAGAAGCTGCGTACGACACAGACAACTGATCATTTTTCCGCTCGACTCTCACACCTGCTATGGGAGAGCAATCTTCGACGTAACCGAGCAATGGGAGCATTGCGTACCGCCGCTGAGGACACTATAGGATTCCAGCGAGCCCTAAAGATAATTGATACCATGAGGATGTAGCACTGCCTTCGGGCGCTGCCTTCAGGAGAGAGACGCCTTTTCAGAAAAAAGAAACACGAGACCGGTGAAAAATCCTGCAAGGACAACAATGGCGACCTGGTAACCGACGTACAGAGTTTACGTTATGGAGGGAACACTTCTCCTCATTGCTAAATTGCGAGGGAGACGTCGTACCCATGGGCGTAGCCAGACATTTTTTTAGGTCTTTTTTCGAGGACAATTTCTCAAAAATCAAAGAAAAACGAGGACTTTTTTTGGTTTCTCATTTCATAAAAATTTTCATTAATACTCCTTTTTTTCGCTTGGAAAAGTCCTCGTTGTCTCAGCATTTTCTCCAAATGTCCTCGATGACAAAGATTAATTCTTTCTTAAAAAACGCAGAATTTGTCGAGGACATTGGCTAAGTTTTTTATACCTTTCATGAACATGAAATGGAATTATAACTTTGGGTCCGATGTTTGTAAGTATGAGAAGAAGAAGAGATAGACCCACTAATAAGTATACCGTTATGATCAGGACGATGAGTTGATTCCATTTAGCCATGCCCGTCTGTCCGTCCGTCCGTCTGTTTGTACGCAAACTAGTCCCTCAATTTTAGAGATATCTCGATGAAATTTGGTATGACAGCGTTTTTTTATATGAGAATAATCATTTGTCGGAACCAGCAAGATCGGACTAAAACTACTCATAGCTCCCAGACAATCGATTGTTCCGATAAACGGATTTCCGGCTATAATTTCGGTAATTAAAGAGCTAGTAACGTGAATTTTTGTAACTTTTGTTCTTTTTATATGGAAAATGTCGATATTGAAAATCAGTAAGATCGGACCAATAGTACTCATAGTGTGAACGTAAAATTTTGTAAGTATTTCTCTTTTAGAATATGAAATCTCGATGATAAAAATCAATGAGATTGATCCAGTCGATAGTTCCGATAATTTCGGTATGACCTAATGTTAAATTCACACAGGCTGTACTGGGGATCGAACAGTGAAGATCGTGACGCTTATTCATGAAAGGTATATAGCGCTCGCCACAGCCGAAGACAGCTTTACCTTTTTGTTTTTCTCAAATTTTTTTATAAACATTTTCATTGATACTCTTTTTTTCCGCTTTTTTCTCAAATTGTTCTCGTTTTTAAAGAGAATAATCTTTGAAAAGTCCTCGTTGTTTCAGCATTTTCTCCAAATGTCCTCGAGGATAAAGGTTAATTCTTTCTGAAAAACGCAGAATTTTTCGAGGACATTTGGCTTAAGTTGGGGCATTTGGTCCTACCTGGCTACGCCCGCTCAGCGTTTTTTTATATGAGAATAATCATTTGTCGGAACCAGCAAGATCGGACTAAAACTACTCATAGCTCCCATACAATCGATTGTTCCGATAAACGGATTTTGGGCTATAACTCTTGTAATTAAATAGGTAGGAACGTGAAATTTTGTAAGTATTTCTCTTTTAGAATATGAAATCTCGATGATAAAAATCAATGAGATTGATCCAATCGATAGTTCCGATATTTTCGGTATGACCTAATGTTAAATTCACACAGGGTGTACTGGGGATCAAACAGTGAAGATCGTGACGCTTATTCATGAAAGGTATATAGCGCTCGCCACAGCCGAAGACAGCTTTCCCTTTTTTTCTCAAATTTTTTTATAAACATTTTCATTGATACTCCTTTTTTCCACTTTTTTCTCAAATTGTTCTCGTTTTTTAAGAGAATAATCTTTGAAAAGTCCTCGTTGTTTCAGCATTTTCTCCAAATGTCCTCGAGGATAAAAGTTAATTCTTTCTGAAAAACGCAGAATTTTTCGAGGACATTTGGCTTAAGTTGGGGCATTTGGTCCTACCTGGCTACGCCCATGGTTGTACCCGATACCCCAATCCCTGACGATGGAAAAATCGTCCCACCCCCGACTATGATGAAGTGAGCTATATTCGGGCTCAAAATAAACAATATATAATGGCGGCGATATACCAACAGGTTATCATAACCTCTAACGAGATTTTTTAGACGAGCTTCTCTTTCCAACTTGTGGTGTGTTGCTTTTGTGTTTTTCCTAAAAGTTGGCGGGACCTACAGTTTTTTGCCGACTCCTATCGGCGCTTGCAAAGCAAATGCATTTTTTGCTGAGAAGCTTCTCATGGCAGAAATACACCCGGAGAGTTTGCCAAACTACTGCCGAGGGGCGACCCCGTTTAGAAAAATTCTTTTTCTATATAATTTTTGATGTTACTTTTGCCGGGCATCGAACCGCCACGACTTGATGTAGAAGGCCGAACACTTAACTGCTACACCAAAGCGCCTGTAAAAGACGGACTACCCGCCGAGTTGTTCAAACACGGAGGCAAAGAGCTGATAACTTAAGTGTGCTCGACCAAATCCGCAAATAAGGCGTCCTCGTTAACCGCACCAGCTACCGCGGAATCAGTCTTCTAAATATCGCATATAAGGATCTTTCTAGCGTATTGTGCGAAAGATTAAAGCCCATCGTAGATAAGCTGATTGACCGTATCAGTGTGGCTTCAGACCTGGTAAGTTTACCATCGACCAGATTTTCACGATACCCCAAATCCTAGAGAAGACTCACGATAAGAGAATTGACACGGACCTTCGATTTCGATTTCAAAGCCGCTTTAACAGTGCGGAAAGGTGTTGCATGTATGATGGTATGTCTGAATTTGACTTCCTTCAGACAGGGCGACTCCTTTTCGCGCGATTTCTTTAACCTGATGCTGGAGAAGATAATTCGAGCCGAAAGCGCTGCCTTCTCTGGACTGGATAAAGAAGCGAAAAAAGTGGGTCTTTGCGTAAACGAGGACAAGGCGAAGTATCTGCTGTCATCAAAGAAAGAATCGGAGCACCTCTGCCTTGGCAACCAGCATTAACATCGAAAATAATATCAGTCTAGAAATCCAACGGAGAACCACTCTTGCCAACAAGTGTAACTTTGGACTTAGTAGGCAATTGAGAAGAAGTAAAGTCATCTCTCGACAAACAAAGATCACGCTATATAAGTCTTTCATCATACCAGTCCTGATGTATTTGAGAGAAAAGTTCTCCAATCTTTCGGATGCCAACGGCGACTGGCGCGTATGTAAAGAAGCCATTGCAAACATCAAAAACTGCCTAAGGCTAATTTTAATCCTAAACTAAGAAGTGTGAGTCAAACCAAAGAGGGACACAAGTATAAAAAACGATTTAAGACCACAATTGGCTTCGAAAATACTTGGGGCGAGGTTATATTACGGCGATTCGATAAAATACATACGATCATTCGACAACTTCCAACCGGCTGTTCCCACCACTTCCGGTCACCGAGTTTGAGAGCCGTAACGACAGAGCTCTGGAACTGAAAACACTGATAAGGCCCCTATACTAGCATATTGTGGTTCTTACATGAGCTTTGATATGACCAGTGTAACCTTCTAGATGGCATATCAACTGTTGGCCTGATTGGGTACTTGTGAAGTGGGCCGTGGAAAGCTGTCCCTGGCCGCCTAGCAAACAGATCAGGCAAAAGTGAGCGAAGCAATCGTTGAGCTGATGTTACCTCTCACAGGGTAATGCGATCATCCTTGGCCAGGGTTTATGGGTTTCAGTAAGTTTTATTTATCCATGGAGATCAGCACTTTGACGAGGCACTGCCCAATCAGAGTGCGCACAGTCTGCCTTAACATATTGGAAAAAACTTTCTGCGGCAGTTGCTTGGAGGAAGACGAGGTGGAATCAACAAGTCACTTCATGCTTAACTTTTCCTAGAACTAGATGAATATACGTTGACTTGGACTATTGTGTTCTCTGGAGGAATTGTCCGCGGTCGAGGATAGTCTTATTAGGAAGTGTATCTTCACAATCCAATGATTATTAAAATATTATAACTGACCTATATATATCATTCAAGTTACCCTCTTAGCCTAACCTCATGACCAAACTCTAAAAACCCAATCTCCAGTCTTCACTCTGATAACTTTTATTTTTTTGTTCAAAATTACAGTGGCCGTTGAAGAAGACGAGGAAGGTCCATATCAAGGCAAATATTTGGGCAAACTAAACTCATATCATCATCAGGTAAGCTCTTTAAAAAGTAGATCTAAAGATATCAAATCCTTTCTGATTTCTAGGTATCCGGCGATGTTTATGCGGTCAATGAGTATACCTTTCTTATAATTGGATTCAATTACGATGGTAATGGGGCCGATACGTTCTTTTGGGCGGGAGCGTCCAATCGTCCCGGACCCCAAGGTTTCATTGTACCTGATGAATATGGCAAGTGAGTACAAACGGATACAAGGAGATAACAATCTTTCTATTACTAATACGTTTCTCTCTCACAGAACAAATATCTTGGATCGTTATCATAACAAAGATTTTACAATCACGTTGCCAGATCGCAAGAAAATTACCGAAATAAAATGGCTAGCAGTTTACGATCTGAACAATCAAAATAATTTCGGTGATGTTTACATACCTGAGGAGTTTGAACCGCCGCGGACGCAAGCGGGTGGCACCTTTTCACGACGCAGTCATAATGTTAGTAGCAGTTCAATTGAGATGCTCGACTCGAAGACGATACGCATTAAAGACTTTACTTATGATGGCTTGGGCAAACGGGCCTTCTTTTGGACTGGCGTGGGCGCACAGCCATCGAGTCGTGGCAGCAAAATACCCGATGAGATGGGATAGTAAGTTGTTTGGCATTTTTAAATACCTAATCTCATTTATTTCTTCAATAAAGCTTGGATCCCATACGCAAATATAACAAGGAGACCATCACACTCGAGTTACCCGGCGATAAGACAATCTTCGATATTGATTGGATTAGTATTTACGATTTGGCGGTGGATGAGAATTTTGGTCATGTTTTGATTTCGGACAATTTGAATGTACCCCCATCGTTGGTACAGATAACACCCTATGAATTTGCATTGCCCAACTGTCGCCAGCTGCATAAAAATTTTCAAGTTTCTTGGGAGGTCTTCGGGCCACAAATTACACTTCAGCTATCGGGTCAAGTGGAAAAGAATGATTATATGTCATTTGGTATATCAGGTTCGGATACGTCAAGTCAAATGATTGGCGGCGATGTTGTTGTTGCTTATATGGATGATATACGCGGCTATTCGGTGGATTATAATATAACTTCTTTGGCTCCGGTGAGTTGGATGGATCATAAAAACCTTCATTACGTGCTAATATAAGAATGACTTCTTTCGTTACAGTGCGTACAAGTATTGGGACAAAATAAAGGTGTGTGTCGCGATGATGTGGTCGGCGGATTAGACAGTTTTCAGCTTAACACCTACAGCCGCAAAGATGGAATCAACACAATAACTTTCCGTCGTACTTTGATATCATGTGAGTGATTATAAAAATGAGTAACCATATATCCTAAAACTGTACAATTGTAAATACCTAGGCGTCTGAAGGTCCAGCGGGCAGCTTTGTATGCCTGTAAAATAGTGCAAGGTAAAAAGTGGGGTCTGATTCCAGAAGCCATAGGATGTATGTACAAACAAGTTACTTCACCGATCCTAGCCTACTGGCCATTGGTGTGGCCTGACATATAACATATCGCGGTATTTTACCAAATTACTCCTTTATTTACTCGTACACCGATTAAATCGGTATAAAGAGGCACGCAGAGCATGTGCGAACATCACCGGTAATAGGACTCCGATATCCTCTAACTGCCAGATGGATCTAGGCCCAGGTGCCTATATCAACACCTAAAAATTCAGGAAGTTACTTTTCAAATCCAAAATAACTCTAGTCCAGTAATAAGAGCTCAAGTCGAGTAACAGTTTAGGAAAAGTCAAAGGGGCAACACACAAGGCAAGCGGACTGCTTGATATGGCTAAACGGGTTCTCGTGGCACCTCTCACATCCATCAGGTCTTCGATTGGATCGGTTCGATGGCGAAAGATCATCCTGTCTATTGTAGTTGTTATGGGATTCCTACCTACATATATTTCCAAAAAGTGCCCCGACTAAAAAGCCACACGTCCTCCATTTGGATGTTAACTTTGACAAGGCCTTTTCTAAATAATTTTTCAATCTCTTCTATCTATCCAATGATTGCTTAAGACCGACTTTCGACGATCGATCTACACAACCCATGTAAATCAGCCTTTACTAAGGTTTTGTCAATAGGAGAGCTGCGTGGCTATCTTAGAGAATGGCTTTCAGGTGAATGGACATGTACTAGTCTTAACACCGCTAGGTCGTATTAAAGCCATATCCAAAAGTTTCACTCAATAGCCTTAGAATCTTCAGGGACGCTACGACCATCATGAGACCAAGAAACTTTTTTATCACGGCTTTCGTTTTCTTTTTACAACAAATATCACGGAATAATTCAATAATCATTATATGTTTTTCTAGCTGATTCCGGCGATAAGGAAATACGTTTGGACAAAAGTAACTATGTGATTTGGGCCTTAGGGCAGTTAGATTCCAACTCAGAGCCTGCATTTCATTACATCTACCCCAAAAGCGATATACTCATCGATTTCAATACAACAGAGCCAGTGAATGATTGCTTCAGTTTTACAAAGCGACCTCATACGCCAGTACAAGTTTGGGAGCGTGTACGTTTACATAATCCGTGAGTACCTGTCGAAGTCTTTGTTAAACTATAAAAAACCTTACAAATCTTTCGTTCCTTTTTGCAGCGCCATGCGAACTTTTAATGCATATCTAGGGCCGTCTGGTGGCTTACGCGGCTATCAAGGTATTACCGGACATGTGTCTAGTGGCTTGGCTTGGTATATAAATGGCTATATGATACCAGAGTTGTATTTGATGCGTGGATTAACATATGTATTTAAGGTAAGTCTGTTTCAAGGGGAAACTAAATAAGATCTCATATGACTCTGAGCATCACTTACACTCTCCCAGGAAGATTTGCCCATTGTACTTGAATCTTTAAGAAGGAACTAAAGGGATAGGTAAGAAAGTGTATGAGTTGAGTCCTAAGAACGAAAGAAGCGTATGGTGGGAAAAATATAATCATCTGTCACGCTCACTACATCTGACCGAAATATGTGTCTCTCAAAGGTTGGCAAATGCCACGGTGGTCACAGATGATCCCTTTTCTGTAAGAAGGCTCTTTGGACTTTGTAGCTCCCACTAAGATATCTGGATTTTACAGAAACATATCGTAACTTTGATAGGGGTGGGTAGATAACTGGAATTTCTGAGAGATTGTCGTGATGGAGTTTTTAATGTTTTAGAGTTCCCGATTTCGCTTTCACTCTCGAATTGCCTCTTATTATCAACCGTATTCCTTACGGAAGGAGTGTTTTTGACGCAACCAACAATCGTCTTGACAGTTTTTCTAGTGTAAAATATCAGCAGCAGAGCAGGACTTCTGCTTCTTGAGATCCCCTGGGAGGTCCTTCTCTACTTTTGTGTCGATCGCAGCCGTAACCGCTTAGTCAAGAGATGTAACCCATCTTCAGCAGAAAGCGGAACCCTCTTGAAGGGTTTAGCCCGAAAGGAAAGGAAAGGTGCCATTTTTATGTTTCCGAGTGAACCTCCACTTAGAACAACCATCTCACCTCACCTCACCTAAACTAAGCTCTTATTTTTAATAAAAACAAATAAAATTTAACATTTTTTTTGTATAAATAAAAATTTTCTAATTCTTTATAGGTTCGTGGTGGCAATAATCCACATTCGCCAGAGCATTATCATCCCATGGTGATTACAGACGAACCACATGGCGGCTTTGATCGTCTGAGCGATGCAAAACAAAGTGAAATACGTGTTCTAGCCGGTGTTGAGTTCACGCGACGTGGCCGTCCCAAACCCACTGCCGCAGGGCCTTTGTGCCTTTCCAAATATCCCATCAATTACGATCGTCGTTTAGACGATAATTTTCCTAGTTTTAAGAAGTTCAATCGCTCTCTAATCAATATTTGCCCGCCTGAAGAGCCGGCGTTATTGGAGATTACACCGAATATTACGTGGCCGGATATTGTTTACTATAATAGTTTTACACACGCGAATATGGGCTGGAAGATACATATTGTTGATAGTTTAACGAAATTACGAAATGGGGCACATCAATTTGTTGTGATGCAACCATTAAAATTAGTATTTATTTTGTGGTGCTTACAAATTGTCACAAAATTATTGCGTAGTCAGTGATTAAAAGATATCTCATATGGTAGACAAAACACTCTCGATTCAGCAGGAAAACAATAAGCAAGGGTGTTCCAGTAGGGAGTTTTATATTTAATCGATCTCCGGGATCAGCACATTTTATTGGGTGTAGTATTTTGAACTTGCGGGAAGATGCGGGACTGTACTTTGAATTTGTTTTCTTTTGGAACACCCTTTACTTAATAATGAGTTTCATATTGTTCTGAATTCACTCGTTATTCAAATTAATTATATGTCACGGCCAGTAAGTTAGATTAGTTTTATAAAAGTCACAATCAATCCTAGTTTATCCTATATTTAAGTAAAAAAATATATTTAGTAATTTTATAAAAAAAAATATAAAAATTGTTTTAATTGATAATAACCAATCTGGAAAGTATTCGACGGATGAATGGAAGATCACGAGACAGTGCTGATGGATGCATCAGATTTTTCATATTGCTGCTGCAAATCTGATGAGGACTTTGACCTATGTATGCCCTAATATCCGTTCACCACCTTTCATTTCATATATTTTTCAAAAAACGCCCCATCTAGGAATTTTTTTTTAGAAACGCCCTGTCAAAAATGGCATATTAAAATGAAAATTTTAGTTCTAAATACTGAAGATGACGAAACGCCAAGTATGGTATGTCACATTGTGTATCAATAACAAGTGTGAACTCTTCTTTTGACAACCCACATTAAAATGTCGGTTTGTTTACATCCTGCACATATTAAAATGTCGCCAGCACCGAATAACAGAAAAGCAATGGCGTGTTGTTTAACATCCTGCACACATCAACATGGCGGTCTCCTATCTTTTACCTAATGGTAGAAAGAGATGGGAAGATGGAAAGAAGTGAGACAAAAAAGGAAATTAAAAACAGGTGACTAAACTCACTTTGAAGTTTTCACGACTATGTCTATGATATCACACTTGTTATTAACCACAATCTCAAACAGGTGTTAAACTCATTTTGGAATTTTGACGTTTATCGTCAAGTGAATTCACTTGGTATTTATGCACAATGGTATGTCACAAAACCAAAACTGACTAGGGATGGCGGAAAATACAATTAATAACAAAATTCAATACATTTTCATTTTAGATAGGAAGGGCGTTAATCCCGAGCCGGAATTCTAATTTTACGAAAAAATTTCCATAGGACGGTTCTCCTGTCATTATTATAAATAAAAGCACGTCAAAACTTCGAAGAAACCTAGCTTTACAAGATCCTCCGAGAATTGAAGCCAACTTAAATTACGGTGAGGGCTAGCACTCTAGTCGTGGAAGTTCGAGGATTTTCTGGAGGTATCATCGCATTTTCACAATATCTGTTTCGCAGTTTCATCCTTATTTTTCCAATCGCCATCCTGATTATCCCACGGGCGATTGTAGACTATAATGAGAAAATGTTGCTAGGTAATCAATATCTTATTTGGCCAGTGGGAGCTCACCAGAGCTGGCCCAAAGCTGCACTTTTTACATTCTTTAGAAATGGGCAAGATTTTTGTTTTGAGTATCGAGCACGGTTATTATCCGATAATTTTACAGGGATATTGAAAACCACCAGCACCAGCTCGATTTAAGCGTCACGTAATCGACATGTTTCTTTATTTACACGGGGCTGCCCGGGCTCACCCAAATCCGATTTTTATACCCAACGTGCTAGTACTAGTACAAGGGTATTATAATTCTGTCCACATAACGGTACTACGTAACGGCACAAAATAATCGAGATCAATATAGAGTTTCTTATATGAAAGTTCTTAGGTTGAAAAAAAGGAGTTGATTAAGGCATCTCCATTAGGGTGGATCGACAAAAAAAGTTTTTCCAGCCCACCCCTAGGATTAAAGATATTTTGAAGGCGATCCCAAAAAATTTTTTTTTTTTGCCACGCCTCCCCGATGGGCTATTTACTTTTTTTGACACTATGTCGCCATTTAAGTCCGATTTTAATGAGCCGTACACCGTTGTTCATGGCTTGGAAGCCGCCACATTCTTATCTTAATCATTTTTTACTCCGAGTTCAAATTCTAGTAGTGACTGTCGGCTTGCAAGCCATGAACAACGGTGTGCGGCTCATTAAAATCGGACTTAAATGGCGACGTAGTGTCAAAAAAAGTAAATAGCCCATCGGGGAGGTGTGTCAAAAAAAAAAATTTTTTGGGATCGCCTTCAAAATATCTTTAATCCTAGGGGTGGGCTGGAAAAACTTTTTTTGTATGGGGACCGATCCGGGCTAACCTTGTTGTTGTTGTTGTAGCGAGGTGTAGCCCTGCATTAAATGTCAGACAGGGTCACCCCGAGTGTATTGCTCTTGGCCGGGTCGATATAAGAAAACGGCCCGGGTTGTTTCGGCACGATGGGTACAGCACAAATACTGGTACCGTTCTCGTAGAACCGGCAATACAAGAAACTAGCCGTGTAGGCCATGTAGGTCATTTAGCGTTACCCAGGGTGCACCAACTGGGCTAACCTTCGTCCGTCTTTCCATGTACACGATAACTTGAGTAAAAATTGAGATATTTGCATGAAATTTTGTATACAGGTTACTTTCTGGCCAAGGTAGGTTGCTATTGAAAATGAATCGGATGATAACTACGCCCCTTTTTTCGATATCGAAAATCACATAAATTGACATAGCTCGGTAGCTGAAATGACTAAAATGATATAATTTTAAAGGTGAATCTCTTATGATTTTTCCATAAATTTTTTATAGTGTCATAACTTTTAAACTGATTACGGTAGAACGATGAAATTTCGAACAAAGCATACTAGTATCGTTGGGAGTATACCAACCACGCCTACTTTCGATATCGAAAATCACCTAATTGATATAATTCGGTAAGATAAATAACAAAGATAGCATAATTTGATAGGTGATTCCTCCTGTATATTATATATATTGTGATTTTCTGTTAAACTTTAAGAGTGGGCGTTGCACCGTGCATTTTTAAGAAGGCATTTTCGACTGGTCATAACTTTAGTAGAATGACGAAATTTAGAAGGTTGTATGGTGGTATAGGAAATATTCTTGCTGACTCTGGTAGAAATCGTTGGGTATTTAATGTTCGGTTTACTCGAAATTAGAATTCCTTCCTTCCTTACTTGTTTTGTATAACTACTGTTAAACAGAGAAAACGAATATTTGCAACTGCAATTTAAAGTAAGTTGTAAAACCGAAGGTAGCCAACAAATTACATAAATCAGTATTAAAAACTAAAAGGGTGCAATAAAAATGCAAAATTATTTACTTAATAACTTTTTTCATAGTTCAATATATTTTTCACAAAAATTTCTTACTTGCAAAACGTCCTCAAAAGCTGTGTATGCAGTTCACTTTTTCACCTACACATCATCTTCAACATCATTATAATAAAGCGTGCCAATTTTCGAGTTTCTTTCCCATATCAAATCTGGACTGAAGCTTAAGCATTGGTATGTATGCATGTATGCATGTATATTTATACATTGTCTTTTACAAATAATGTAATCAATGTTTATATGAATTTTGTTGTTTTTTTATTTTTTTATTTCTAATATATAATTTTTTTTTTGTTTTTTTTTTTTTTAAGCATGTTACTGATACTGTAATAAAGTTTAATTTTACGCTTTCTTTCTCTCTATCTTTTTTTTCATTATTTAAGGTCTAGTTTCTTATGCTCAAACTACAATTAGGTTTTGTTTTTAATGTTTAGCTTGTTTTAATTAATGTTTTCAATCTTCTTATTTCATTTATGTGTGTATTTTCAAATTAACAGAAACAAAAGATTCATTTATTATTAACAATTTCCGTTTTTTTTTATTATATTTAGTTGTTGTTGTTCTTATTAATTTCGCATAAATACTATATAATAAAAAAATACACTCTCATCTAAAAAAAGCAACTGAAAGTATAGGTATCTAGCCGAGACAACATTATTTTAAGGAATTATGTAAACAGTATTGTAATCAGAGTTTATTTTTCTTTACTGTACAAAGTATGGAGTTTTTAAGGCGTTTTATACATACATATATATTGTGCGCAACAGCAGACGAACTCTTCGCTTTTTTGCTTGCTAATGCAACATCAGCTGTGGTCACGTTCTCTCAATTTTCGCTTTTGCTAAGCACGCAAGGTTTTTTTTTATTTGTCGCATTGTGTAGACCTTATAACTACAAAAACTTTGTTTTCAAAACATTTTCCGATAAGGCTTACACGTGTTTCTAGCGCCCAGTACCGTAATATTGCGAATTTCGATCCGTTTTATTTTCTCGTATACACGCTTACGCAGCATTGAGTTGCTACACAGTTTCTCGTCCCACGTTTTAAAACTTTATTATTGTGTTTATTATTCTTTTGTTTTGGATCGTTTTGATATTTGTTTTTTGCTTTTTTTTTGTTTGCTCTGATTACATTTTACTGCTTGCATGTAGTGAGTGATAGCAATTATTATAGCAGCGATAAGTATAAAATTTAGAATAAATCATCATAATAATTATGCCTAACGTTGCCATCATAATGTTGGTGATGAAGTAGAACTGAAGGAGATGAGAGAGTTTTAGCTAAAACTTATCCTGAAATATAAACAAATTATTTGTTGCCGCTACAGCGATAATATTCTCTTGCGGATGCCATGCAGTATGTAATATTTTCTTATTGAAATCGAGACAATCGACACTAATTTCGTCCTTTTTTCGTTTGCCACCGGTGCAAACTTTGCGTGGTTTGAGCACCGTTTTTGGTTTGATAATATCGCGTGACGCCTCTAATGTAACATCCTTTTTCGAATTACGATCAAATACTCTAAAGAAATTATTATAGCTGCCTGTCATTATGGAAGTATCCTTGCCATTCCAACAACATTCGAATTTGTCGAAAATGCAATCGTTCTCGTACAAAGAACAAAGTTTAATGCGTAAGTATTCGTGAACCTAGAAGAGAAGATAAAATTCATTAAACTAAAATAATTGAAAGTGCTGAATGGAATATCGTCAATATATTTTCAACAACACCCTTCCTCAGAGTTGGTTTCGAGAACGCCCTATCTAAGAACGTGTTTAAAAAATTTCACTTCAAAACTTGGTTCAAGATTATCCTATTTCGGAATTAGTTTCAGAAACGACCTATCCCAACAAAAATTCCACCATTTTCAGCTGAGTTAGAACGTTTTTGAAAAATATTTTGAAATGGGGTTGTTGTTGTTGTAACGAGGTGTAGTCCTGCCCAACGCGTATTTTTCCTTAACCTAAATTGTCATCAATATCTTCTAACGGGAGTCCAAGAAAATTGGCAGTTTCAATAGGGTTGGACCAAAGAGAGATGGGTGTTAGAATAGTGGGCTCAGAAGAGCAAGAAAATAAGTGATTGGTATTGTGGGGGGACGAGCCGCATGCCGGACATACATTCGGCACATCAGGGTTCAGTCTAGATATGTAAGAGTTTAACCTGATCTTTATCAGCATTCGCGTTGTTTAAGTCCAATTTCGTTATACATTAGGCTGGGCTAAACAACCAAACCAATTTATGAATTTTATTTCCCCAACTTTTTCAAAGTTTCCCTCCAAAACTTCGTCTTTTGATGTTCGATGTTGTAACCTCCGTACACAGAGCGAAATCTATGGATGGAACATCCATAATTATTGATACCACATTAAATAAAAATTGATATCTAATCCTGTCCCATCAATGAATATGGATGTCCCATCAATACATTTTTGATAAATCACTATTGAAGTGGTATCCGTATAAACTATTGATAAATTCTAAATACTTGGTTTAAAAAACAAAATTCCATACATTTTGATTTCTGGTTTCAGTGGGACTCGAACACTATTCCTCTGTTACGTTAGCCCAGTGTTCTACCATTCAGTACATCATATCGAAATGGTTGCCATGTTATTTAACTTTTTATTGGAAGCAAATAATATTTGATAAATTGCGCATTCTAAATGAATGTTGAATCAAACTCGTCGCTATCAATAGTGATATTGTCACAACATTCAAAGCATTTCTCTCAGTGTAATTTTTATTATTTTTTTTTTTTTAATTGGAAAGTGTATGTAAGCACTGTTATACAGGACTAAGTGCGATCTTCAAAAAAATTGAAAACCGCATATATTTAATTAAAAAAAGTACATCAATGATGCTCAGCAAAAGTAAGAGAGACAAGAAGGCTATGTCCACATTTTACCTTTTTCCATTTTTCAAATAAATGCATTGAATAAAAAACCAAATCTTCCAATGGTGCTATTTCGAACTTCGAAATCCCATAACTAAGTTTTGACGGCTAATTTCGAAAAATGAGGAATGCTTTTTATACCCAGTGTACTAGTACAAGGCACAAATAATCGAGATAGATATAGAGTTCCACATATGAAAGTTCTTAGGTTGAAAAGAGGAGTTCATTAAGGCATGTCCGTCGGTCCGTCTGTCCGTGTACACGATAACTTGAGTAAAAATTGAGATATTTGTATGGAATTTTGTATATAGGTTACTTTCTGGCCAAGGTAGGTTGCTATTTAAAATGGGAGAAATCGGATGATAACCACGCCCCCCTTTTCGATATCGAAAACCACATAAATTGACATAGCTCTTTGCTAATGTGGCTAAAATGATATAATTTTATAGGTGAATCCCCCTGGTCATTCTCTTATGATTTTTCCATAAATTTTTTATAGTGGGCGTGGAGTATACCTGATGAAATTGAATAAAATCACCCTCCAACCGTGCCCACTTTCGATATCGAAAAAAATGATATAATTTTATTGGTGAATCCCCCTGCTCATTATATAATGATTATTTGATAAATTTTTTAAAGTAGGTGTGGCACCGCTCACTTTTCAGGGAGGCATATTTGAAATTTTTAAATTGATTACGGTAGAACGATGATGCCTATATCATTGTTATCCCGTTCTGAAAATTACCGCTGGGTATTTAATGCTCGGTTTACCCCGAATTTAGACTTCCTTACTTGTTTTTTATTATATCTTAAACTTAAAAAAATGGTTTGGTCTAATACCCAGACAAAAACTAGATTTTGTCGTACAGTTTAGCTAGTACATTTTCTAAATACACAAAATAAAAGTTTTAAGTTTCGTCAGACATAAAATTTCTGGTGTTAATTTTCGTATGGCTTCTCGATATAATTTTTTGGCCGAGTTTAATTTACAGTGCACTCGCGATAGTATGAACTAATTAAAACCAGGCAGTTCATATTTGCAAGATGGTTTATATTTACGAAAGGCTATAAAACTGGGGAAAAAGTCTATTTAGTTTGTTTACGACATCAAACTCTCACTTAAAACAACAAAAGAATCGTATTTTGTTCATTTCAGACATAAAGAAAAAATATAAAATACATACAAATAAGAAGAATTAAATTAAAACAGAAGCTCTAAAATATGAACTTTTGAACGATATTTCTAAAATCATATGTAATAACTCTACTAACCGGATAAGTTTCAATTGGTTTCGTTTCCATGTGTAAATCCCACACTTTAATACTTAAATAGTCTCTAGAGATCATATAACGTCCCGAGTTGCTCAACTTTACGTCACTTATCGAGCTAATAATTTCACTAAAGAAGCTTCGATTCGTTGGATTTTCTGGCTCTTCAAATTGTTTACTATGTCGATCGCAAAGCGCCGCCGAACGCATATCACATAAACGTATTGTGCCCTTGGAGCTCGAGTAAACAAATACATTGCACTCGGTTGGATGGAATTCTGCAGCGGTTATAACCTCTGTCAGTTCTTCCATATTGGCTGGCTTTATATCAACTATATTGAAACTTTGATCGGTCACCTCTAAATGCCACAGATTAATTCGTAAATCATCGGCGGACAAATAAGTCTCTTGGTCAGAATTAACACTAATTGAATTGATGTGATAGGTGTGTGCATTGGCGTAATTACGGCGTGGTGACGCTTCAACCATAAGGGGAATTTGCTTAACTGAAGGAACTTTTAAGCCTGTTATATTTTGCGGATCCTTCGCCAGACCGCTTTCTTCTTTTGTATTATAGCCTTCAAACGATTTGTCTCGTTCGCTTACTTTCCAGAGTTTAACCGTTTTATCGTTGGTTGAGAGTAGAAAATGCGCAGGATTCTTTCGTCGTAACCATCGAATTTTATTGATTTTCTCTTCAATTTCTAATGATTTTAAGTAATCGAATTCGGGTTCATGAGATTGAAAAGTTGAGTAAACATTATATTCACCACGGCGTGGTATTGCCGTTTTAGATACGGGATCACGCTATAAATAGAAGAGAAACACCAACAGTTTTAAAATTGTCCTTTGTGCGAATGTGAGTAGTACAACTAACCTGAAAAATGACAACACGTCCACCTTTATCACCTGTTGCCAATAATTCACCATCGTGATTGAATTCTACACAGGATATAATATCAGCATCGGTGACGTCATCGTCTAAGGCGCCTTTTATTTGTGAGAAGCACCACGACGCTTCTCCATTACCTATTAAATAAAAAAAAAATAAAAATGATTTATTATAAGTATTGAGAAACAATTCAGTGGATAGAAATGTGAAGAATTATATCTTAAGCATGTGTGTTTTTGAATAAATTGGATTTTAAGATTTGAATAATACTGATCAATTAAAAAAGGGGCTGGGATTAGGAGCATAGATTCTAGCAAAGTTTCCTAATACCAATAACACTATACAGCAAAACCAACTTTTTTTCTGGGTAGTTATGGGAGCTAACCAACTTTTTTGAAGATGTTGACACATACATAAAAAAACAACATACCCCGTTTTTTGAAGTTAGCCTCCAAAATTTGGTTATCAGCTTTCGAAGCTCGAAGCTGGACTCTTCGAAGATTCAGGTTTCTAAAAGTTTTGTTTAAAAAAATAAAAAAGGTTAAATGTGGGCGTGGTCTTCTTCCTCCTCTTACTTGATTGGTGTACTTTCTTTATTTGAAAGTGTATGTATGAAGAAATATTATATAATTAAAAATATACAGCTTTTATTTTTCTCGAAGGTCTCACTTGGGCCCTGTATAGCACTTCTTACATACATTTTTGAGTAGAAACAGGTCACCATTCATACAAGAGAGGCAAGCAGGCCACGCCTACATTTTGCCTTTCTCAATTTTTTAAACAAAACAATTGAATTGAAAACATGGAACTTCGAAAGCATATAACTAAATTTTGGAGGCTAACTTCGAAAAACGAGGAACTTATGTCTTAATCTCTTAAAAAAAATTGGTATGGTCCCAGCCGGCTGCTGTACAGTGCAATTAATAGGTTCTAAAGGTCTATGAGGATATCAATTTAGATCTAAGCAGAGATTCAAAATTCGTGATTTTGCGGCATCGATCTTCAGATAAGTGTTTCCTATGAAAAGAATCAATGTTGTTTTTATTAAGGCCTAAAACTACGTTAATGACTTGTCGATGTAACGCCCCTAACATACCATAGGAACAAATATATGATGTGGAGTAATCTGTACGTAACGTCGCAATTCCAATGAATTAGGACATACGCGTTTTCAGTCTTTAGAAGGAAAGCTTTCAAAGTGAATAATACTGTACGTAAGTGAATAATACATATGTATGTATAACGTAAAAAACACAAACTATGTGATGATGTGCAAGAATTTTGTAGATTTACTAGGGCTCTTGATAATCGACAAATCGATTAGTCGAATAATCGATTTCGACTAGTCGTTTCCAAAAATATTCGATTATCACTAATCGACTAGTCGAATAGTTGCTTTTAACTAGTCGATTACTGGTCTGAAGACCCGGGTAATAAGGCGGGAAATTTCTACTGTAATTCGCATGCATGTCTAAGTGGTATCTGCCATTTTCGCCAATTTATTTGCTTCATTTCTTTGAAATTTAAAAAAAAATGTAACAGGAGCACAGAATATTTGTGTAGGTAGATATACAAAAATGAAATTTTGAAAAATGTATGTATGTTTGTAGCAATATTTGTATGTATGTAGATAAAAAAAGTTTGAAAAATTTTTTTCTTACTGCAAAACGTTCTATGTCAATATTATTCTTTCAGGTTTAAATGCGCAATGTACGCATCTTTCTCTTATTCTGCGTCGCCGTTTGCAAAAAGATAGTTGAAAGATTGATTCGTTGGGCAAAAAAAAAGTAAAAGTATATTCAAATACACCTAATTTTCCAAAGAACTCAAAAATTACAAACATTACATAGAGCGTTTTGGATGTATTACCAAAAATATACGGGAACATTAGGGTGCCAAAAAAAGTTCCACACTTTCTATCGGAATGATTAAGCTTGAGAATTTATTTTTTTTTGTAGCAAAATTGCTTCTGCACGCCAATGAAAGATTTCCTATGAAAATAAAAAAAAAAATTGACATGTGAGAAATTATAAGCACCTGCAACTCTGGTGTCTTAGTTTCTGTTTGAAAACTTTAGATTTGTAACAAACTTTTCAAAATGTTATTTGTTTCATGCGCTGCTAAGCGCTCTCCAATGATGCTGTTATGTCAGGCCGAGTTAAAATACAGGAGATGATTGAAACACGAGCTTTTAATCCAATTCAGGATTGTATAATTTCCCCTTTAAAAGCTGATGTGGTTTTTTAATATAAAAATCACTGGAAATTATTTGGAACGCATAACAATTAAAAAACATGCTCGTAAAATTTCTGGAATTAGCGCTTTTCGAAATTGATGATTCAATAAATATTTTATAAATTTTAAGGAAACATTTAAGCACACGCTAATAGTTGTTTTTAATATTTGACAAGTATCAGGAGCACAGAATTTCAGTGTAAGCAATTATACAAAAAAAAAAAATTCAATAAACTGGTATGTATAGAAGGGGGTTGGTAGGGCAACTGCTCCCACTTTTAAATTGCATTTCGAAAATATCTTTGTGTATAAGAAAAGAACTGAAAGTTAGTAGATTGCGTGTTTTTGAAATTATTAACATCAATATTAGCACACGCTAATAAATTATTATTTTTTTTTAATTTTTGACATATATCAGGAGCACATAATTTCAATGAAAACAATTACATATAAAACATTGAAACAAAAATACAGTTTTAGACAAGAAATAAAGATCACGTAGAATCTTTATTTATTTTGTAAGTTATTTTTGAAACAATATTTGTGTATTCCAGCCACAATCAATGAAGGGAAAGTAATGTAACTATGTATTCTAATTATTATTCATAAAACGTTTATTTTGATATAAGAATGTCAACATATGCACATTCTGAGGAAGCAAGCAGTTTCTCAATGCAGTAACGATATTTCCCGCACTAGAAAATGTTCGTTCAGATTCTGCTGAAGTAGCAGGAATACACAAATATTGTTTGGCAATCTCAAAAAGCTTAGGGTAAATCCCAGAATGATTTGTCCACCATACAAGGGGATTTATATTATGGCCAATCTGAGGTTCTGCTGCACAAAAGTCCAACTGCGTTCGGGAATCACTTTGACTGCTTTCACAGTGAAATAAAAAGTCCAATTGCGTGTTTTGAGAAGGCCTCGGTTCACAAACATCCAAAATGTTATTATTCTCAAGCAAAGAGGCTATAAATGAAATCACCTTAGCCTTTGTTCCCTCTACTTCGTAAGCTAAATTTTTGAGTCTGGGATCCAGGAACGATGCAACTACCGGTGCTGAAATGTCTGTAATATCAATTTCGAATCTCTCTTTTAATGATAATCTTGCTGTGTTTTTAAAAACTTCCTCATTGCTTTGCTCAAAAGACGACGACGCCATATGGTTATTTATCAAAGCATGAACCAGAGGACGAATCATAGATATAGAGATGTCTTTCTCAGTGCATAACACATTCGTTGCTACATCGAATGGTTTCAGCATCTCAACCATTTTTTCCATGGTTGTCCATTCGGTTTCCGCCATGTCTAGTTTTATTGCATCGGCAAGTTTTGTTACACTTCGGTCTTGGAGGACTAAAGTGATAGCATTTTTGTTGCGAATTAAACTTTCACACATCTTATACTTCGAGTTCCACCGCGTTTCGATACATTGAACTAGTCTGTTCTCCTTCACACCCAATTGCGTCTGACGATTTGATAATGCGGATTTAGCTATTGTTGATCGGTGGAAATAGCTTACCACATTTCGTCCTTTATTGCAAACTTCTCCATATTGTGGAACTGACGTCAATGCATCTTTAATCACAAGCTGAAGAAGATGTGCGCTACATTTTATGCTACTAGGAACAACGATTAGTTGCGCTGCTGCTGCGTTCATCACGTTTGCGCTGTCATGTGTCATAGCTCGCGTTTTCTCCATTATACCCCAGTCAGCAAGAACTACTTCGAGAGATGAACTAATATTCTCCGCCGTTGGTCTACCTTTAAATATATAAATCCAAACGTAGGAATATAGAAAGTTGTTAATGGGGGAAAGATAAAAAAATAACTGGTGGTCATAGTATTTGTGACGTTAAAAAAATGAAGAACCACCAAATCTACAAAATCAAAATTCAAATCACAAAATCCACATTTTCTGTGTATTTTTTTTTGTGGATTTTTTAGTTGTGGGCATTGTGGGATGTGGATATTTTTTTTGTGGACTCAGTGCCACTCCCTAAAAAAATAAATAAATTCAAATAAATAAAAAAGGAACTATATTTATAAACCGTGCAGATAGAAAAATTTAGAAAAAGAAAAGAAAGAAATTTTTGTGGTTGAATTTTAACTACTGGGCGAACTTTAAATATTAACTATTATAAATATTATTTTACCTGGTAGCTCTTCGTTACAAAGTGTTACGTGACATAAGCTATTCTCGCTGTTGATATATTGAGCTTCGACCGATATGTATGAGTCTTGGGATCGAGAAATCCACTCATCAACAGTGATCGCCACGCTCGACGCATCCAAAAGCTCTTTTTGAACCCGCTCCTTAACATCGTTGTAAATCAATTGCAGACGAGAATTTATACTTTGCTCACATTGGTTCGTATTTCATGATATACGCCTGAGAGACGTATCGTTATGAATTAAGGGGTAAAAAATAACGTTATGAAAGCCGTCGTTTAACGAAAGCGCGAAATTTTGCCGAAGAACATGATGCTCTGTCATAAAAAGTAGCACTGCTACAACCAACGCGGCTCGAACACACCCCATATTTTTTTTGCGGGACGCTACTGGAATAATTTTTAAAAATTTTTGACAAGCGGCCATGTTTTTCTTCAAACGTACAATACAGACTTACTCACATAAAAAAATTCTTACACCAAACCCTGTAGGGAATTCATATAACTCCAAGTCAACTACTAGTTCTTTATTTTTCAGTGTTCATAGCACTTTTATTAGAGCGTCTCGGGCTTACAGGCAAAAAAAAAAGACGGCCGTACCTCCCCTCATACAAAGTGTTTTTGAAAAACATTAAAAAAAAAATTTTTTTTTGGCAAGCCTATATGTCGCCTAATTACATTTTTCTTCAAATCTTGGGCATTTGTTGTGGGATTTTAAAGTTTGACACATCAATTTTTTCGTCTCAAAGAGGAGGTTTTTTCTCAAGAAAGTTCATTGAGCTCAAGCGTTTCGTTGTGGTACCACACTCGACTGAGATGGAAACAACAGGTGAAGGAGGACTTGAACTCCCTTGGGCGTCAGTTATCGCTAAAAAGGAATGTTTGGCGTGCTCTGATACGAAACGGCAAAAAAACCGCTTAGGCGGGTTGTCGTCATTATGATCAAAGCCAAGATTGGAATTTCAGATAAAAAAAGTATCTTTTTTAAGTCAGCTTTTGATTTCATTGAAAATTTGTATGATGTCAGCATTGATCTGGCAACCGGTTTCGAGCTTAACTGAGGCCTGGACAGCTACGTATGAATACATGATAAAACCAAACCAAAAACGTAAATAAATTATTATTAATATCTCATAACTAAATTTGATTAGTTAACTAAAACAAGTACTTATATGTATAGAAATCTGAAGATATTTGGTATTTGAGAAAAGGTTTCGAAAAAGCAATTGATCTTTTTTATTAATTTATACCAATGGTACAATGAACAGCTAGGATGAAAATAAATAATAATAGTTGACTTGGAGTTATATGAATTTCCTACAGGGTTTGGAGACAGAATTTCTTTATGTAAGTATGTAATTCTGTCACAAATATTGTACGATTGAAAAAAACATGGCCGCTTGTCAAAAATTATTTCAGTAGCGTCCCGTATAAAAAAATATGGGGTGCGTTGAATAAAATGTTGACAATCTGTTGCTCATCACAAGCTCATCATTCGCTACATGAAAAGGAAGTATGCAATTAGTGTTGCATATTGGGGTCTATCAGCTATTCCGACGGAGCTCCCGGCGGGAGAAAATTGAACAGATCTTGAGGGAATTCCAACGGGCGGGGTGCAATAGCGCCTTGTGAAATAAGCCCTTTAAGGCCTTATTACACTATTGAAAGTGAAATAAGGCCTTTATTTCAAAAAAGGCTTTATTACATTTCGAAAGAGAAATAAAGCCTTCATAAAAATTTACCCAATTGTGCAATAAAGCCTTATTTTTTTTTACTAAACATAAGTGACAACCAACTACTGATATGATTGGGGTTATCACGAAGATTTGATTTTGGGCTGCGCGTCCGCCCCCGCTCCCATCCGCGTCCGCCGGTTCGTGCGTCCGCGCACATCCGCGCCGCCGCCCGTGTCCGCGCCCGCGGCCATCCACCGGACCATTTTCACGATTTCAAGTAAATAATTGAAGAATACACGTGCATAATTTTTTATATTTATGATTTATTGTGATCAAAATTGTACTATTTTACATTAAATAGAACACACTTTTCTTAAAAACTAAACAACACATAATTATTTCTTCCTTGTTATTGTAATACAATAACATCGTCATCTTTATTCCCTAAGTAGTTTTAATTTTTGTTGTTTTTTTTTTTTCGTTTTTTATACTCTTGTTCAACTGTTATATTTTTTGTTTTTGTTGTTGTTGATAACAGCATTTCGTTTACAAAACTGTGTTATAATGTCGTGTTCAGTCGTTTGTTAAACCACGTAATTTGTTCAATTAATTCTTCAAAATTGTGAAAATGGAAAGTGATGATATACTTATTTATAATATAATTCCGGGTTTGAGGAAAACCAGCAAATTATTACATATTCCAACAGAGAGGCAAATTTATAAATTTAAATATTCTCAAAATAATACAAAATATTATAATTGTTATCAAAATGGATGTCCCGTCAATATTGCCGTAGATTTGAACAATGCAATACATTGCCGTAAAACAAATAAAAACTTTGTTGAATTATTAATATTCTATTAATTTTTGTTAATATGAAATTCTTTTTCTGAATTATTTATGTTCTATTAACTTTGCTTCACGTGAAATTTGTGTGTAACTATTCAATAAAATACAAAAAGAATTAGAATATTATTGTTTCATTATAAAAAATTAAAGAGCAATAAGGCCTTTAAGGCTTTATTTCTCTTTCGAAGTGTAATAAAGCCTTTTTTGAAATAAAGGCCTTATTTCACTTTCAATAGTGTAATAAGGCCTTAAAGGCTTTATTTCACAAGGCGCTATTGCACCCTGCCATTCCAACGATTTTAAGGAAATTTGACGGTATGTTTCGATAAATTCGATGTTATCTTTATCGACTCTATTACCTTCATTCCTGCCGGGAGCTCCGCCGGAGTAGCTGATATTATCACTTAAGTATCAGCATCAGAGCATCCATAAAGTAACTTGACTGCAATACTGCAGTAATATTGATAATAATATTAACGTTAATAACTTCAAAAACACGCATCTACTAGCTTTCAGTTCTTTTCTTATACACAAAGATATTTTCAAAATGCAATTTAACAGTGGGAGCAGTTGCCCTACCAACCCCCTTCTATACATACCAGTTTATTGAATTTTTTTTTTTTGTATAATTGCTTACACTGAAATTCTGTGCTCCTGATACTTGTCAAATATTAAAAACAACTATTAGCGTGTGCTTAAATGTTTCCTTAAAATTTATAAAATATTTATTGAATCATCAATTTCGAAAAGCGCTAATTCCAGAAATTTTACGAGCATGTTTTTTAATTGTTATGCGTTCCAAATAATTTCCAGTGATTTTTATATTAAAAAACCACATCAGCTTTTAAAGGGGAAATTATACAATCCTGAATTGGATTAAAAGCTCGTGTTTCAATCATCTCCTGTATTTTAACTCGGCCTGACATAACAGCATCATTGGAGAGCGCTTAGCAGCGCATGAAACAAATAACATTTTGAAAAGTTTGTTACAAATCTAAAGTTTTCAAACATAAACTAAGACACCAGAGTTGCAGGTGCTTATAATTTCTCACATGTCAATTTTTTTTTTTTATTTTCATAGGAAATCTTTCATTGGCGTGCAGAAGCAATTTTGCTACAAAAAAAAATAAATTCTCAAGCTTAATCATTCCGATAGAAAGTGTGGAACTTTTTTTGGCACCCTAATGTTCCCGTATATTTTTGGTAATACATCCAAAACGCTCTATGTAATGTTTGTAATTTTTGAGTTCTTTGGAAAATTAGGTGTATTTGAATATACTTTTACTTTTTTTTTGCCCAACGAATCAATCTTTCAACTATTTTTTTGCAAACGGCGACGCAGAATAAGAGAAAGATGCGTACATTGCGCATTTAAACCTGAAAGAATAATATTGACATAGAACGTTTTGCAGTAAGAAAAAAATTTTTCAAACTTTTTTTATCTACATACATACAAATATTGCTACAAACATACATACATTTTTCAAAATTTCATTTTTGTATATCTACCTACACAAATATTCTGTGCTCCTGTTACATTTTTTTTTTAATTTCAAAGAAATGAAGCAAATAAATTGGCGAAAATGGCAGATACCACTTAGACATGCATGCGAATTACAGTAGAAATTTCCCGCCTTATTACCCGGGTAAAACCCGGGTAAAAACTGGGAACCGGATTTAATCGTTAGTATTCGATTAGTGACAGCTAGTCGATTAGCTGAAATCGAATATCTGCTATTCGATTTTCAAAGAGCACAAAAGTTGGTAATCGACTACTCGACTAATCGACTAGTCGAGTAATCGATTAGAATCAAGAGCCCTAAGATTTACCGACAATATCTAGTTAATGTATTTTACAAATACGGATTCCCTTCCAGCCCGCATCTGTTCGTTTTAATAGATTAAACTAACACGATTTGTTTGCTCTGTGATTACGTTTTCTACATCTTAACAACTTGTTAGTTAAACTAAGTCTTACAAAATCGAAAACATAACTTGTTAAAAGTTGATATTACAACTAATAAACCCTATTGGCGTCAAAACTTTATACATAATCATTAGGGAAAAAAATACACACTTATTAGAGTTTTTGGGATCCAGAATCGTTCTAGCTGCTTAAACCGGATGCTCTGCACAAAAGATCACTTCTTGTATAATGAATATATGTATTCAAAATTCAACTTTTTGAACGGGTGGCAACCCTTTTTAAAAATGATACTCACCCTGCTAACCAACAACGTATAAAATTTTGGGAAATTAAGGGGTCCCATTTCCTAAAAGGGCGGAGAAAAAGGCGGGTCATTTTATTGAGCGAGGCGCCTTTTTGAAGGTGGCTATAGAGTTACATGAGTATCAAGTTAGCTAAGCACCCTAATGCAATCGAGTCGGGACCGCTATTTTGCCGTGATCTTGCCACGTTTGTCCAGGAAAAAATTTTCGTTTGTCCAGTGTTTTTACAGGATTGTCCAAAAAAAAATTTCGTTTGTCTACCTTGTGTTCAAAAGTTTTTTAAAAGACGATGTACAAACGAGTGACAATTAGTTTTTATTATTTATTTTGACATGGAGGTGCCAACTTTGTTTTAAAAACTTTTGAACAAAAGGTGGGCAAACGATTAAACAAAAAAACAATGCAAAAACAAATTTTAAATAAAAACTTTTTTGAAATAACTTTTCACTAAGGGGGACAAACGTGTACAAACGAATGACATTTATTTTTTTTTTAATTACGCCGACATGGAGTGCCAACCAAAATGTATTCAACAAAGTGTGCTTGAATTTGACGTTGCTCTCAATCGGAACCAGGGTATAATGTCAAACAGAAAAAATATTTTAACCCACTTGAAAACAATTTTTGCAAACTTTTAGGAAAATTTATAAATTAACTTTTGTTTTAAATTTTCAATATTTATATTTTACCTTTAATTCAAATAAGCAATACGAAAGAATATTCGGTAGCAAATTTAGAAGTATTTTATTGGTAGTGAAAAAAACTTCGGTGCCAGTGAAGAACGGTTGGAATTCTACTGTTTTATAAGCTAAGGTAAGAAAACTGTAACCAAACATTTTTTACAAAAATCGCGGATGATATAAGAGTAAATTATTGCTAATATTAATGAAGAGAAAATGATACCCAATTTACATGTGGTGCACCATAAAGGATTAATTCCTTTGTTTACATTCGTTTGACATTATAGCCCCTTACAAGAGAAAATATTTAACTGTCAATCACACTTTGTTGAATACATTTTGGTGCCAACCATAGTACAAATAAGAAGGTAATGCCACTGTCAAAAATTTGTTGTTGTTGCTCACCACCTGACATTTAAAGAGATCATGACATTTCATGCTACCAGTTCCCAGTGGGAAAGTAGGCAATGCATTACCTTTTTCCATGCATGAAAAGATGTATGAATTTTGTTATAAGAAAAGATCACACCAAAAGCAAGGAAGGGAGTAATGTGTCGCTCAATTTTTGATTTGTAGTTTTATAAAAAATTGTTTTTCGTGCATGAAAAGATGTACGAATTTTGTTATAAGAAAAGATCACACCAAAAGCAAGGAAGGGAGTAATGTGTCGCTCAATCTTTGATTTGTAGTTTAAAAAAAATTGTTTTTCATACATGAAAAGATGAACGAATTTTGATGTTAGAAAAGATCATACCAAAAGCAAGGAAGGGAGTAATGTGTAGCTCTATTTTTAATTGTAGTTTGAATACTTCAAAAAACAAAAAAAAATACACAACTTTCAAACATAAAAAAATACAATTTAAATTCATTTTGAAACTGCTGCTCGTTACATACATCTTCATCGCTTTTCCGCCTGCTGTGAGGCTTTTCAGAAGTCGAGAGTCGGCTGGACTGTGTGCTCCTGATGCCGGTGCCTTTGTGGTTTTGGTTTTTTTATTATATTTTTTTTTGGTGCACTCATCTTGGTCATAGCCCATGACGAGCTCGTCATTCAAACATTTAAAATAGGACCTTAACTTTTCCCCCGCTGTAGAGCCTCACTGCGTCTTAATGTCCTTGTTACTCCACAAGGAAATTTATAAAATGTTATGCAAAATGAAATATGTCCCTTGTAAAGCATCTTTTCATTCAAGAAAGGCAATGCAAGATATAATGTATCCCTTGTAGTGCATATTTTCATTCTTGAAAGGTAATGCATCTTTTCATTTATAAAAAGTAATATAGAAAGTAATGTAAACATGTCGCTTCAGTTTGTAGGCGAGCGACACATTACTTTTCCTATGACATCGCTGTAGAAAAATTCATGCATGTTTTCATGTATAGTCTATAGGAGCTATACATTACTTTATGCATTGCTGTACATTACCTTTTCCCACTGGGTTATTCGCAAAATCCCAGTGGGAAAAGGTAATGTATATCAATGCATAAAGTAATGTATAGCTCCTATAGACTATACATGAAAACATGCTTGAATTTTTCTACAGCGATGTCATAGGAAAAGTAATGTGTCGCTCGCCTACAAACTGAAGCGACATGTTTACATTACTTTTTATATTACTTTTTATAAATGAAAAGATGTATTACCTTTCAGGAAAGAAAATATGCACTACAAGGGATACATTATATCTTGCATTACCTTTCTAGAATGAAAAGATGCATTGCAAGGGACACATTAAATTGTACATAACATTTTATGAATACATATCTGTAATTACTTTCCTTGTGGAATAACAAGGGCATTAACGCGACATGAGGCTCTACAGCGGTAGAAGAGAGAAGGTCCTATTTTTGAATGTTTGAATGGCGAGCTCGTCATGTCGATCAGCCCCTGGATTCCCTAACTGTGAGTTTTGAAATGTACACTTTTTTCCCATATATTTCAAATGGTGAAAAAGTGAACATTTCAAAACTCACTGAGTATAGGTCCAGGTGGGCGTACAACCAAGATGAGTGCACAAAAAAAAAACATAACATAAAAAAACCAAAACAAAAAAGGCAACGGCGTCGTAGGTTCTCCAGACGATTTCTGGAATGCCTCACAGCAGCAGAGAAAGCGATGGAGATGCGCGAAAAAGAACAGCGGCCACAGCAGAGGTTTATTATTTAATTTAAATATTTATGTTTTCGATTGTTTATATTTTAAGGCTTTGTAGCTTTTTTTTTTTTGAAGTTTGAATTTTTTTACAAAGCCTGCTTCTTTTCAAACTACAAATAAAAATTGAGCGACACATTACTCCCTTCCTTGCTTTTGGTATGATCTTTTCTTATAACAAAATTCGTACATCTTTTCATGCACGAAAAACAATTTTTTTTAAAACTACAAATCAAAAATTGAGCGACACATTACTCCCTTCCTTGCTTTTGGTGTGATCTTTTCTTATAAAAAAAATTCATACATCTTTTCATGCATGGAAAAAGGTAATGCATTGCCTACTTTCCCACTGGGATGTATTCAACAAAGTGTGCTTGACAGATAAATATTTTCTCTTGTAAGGGGCTATAATGTCAAACGAACCCAGTGGGAAAAGGTAATGTACAGCAATGCATAAAGTAATGTACAGCTCCTATAGACTATACATGAAAACATACATGAATTTTTCTACAGCGATGTCATAGGAAAAGTAATGTGTCGCTCGCCTACAAAACTAAAGATACATGTTTACATTACTTTTTATATTACTTTTTATAAATGTAAAGATGCATTACCTTTCAAGAATGAAAGGATGCTTTACAAGGGACATATTTAATTTTGCATAACATTTTATAAATTTCCTTGTGGAGTAACAAGGACATTAAGACCCAGTGAGGCTCTACAGCGGGGGAATAGTTAAGGTCCTATTTTAAATGTTTGAATGACGAGCTCGTAATAAGCTACGACCAAGATGAGTGCACCAAAAAAAATATAATAAAAAAACCAAAACCACAAAGGCACCGGCATCAGGAGCAAACAGTCCAGTCGAATCTCGACTTCTGAAAAGCCTCACAGCAGAAGAAAAAGCGATGAAGATGTGCGTAACGAGCAGCAGTTTCAAAATGAATTTAAATTGTATTTTTTTTATGTTTGAAAGTTGTCTATCTTTTTTTTTTTGAAGTTTTCAAACTACAAATAAAAATAGACCTACACATTACTCCCTTCCTTGCTTTTAGTATGATCTTTTCTAACATCAAAATTCGTACATCTTTTCATGTATGAAAAACATTTTTTTTTAAACTACAAATCAAAGATTGAGCGACACATTACTCCCTTCCTTGCTTTTGGTGTGATCTTTTCTTATAACAAAATTCGTACATCTTTTCATGCACGAAAAACAATTTTTTTTAAAACTACAAATCAAAAATTGAGCGACACATTACTCCCTTCCTTGCTTTTGGTGTGATCTTTTCTTATAACAAAATTCATACATCTTTTCATGCATGGAAAAAGGTAATGCATTACCTACTTTCCCACTGGGAATATAAACAAATGAATTAATCCTTTATGATGCACCACATGTAAATTGGGTATCATTTTCTCTTCTTTAATATTAGCAATAATTTACTCTTATATCATCCGCGATTTTTGTAAAAAATGTTTGGTTACAGTTTTCTTACCTTAGCTTACAAAACAATTGAATTCCAACCGTTCTTCACTGGCACCGAAGTTTTTTTCACTACCAATAAAATACTTCTAAATTTGCTACCGAATATTCTTTCGTATTGCTTATTTGAATTAAAGGTAAAATATAAATATTGAGAATTTAAAACAAAAGTTAATTTACAAATTTTTTCCTAAAAGTTTATAAACGGAAAAAAAAATTTTCAACTGGGTTAAAATATTTTTCTGTTTGACATTATACCCTGGTTCCGATTGAGAGCAACGTCAAATTCAAGCACACTTTGTTGAATACGTTTTGGTTATTCGTGTCGAAAATCCTTCATTTTCTGTCATATACAAATAAATATTGACAAATAAAAAGATTTTTCAAAACAGCTATATTCTGTGGTGAAAAAATAAAAAAATTAAAAAAGCAAATTAAATGAAACAAATAGAAAGCAATAAAAATTCAACAGACCGCCTACAACACCAGAAGCAGCAACATCAGCCGTGCAACCCCAAACACGAAGCGAAGCAACAATGGACAAGCAAATACCTTGCAACACCAGCGCGGACAACAACAACTGCGAAAAGACGCAGTCTTAAAGACGCACTGCACCAACAACCAACAATAGTGCTAACCACAGCAACAGCGGTTGCTGCAACAACAGTGCTTGCAACTGCAATAGCGCCAACAAAACAGAGGTGCAGCATAAACGCGCTGGAACAACTGCGGAGCCAAAAACTTGCTACAACAACTGCAAGTGCATAGCAACAACAAAATCAGCCCGCTGCAACAATACCAACTAACTAGAGCAACTAAGCAACAACTCTAGCAGCAAGAGCGCAACAAACACAACAACCAGCCTTGAAAACAGCAGGGGCTGTTATAGGCCCACTGCAATAACCAGCAGCAACAACAACAACAGCGGGACCGCCATGTATATTGCATAGGCCTGCTGCCACAATACCGACCAACAACAATATCGCTATCCCGTACAATTGACATGAAACGTAAAAACGTACAGGAAAAACGTAAAGTGAACATGAACATCAGGTATTATTGAAGCTATTTTCATGTACAATTGACATGACACGTAAAACCGTACATGCAAAACGTAAAGTTTACATGAAGGCATTCTCATGTGCAATTGACATGAAATGACATAAAATTTATTGATTTTTTTTTTTAAATAAATACATAGGTACATATCTAATGTAATAAATGTAATACAAACTTAACATTTTCAATTCAAAAAATTTTATTTTAGAAGCACATCAAAATGATATAATTTTAAATCAATTTATTGATTTTTTGTTTATATAAAAAGGTACATATTTAATGTAGCGTTGCATTCTTTTTCAACATGAGTGCTGCCAGACGTTCGATATACATCGTCATCCGTAGTGATGGATCTCAAATTAATGCTTCACTTTCAATATTTATAGCGTGATTTGTATCTTATTTATACGTGTGTTTCTTTGAAAATCCAGCAAAGAAGTGTCAGTCAGTTTGGTAAAAATCTCTCAATATCTCAAATTTCCTCAGTTTTCGTCGAACGTGGGCGTGAAGGAGTGAAGACTTTCTATTGCGTACGCAAAGGCAAAGAACTCCAAATAAATTCTTTTGTGCAGTAAAATTTGGCATGGAATTTTCAATTTACATGGGTTTCTGCTTTGGGTCGTGTGCCAAACGGTTTGAAAAAGCATATTTTGACAGAACGCTGGTAAATGACAGTAATAGTGGTGAATATGAACGTCAGAATTTGCCCTAGCCCTGGGGGCTAGATCAAATTTTGACAATCAATAATGTGAGCACATATGCATCCCATGCTGTAAACATTCATATTATCTATATTATTATTCTAAAACACGGCGCTTAGCTAGACTAAACTACAATACGTATATAAAAGAAATGTATATCAGATGAAAGCTTATCATGAGCATGTTTGCAAAAAATTATAACAATTCCAATAGGTTAATTTGTTCATGAGAAATTTGCGTTTAAAGTTTGTACCCAAGCTCTTTATATGGCACTATTAACATGCTTTGTAAATGTATATCCATACATATGTACATACAATGCTCGCATGGATTTCAGTCGAAATAGACAAACATTGAAAAAAATTTAAATATGTATGTATGTAAGTACATCTGATTTTGCGCTACTTTGACTACAAAAGCAATGCAGGGGTA
Source organism: Campiglossa producta (assembly GCA_964058755.1). NCBI lineage: Eukaryota > Metazoa > Arthropoda > Insecta > Diptera > Tephritidae > Campiglossa > Campiglossa producta. The sequence continues at coordinate 46,225,828 of CAXKVI010000001.1, read as the reverse complement.
ATAAGCAAACACACCCGATTATCGGGGGTTACATACTAGTTTCACATAAATTTATGTTCACACGCGTTATTTAAAACTAAAATATAATATAATGCGAATAATACGCGATATTAATGCATGAAAAACATGTAAATTGAAAATTGATTCACAAATCATCTGGTTACTACTGTCATAATTCAACTTTTCGTTTGGCACAGCAAAATAGAACATTTGTTCATCTCATTTTACTCTGACGAAAAATGTTTTCGATTGACACACAGCCTTTATATTGCTTAGTTTTTGCATTCATTGCTCACATTCGTGGCTGTCAAAATTTGTTCATATTCACCACGAAAACTGTCAAAATTTACGATTTTCGAAAACTTGCACACAGCCTTTTTACACACGAATTTGGAATTCTTTGCCTTTGCGTGCGCTTTAGAGTCTCCACTCAGATACGGATACAATTTTTACATGTGAATGCAGAAACAATTTTGCCATCCAGATCACATTGTGTTTGCATGTACATGCTTAAATTTATATCCGTATCTGGATCACTGTTAACTAGAACTCGGCAAACATGGACCGCGATCCCTGGATAACGTCAATTCATATTGAACGTCTGACAGCATGCTATCGAACAGCTGACCTGCCCATTGAACAGTTTATGGGTACAACAGAATAGCAATCATTACTTTTTAGGAATTTATTTATTAATTGGGAAAAGTAATCAATTCCATTCATCAAAAGAAAAAGAATTGATTACATTTCAATTCCTAAAAAACGTAGATTCTTCTGCTTAATTAGCCGTTTTACTTAGTGAACTTTTTGAAGAATTGCCATGCATTCCGTCGAAGTGTATAAACCAGCTGATATGGGAAGAACCTGGTTTTGTATCCTATTATGGTTTTCTGGAAACTAAAAGGAAAAGTTATTAATTAAAAGGAATACTATTCACAACTTAAAAAAATATATTACCTCTTCTTGCTTCCAAATCGAGATTTTATCTCTAAATTCTGCTCTATACCCCATATTTTCGCTCCCGGGAAATATCAACGCCAAGTCGTCAGAGTTTATATGTATATTTCAGACGATCGTAAGTGACGCCACAATCTTGATATGGATCAGTGAAAACATGCGTTATAATGGTATATATATTTGAGTATTGGTATTTGGGTATTTGTTTCCTTGAGCACTCAACTCAAGTCAAGTGCTAATAAATTAGCTAAAATTATGTGAGAGGGCTCAAAAGATGCGTTTTGGCCCCAGGATCACAAATTCGGAAGCGCTTTTTTAATATTTTGCTGCTCTGAAGAGATATTTGCAATCAAAGTTGCAAGTTGTAATTACATAAGGCTGTCCCTAAAAACGGATTAGGCCGTGGCGGTAGCCATGGGTATACCAAGCACCCGGACTTGGTATGGCGTAGACCAGGGTTATTGTTTGTAAGTGCGACCGAAGGCCGCCAACTCAGAAAGGTGTTCTGCACATAAATACCATGGTATCGGACTCGGGTTATTTTTCGGTTTTTTGACCATATCTTTCCACAGAAACAAACAGAGACACGTACGCACTCTTTTGAACGCTTTTAGGTACAGCCTAACAAAATAACAACAACCACATGAAAACTTGCAACTTTGATTGCAAATATCTCTTCAGAGAAGCACAATACTAAAAAAGCGATTCCGGATTCGTGATCCAGAGGATAACCATCGTCTTTTGAGCCGCCTCCCACAATTTTAGCTAATTTATTAGCAGTTGACCCCTAAAGGAAACAAATACCAGATTTTTGTTGTAGGGAAAGTACTTAATATAAAACTTGGTATAAGCGGATTCTATATCCATATCCTCCAAGCACTTTTTCAATCGCTCATCTGATTCGAGTTTGCACAATCTAGGAAAAGAACGTATTATTACCTCATCAAGATCACTTATATTTTCTACAGAAAAGCATTTCTTACCTCCTTTAAATTTGCAAATGGATTTGGTGGTTTTTCTCCATTAGCACCAATTCCAAGAGACGCTTCTTCAAACACTATCTGTTCACCGGAGGCATATATGTCCGGCGAGACAAATAAAACGCACTCATCACCCATTTTTATTTCACTTTAAATATATTTTTTTACTGAATTAAGTTATATCAACCGCAACGCGAATTATTTCAGTTTAGAATGAAACAGTTATAAAAATGGTAACGTGCTACGTTAAACATGTTATCGAAATGTGTTATAAACATGAAACATGTCAACTGCAGTGCAATTCACGTAATTTTAACATGGAACAGTTATGCAAATGCCAGTATTACTTTTTTTATGATTTTTACGTGAAGCAGGTTTTCGAAATGTGTTATGAACATGATAAATGTCAACTGCAGCGTGGTTTATGCCATTTTAACATGAGAATGTTATACAAATGTCAGATTAGCAGTTTTTATATCAATATGTTGTCGAAATGTATATTAACATGAGAAATTGATATGATTTTGATTGCTGGCTCAACAAGCTTTTTTATCAATTTGACGTGAAACCGGTTGTTTACATAGTTTTTAATGTTAAATACAACTTTTCGAAGTAATGTATTATTAACATGAGAAATTGATATGACAATGTCATGGATGCTAATGTTGAATCAGCAACTTTCATATCAATTTAACGTGAACCCTGTTTATTTGATAGTTTTCAATATTAATACGACATTTTATGCTGAAATGTAAAATTGATAAAGCAGAAGTGTTAGTTTTACAAGCGACTTTTCTTTCGGTGCATTCAAAAGTTCATTTTTACAATGGAGTTCTATGAAAAAATAAAAGTTTGAAATGCTGTTTTCCCAAAAATTTTAAAAAGTAAATATATCAGTTTACTTTGGAACCGGCGATATGAACATACATAAACGTAGTTGTCTTTTTGTTTAATATCGTTCTTTTATTTTTATACTAAGTAATTAATTAATCTATCAAGTTATGGCTTTGTGCGGTAACTTAAAACAAACCTGTGTGTGGCGGCGTTTTTATTATTCCCTCTTTTATCATTTCTTCCAGTTTTAATCTATGACGTGATTCCAAACAAATTGATTTGTGCAAATAAATGAAATGGAAACGATGACGTCGTAGTAATTTTTTTTCTAATTTATTTTCTGTACGCCGGCACATGACATCACATCTAACATAGCTACATAAATATGGGTGTTTCCACAGACTGGAGATATACGCCGCCGCCGCAGCCGACTAGACTCACCTTTCGCGCCCCGCCGCCGAAAGGCTTAAATGACGGCGTGGCGGCGGCGCGGGTATCTTTTCTTTTGTTTAGACGGTGGGGCCTAGAAACTTGAAAATGGAATGTGGAAATGGCATAGTGTGGATTCAGATTTGAATTTTTTTCCCGACCTTTGAACCCAAATGTTTGCAGTTTTCTTTCTGAGGGTAAACTCTACAAAAATTCGGCTCTGTCGGAATTTTTTTATTTCAAATTGCTAATAACTATACCCGGACTAAAATAGCTACTTTGAAAAAAAAAAAATGTTAAAGTTCATGTATAGGGGGTCTGTTGTTGATTTTGCGGCGAGAAAACACCACAGGAGGTTTTGAAGAGTGGCGTCGATAGTGACAGTCATTTGTCGGTTATGAACTTGGTATGCTTCGGTACTAGCGCCTTGCAGTACTTGCCCGACTGTTGCGGGAGTGGTTTGGTATAAATAACCAGTGAAACCTACTAGGTTCCCCCCTTACTTCTGTAAGGAAGAAGAAGTTTGGTAATGAAAGGTAGGATCCCTCTTATCCGAAGGCCCCTGCGAGTTACGAGATTTAAAACCCAACAAACACAGTCTCTAGCGTTAGAGAAATGTTCGTCTTTACGTTAGATAACTAGGGTAATGCTCTAACTATTTTCTATTCGAAGGCAACAGTAGAGAACTACATAAGTCCACTTTTCGTTTTTTTTTTTTGTTAGGCATGACCCTAAGTAAGGGAAAATGTGTTCTATATAACACGCTAATAAACAAAAACAAAAACAGCAAGAAACACAACCAAATGAAACAAATATCGCTAGATGTCGCCGATATTGCGGATTAACAATATTGTTAATCTTCAATGTTGCGGGTATCAAGGTAAAATTTGGATCTGATTAAAAAAGATTTATTGGAGATAATCTCCCTAATAATCTCCCTAACGTGGTAACTCCTAGCTCCAATAGCAACCGAATAATGCCACTTGTGTTTTGAGGGGCTCATATCGACTGCTGGGTGGAAAATTCAAATTTTTTCAAAAACGCGCTATCTCAGTATTTTTCAATAACGCCCAGTTTCAAAGAAGAGAATCACAAATAATTTCTATTAGAGTTTATGGTGGAATTCCTTCCGATCCACCTGAGCGAACTTTAGTTAGTCTCCCCTTATAAGTAAGTCTATGCATATGAGTACTTTGGCAAGTTGTTGTATGAGGTCAGGAATCATTTAGTTAAAAACAAAAGAGTGAGTTATAAAAAAAAACAAACGGAAATACAAAAATATATAAAAATTAAAAACTAAGCTAAGCGCCCACATATAGTTATACAACTGCATAGTAAAATGTCTAGATAATTTGTGTTTAAGAGCAAAAAAAAAAAACGTAATCGTTTCCCCAACAAAGCCTCGTGCTGCTACTTTCTGTAGACGATATATAAAATTAAAGGGGAGAGGAGTTTGCCTTCAAGCTAGAGTGGCTTTGTTTTGTGAAATTAATAAATTTTTAAGAGGGATTTTTGAATTCTTGTTGGTTCACAGTACCAAGGATGATGCATGTTGTAAGAGTAGGTCGCCTCCCCGTTGGTGCACCCTGGGTAACGCTAAATGACCTACATGGCCTACATGGCTAGTTTCTTGTATTGCCGGTTTTACGAGAACGGTACCAGTACTTGTGCTGTACCCATCGTGCCGAAACGACCCGGGCCGTTTTCTTATATCGACCCGGCCAAGAGCAATACACTCGGGTGACCCTGTCTGACATTTAGTCAGGGCTACACCTCGCTACAACAACAACAACATGCATGTTTGTAGTTATGTACGGAAGCGCTAAAATAGATCGCTAAATAAATTATGCAATCATTTAAAGAGATGAAGTTGGCGGTGCACTACCAAAAAAATTAATTTTTTTTTTTAAATTTTTTAAATATGTCATTTAATTACGGCTAATTTACGGCAAAATCACGTGAAAACATTTTTTCTCTAGCAGGTCCCTAAGGTAGTTTTTCAAGGGTGGCACGCTAACTTCACATGAAGTTGGCGTGCCACTCAATATTTTCCAAAATACGGCCACGGCAAATTCTTTGTTTTCACGGATAATTTACGTATAAATTACGGCAAATTATCCACTAGTTACTTTTTTGCCACGTAAAAGTTGTCTTGCCAACTTCAGAGAGGTGAATTTTAGTCTATAACATTATATAGTCGATGCATATCAAACCTGATTAAGTCCTTCCTAACATGAAAATCTGAAGCTATTTCTTTCCGTGTTTGCTATGGTATAGGGCTTAAACGATTTGTTGCCAATGTCCGGGCAATCCAAGAGAATATGCTCCTTAGCTTTATCCGCCCTTCCACAGAAAACATAGACTATTCGACCTCTCTCAGATTCTCTATGCTGCTCTGAACTGTCACCAAAGCTGTGGGTAAGCCCGCCTTACACTAGAATGTGTCTGAAAATTGTGGTGTATTGAAGACCTGGATGTGGTGTTGACGTCGTGTACTTTACATCGGTCACCTTTTCCAACTGCGCTCCTTGTCAGACAATTTTTTTTTTCCTGTGGTATATTCTCATGGTCATTTTACTTGGATCGGTGCTTGCTTTCACTGCGATGTACCTCTCATTAGCCTTGTTGCAAGTACAACGTATATCTAGTTTCAGATAGGTTGCCAAAAGTTCCCTACCCCAAGAGCACAACAACAACAACCTCTAATTAGGGAAGTGTTGAGCTACACCCTAAATTTCGTTGCTCTGCCTGATACAGGCATGTATATACAAAGTTACATGACGTACCAGATAGGGTTGTGCTGATGTTGACAGTCCTTGTCCGGATACGAATCCGATACGTTCCGGTGAAAAACACCTTGTGATACTAGCCCGACTGTCTTGGGAACGATTTTGTTAGATTTTAGTCTCGGGCATATTCAAAATCCCTAACCCGCAGGGTTTGTATTGAATAGTAAAATTAAATAGTAATCATATGAAATGTAGCTACTTAGCAGCTTTAGAATGTGGAATGAATTTTTAAAATATCTAAGAGCGATAAGTTGTCAAACCAAATTTACGAACACATGCAATTATCCGTAGGTATAGGACACAAGCGCACGCTTACATAGAAGCGGGGCTGCAAACCACTACAAAAACCGTTGTAGTTCGAATCCCTTCTAACAAACTTCTGGAATAGTTATCTCGCGAGGCTCGGTTCAAGTAATTCAATTCTATATTAATAGATGAATTCCGTAAGCTGTATGTTGTTACTAATACAGCCATTCTGTGGGCTTTTTGAAAATCAACTGCTGAGTGGAAGATCAGGAAATTTATTGAAAAAAACCCCTAACAACGCCCTTACTCAAAATGAGTCTCAAAAACGCTCTATCTTAATTAAAATTCGATACATATCCAGCTGAGATAGGGCGTTTTTGAAAAAAAATTATGAGGCGTTTTTTGAAAAATATTTTAAAATTAGCAGTCAATTTTAATTTAATAAGGGGTGTCAAATACTTTAAATTAACTAGATCTATGCAGTTTATGTTTCATTGTCACTTTCTTTAACAGAATACCGAAATCATCCCCAAGTCCCAAAAATTGTATCTAAAGAAATATCTCAAATGATTTGAGACTAGACTTGGGTAGTTGTAGTTAGGTATCGAAATAACGCATAATTCGATAATTTTCGCCAAAAATTATCAACTCCCACATGGGTGGAAACAGAACCTCGCTAAACAAAATTGCCAACTTTTTTATCCTCTTTTTTGATAAGCGCGACGCAGTAATTTCCCAAGATTTTATCCGCTGCTGGTTAGCAGGGTTTGTACCCTGCGGGTTAGGGGTTTAAAATATGTCCGAGGTAGGCATACCGGTCGTAAGAGGCGACTAATACGATGGTTGATCTACGGATATGATGCATCTCACCTTTCATTACCCATCTTCTCCTTCCTCATGGATGGAGGGATGACATGACCTAGAAGGTTCCAATGGTCATACCAAATCACTCGCGAGACAGTCGGGTAGTATCGCTAGGGAGTACCGGAGCGTACCGGTTTCATATCCGGCCAAGGACTGTCAATTTCGACATCACTCCCCAAAGCTTTCGGGGAGTATTTTGACTTAACAACAACATGTGGTATTTGTTTCCTTTAAGAGTCAACTGAACAAACACGTTGGAAAGTGTAGAGGGAGGTATCAAAAGACACGCCTTTGGATTATTGAGGCCAAAAGGCATCTTTTGATACCCATCCCAACATTTTTGGACGTGGTTTAGCAGTTATTTTCTAAGGGAAACAAATACAAATAATTGAGCTAAATGAACTATTATATTCCTTAATTATCATCAAGCAAAAAGTTTTTACAAAGTTGTTTTACCATTAGGGCTACATATGTGTTAGACATAAAACTTGGACCTTTTTTAGTGGATTCTCATTTGCAAAAGAACCATACATTTCAAAATAAATACGGTTCTTTTCATAGACTGAAAAATCAATAGTTCGGTTCAAAAACTGGTTTATCGCCCTGCATAAAACAACAACTTTGAACCAGCCTAGTAAATCGCATATAATGCATGACAAAGCTACTAGAATATAAGTATGTAAGTAAGTGTAGTATTATGTATTAAGTAAATGTACGTACAACCAAAGGAGGAACTTACCGGCCATGACAACTTAGTAATGCGCTCGCTGGATGTTTCTACAGCAGCTACTTAATGGCGTTAGTTGTGACGAAAAATTTGTATTTTATTTTCTTTGTGATACAATAAACCTATATTTTTGTAGGTATGTATGTATGTTGATTTTGCAGGACGTATTGATTCCACAGTATATTGAATGGAAATTATGAAAAAAATAACAAAAAACTTAGCAAAAATACACTTATTTACTATTATTTTTAGCACTTTTTTGTCTTTATGATTTTTAATTTTTTTGCTGTTGTTATCTTGTCTTTTTGCACTTTCTTCTACATCTAACAATTTATTTACTTTGCCTTTAAATCGTTTACAAAATGCTTAAATTTTATTTTATTCTTTTTTTTAGTTTCAGTATTTCAGGTCTTTCTGGGTAGTTTTCTATCATAAATTCTCTTCATGCATATTCAATTCGCACGCTAAGTATATTAATAAAACAAAAAGAAATATAAAAAAATACAGAAAACAAAAAGAGTTTAGCCGATGAGCAACGAGGTTTTGCAAATTTCTACTACACGCCGTTCGCAATTCTTTTATTTTTATTTTTTGTTTGTGGAACGAAAATGCAGGCAGGCAGCCAACCAGCCACAGGCGGTGGCGGTGTTGTCTCAAAAAATCCAGCGACCGGTGGTTGCGACGCCGCCGAAAAATGCTAACACATAACAACGTACATACATGAATACATTGTTGTACATAATATGACAAACGCCTTATCTCAGATTTTTTTTTCCAAAAACGCCCTATTTTAGCTAAACAGTTATTGGAGCCAGACATGGAGTTTTTGAAAGTAAGAATGAGATAGGGCGCTCTTGAACCAATTTTGAAATAGAACGCACCTATTGGAAAAAAAAATTTGCGTTCTTCAAACAAAATCTGAGATACGACGTTTTTGATAAATAGTTTGAAATATGATCATATTCAACTCAGCTGTCTACTACTGTAGGAATATTTGGTATTTGTTGCTAAAATTATGGGAGATGGCTCAAAAGACATATGTTGGCCCCAGGATCATTAATCCGGAAGCGCTTTTTTAATATTTTGCTTCTCTGAAGAGATATTTGCAATGAAAGTTGCAAGTTTTCATGTGGTTGTTGTTGTTGTTGTTAACAATGCATTGCCCTGTCTAGAGCGTATGATCATTCCGAAGATCTTCATCAAGCTCTTCTAATGGGAGTCCAGGGAAACGTGCAGTTTCAACAGGGTTTGTCCAGAGGGACAGAGGGGTTAGAAGAGTAGGTTCAGATGAACAATTGAAGAGATGTAGAGTATCATGGGGGGTCCTACCACATGCGGGGCATGTGTTTGAGATTGTATCATTAAGTCTGGATAAGTAGGAGTTTAACCAACTGTGCCAAGGTTACTCTTGTCTCCCTTGGTAAGGTGCGTTCTTCTTCAGCAATATCCGGTGGAGGACTGTTCGGAACGGGATTCACAGGTAGAGATCCGACAAAAGTGTCTACCGACTCGGTGTGGATGTCGGTTAGAGCCCGCTTATGATGCTGCAGATCAAACGGCAAGGTAATATGATGCCGGATCTCATCATAATGCTTACGGAGATGTTTCCTTATGTCTCTCGGGGGCGGATCTGTGTCCAAAAGATGACGGTTTGGATGTGCTGGCTTGTGGCAGTTCAGAAGGAATTGCCTGCTCAGCATTTACGCGTACTCTTTTACATTGAGTAGTTTTGCCTCCTGATGGAGGTGAGACTCGGAAGACGTGAGAAGACATCCCGTAGCAGTTCTGATGGTAGTATTTTGGCAGACTTGTAACTTCGTCCAGTTGGTGTTATGTACATTAGGCGACCATATTGGTCAGCATAGTCAAAGACTGGTCGGCCAATGGCCTTGTATGTAGTCAGCAACGTTTCTTTCTCTTTTCTCCAAGTACTGCCGGCAAGTGACTTGAGGATCTTGTTGCGACCACGTACCTATGAGACCATTGCAGACTTTGGGTGGCTGTCAGTTGGTAGCTTAGTGCCATCAACGAAAATGTCTAATTCATTTCTCACCTGGTGCGTCCATGTCGTGAAAAGCGTCGCCGTAGATTTAGTCGGAGATATCGTCAGATCTCGCTCAGTGAAATGTGGTTGTTGTAATTACATTAGGCTGTCCCTAAAAACGTGCAAAAAATGTCGCACCATGGCGGTAGCCACGTTTATACCAAACAACCGGACTTGACATGGCGTTGGCCAGGGTTCTGAAAATAAATACCATGCATCCCGTCCCAATTTTGGTGCCGGATCCGGGCCATTTTTCGGTTTTTTGACCATAACTTTCACAGAAACAAAAAATTACAACACCGTTTCCGGGTTCGTGGTCCTGAAGCAAAAACACGTTTTTTGAGCCTTCTCCCATAGCTAATTTTTAAGCAGTTGGGTGCTAAAGGAAGCAAATACCGAATATTTATCCCTCTTGATTTCCGCTAAAAAATATTAGTCCATGATATTAAGTTACAATTTTTCTGGATCCTACTGGATTTTTAAATTACACTTGTTTTCTTAAAGAAAAACGTGCAGATGAGCGCGGGAGTATACAAAACGACGAACATGCTCCGAATGACAGTATAAAGCACATACATTTCATTCTTTAGCCTAAATATATGTATAAAGGTACATTGGAACCTCGATATTATGCTTCCGACAAGGTAGCTATTTGTAAGACTAAACATGGATGTATATTGGCTCTGTCAGGTTCTAATTTGCATACTAGTTGATGAAGCTATAGTATACAAAGGAAAATGGTGTCAGATTCCGTAACCGCGTTTACTCTAATATTGTCATAAAACTCTTCCAACGGCTAGCTCAGGAAACAGCAGTTCCAAAGGGTTTGTTCCAGAGTAAAGTCGATTGTCCAAAGAGTGTGTGGTAAATTGGACTAGCTCTGAACTACTCTAGAGTTAAACTATTTGAAGAAACTACAAACACTAGCTTAATACCCGAGCATCGCTTTCAACTGTCCAATTTTATATGGCGATGCCATTGAGGCTGGCAATTGTCGCCCAGTGGATTGCCCGAACCTCAACCGGTTCCCACTCGGACTGTCCTAAGGTAGCTTCCCTTTAACTAGTTAACTGGTTTCGTTGCGAATAGTTCTCATTTTAGATGAGTTGTTATCGATATTGGCTACTTCAACAAAGTGTCTTTTAACTGTTACTTTTGTAAACAAGACAAATCGAGTCACGAAGTGTGTGGCTAAATATTGTCTATGATGGATATTGTTTTGCAACAATTATTGTTGATTTAGTAGAGGAGACACGACATTTGACTCTGGATAAATAAGAGCATGACCTGTTACAGTATATGGATCCAATTTGGATTGGACTGATCGTGATTGTGCCTGTACGATGGCATTCACCGGCCGGGAGTTGATAAGAGTTTACCGACTGTGTATGCCTGCCGTTGTGTGGTAACATTGTTTCAATTGGGTTGTGGACATGTCTAGCTCGTCGGGCCGGGCGGCGCACCCCTGGACCAAACAGCATTGTTATTTGGTGATAGATCTTATAGCAGTAGTTAGGGAGATGTATCCTTATCGTCCAGGAGGGTGGTTGTACTTCAGGGTCTTTTTATTGTTTTTGCAACCACACTGGATGGAACTGCTTTTGAATCAGTGACCAATATCAAACGGCGCACCACTTGTTTAATCCAACGGTTTTTTTATGCATCGTTTGTGAACGCTTACCACTCAGGTATTTGCAGAACACCCTTTCAGATAGGGTGCTAGCAAAACTTGTCTCCAAATTGATTACTAGCAGCCAGTGGTAGGTAGAACGTTGAAGCTTATTTTTTCATCTTTCTTCCCTTTTTGACCGGATATCGGTATTTTGAGACGTAATTTGAAGTTTTCTACAAATAATGAAGGGAACAGTGATACCAACATACAAACTTATTGCAGTACAGAATCTAATGATATTACCTGAATGAAGATCAGATACAGTACTTTTCTAAACATGGATTCGGGTTTATTCTAAAACAAATCAATATATCGAGGCTCCACTGTATTTAGCTGGTTGTACTTAATTCCTTAAATCGCTTGACCCTGCTAAACTCCATGCCATGGTATATATGTGTTTCATATTCTGCAGAAATCTTGGAATTACATATTTTTATTAATGAACATACTATGTGTACCTATAAATCAAGTTCAATATTTTGCACATACTATTTGAACAACCCTACATTCAAGAATAAATACATATTAATATGTAATATGCATTAATACCGCGTGACTTGGATTTTCTCCATTTAATTCCTGCGTTATTACATCTAGGTAGGTTCTTTTAGACTTTTCAAGTTTGCAAACTAGTCCTGGCGCCTGGCCGGAAGGATCTTTGGTCTTCTTTCAAACTAATATAATGAGCGAATATAATACAATTTCACACCGAATAATTGCACTTTTCATTATTATAAACTTCACAAAATAAACAAAAATTAGTCAAATATCATATGAGCATGTACTAATTAAATTTAAAAAAATTAGCTGCACTGTATTCAAGCTCGCCATAACGCGTTTGTGCGATAAACGATTGGCGAAGGTATGAAATCAACAACAAAATCAAAATTCTACTAATATTAAACTTTTTTCGCGTTACTTCTACTCTGGCCTTTTCTTAAATTCTTTTTCGTTTTTTGAACAATTTCTACTGTCATCTTATGTGCTATATTTTCATATTCCTCTTTGTTTTCTACATTCGTTTACGATTTTCTACTGCCGCTCGTTTCGCACACTAGTTAAATAATTCTCGTTGCTTCGCAATTTTCTTTGAAACGGCGCCGCGACGCCGACAGCGAAGGCAGCTGCTGCTGCCAGCCAATGAATGCCGACAATAAATCACTATTGCTGTTGTTGTTGTATGCGCCGTAGTATCATGGCGATTTTGCAAAAACTAAAAATGCTTGAATTTTTACACTTTGAGTTAATTAATTTGTTTTATACCATTCGTTTATTACTTATGGCAGTTAATTGTATACTTTTCCACGTTTTAAACACTTTAAATAGCTAATAAAATATCAAAAAATTGCAGAGCAAACACAGCAAAAAACCTCGCGACTGCTTAAAACAATTTACGAATTTAGAATGGCAACATCCTTATAGTGTTGCGTGTTGCCATTGTCCATATTATGCGCACTGTTGCATTTTTACTGGCAACTTTCTGTGATGTGTTTTGCGCAATGCGCAATAGCGCGATGGCAGCAATTTTTTTTAGCATTTTTGATATCGTAAAGCCTTTTCCTCAGAAATAAACATTAATAAAGCTCCTCAAATATTTTTTAAACAAAATTTGGTTAAATTTTTATAGCACACCAACTTGTCTGGGATTTTTTTACTTGTTGAGGGCAGCGTTGCCATAAGCAAAGTTTAAGAGAGCAACTCCTACAGTAGCGGCGACTTATAAATTACATACTTTTAATTATTACCACAAACAATTTGGACAATAAATAATAAATACGAAAATACAATTACATAAAGCTTTAAATTTCAGTTAAGCTGAATTCAAAGCAAAGATGACTTGATTTGAAACTTAGCGCTCTGAGAGCGCTCCAAATGTGTCTATTTTTATAACAGTGTCGAATGGTGCAAGTGCTGCGAAGATAAAATTTGGGCATTTTGATTTAAACTTTGGTTCTTTTGTCTTTTTCACACTAATATGCCAAGAAAAGGTTTACTTTATGTATATTTTTCTTACAAAGTACTATTTTATAGTTTTTTTTCTTAATTAACCTTGCTATTCGAAGTAAATAACTAATTTACCATCGTAATACCTGCTCACTTTCAGAACGAGTTATTCATGGCAATTCTAAACAATTTTTCACTAGTGAATCGGTGCAACCCGTTTCACTTTTTTATACATTTTTGCTCACAAATTATATGAGAGTGAGAAAATCCGCAAAGTGAGAAATTGTTTAGAATCGGCCTGATTAATCGCGGTAATAGGGAAATTAAAGTAAACGTTGGTCACCCGCAAATCCTACGACACATAGCCCTGTGATTGGCTTTTTATACTCTTATTTATTGCGTTCTTAGCGCCTTTTTAACTGAAATCCCAAATCACAGCAAAAACATCCACTGTTTTCTGCCAATATATTTTGTCGCTGCTTCTGCTGGCAGATGTTCCTCGATTATGCAGTGCTGCCAAGTAGCAACACATAATCAGTACCCCCGATTGGTGGCGCGCGAAAGAGTTTCAAATCAAGTCATCTTTGATTCATAGTTCATAATCCCTAAAGGGCATTGTGTATACTGATGCACAATGCTAAAGGGTCAAATACATAAAGCTTTGTTAACCTCGCCTGACATTTGCTAACTCAAAACTTTGCGTCCAACTTCAGAGGTATGCTACAACGAACGCCTTGACGCTTCCCTTTTTTACATTTCTTTTCGTTATTTATTTCTTTACATTGAGAGGGTTTTGGGTAATTTATTAATTTAATAGAGAAAAAATTAATTATTTATTATTTCCTCCAACTTTTAATTCTTTAATTAAAGCAAAGTCATCAATCAGTCTGATTGTCAAAGCAAGCAAAATTTAAAGGGTCACTTACATAAAGTTCTATTTTGGCTTTACCTCAAACTTTGACTTTGACAGAAAAGTTCAGTATACGTATTTAAACCAAGCATGGCAAATAGAAGACCTCAAAGTTGAAGTGAGGTTCAAATTTGGCAAACTCTCAAATTTTGCTTGCTTTGACAATCAGATGTTGATGACTTTGCTTTAATTCAAGAATAAAAAGTTGGTAGAAATAATAATTAATACATTTTTTCTCTATTAAATTAATAAATTAACCAAACCACTCTGAATGCAAAGAAATAAATAACGAAAACAAATGTATAAAAGAGAAGCGTCAAGGCGTTCATTGTAGTATACCTCTGAAGTTGGACGCAAAGTTTTGAGGTAGCAAATGTCAGGCGAGGTTAACAAAGCTTTATGTATTTGACCCTTTAAAGCCCCAATTACATAAAACTTTATGCAACTTTGACAAATGCGCGCCTCGGCTTTGAGCTTAAGCCCCAATTACATAAAACTTTGCAGGTTCCACTTTCATACAAAGTTTGTGGAACGTAAAGCGAAGCGAGATTTTGGCAAATGCTCAAAGCCGAGGCGCGCACCTGTCAAAGTTTAACAAAGTTTTATGTAACTCGGGCTTCAAATTTTGCTTGCTTTGCTTGCTTTGACAATCAGATGTTGATGAGTTTGCTTTAATTAAAGAATAAAAAGTTGGAGAAAATAATAATTAATTCATTTTTTCTCTATTAAATTAATAAATTAACCAAAACACTCTGAATGCAAGGAAATAAATAACGAAAACAAATGTATAAAAGAGAAGCGTCAAGGCGTTCATTGTAGCATACCTCTGAAATTCGACGCAAAGTTTTTAGGTAGCAAATGTCAGGCGAGGTTAACAAAGCTTTATGTATTTCACCCTTGAGAGTTTGCCAAATTTTAACCTTGCTTCAACTTTGAGGTCTCCAATTTGCCATGCTTCGTTTAAATACGTATACTGAACTTTTCTGTCAAAGTCAAAGTTTGAGGTAAAGTCAAAATAAAGTTTTATGTAACTGACCCTTAACAGCCTAACCTAATATAAACGCACTTCGTGCGTTTACCGCACGTACATGCACGACTTTTTTCCTTGTAACCGAAATAAATGTGCGTGCGTTTGTATATTTGCCTGTGTACAAACGTCAAATCGAAATGTCACGCAGAACAAAAATTTATAATCAAGTTATAGTACATTTACACAGCACCAAATTTGGTAAATTTGGCGAAAAATTGCAAATTTGGCGCTTTTTTCCATACAAATTTCATTTTCCAAATTTGGAATTCCATCACATTTGGCCTAATTCGCTGAACAATATAATCCACAAATCCTCAAAATAGCAACCCTGCCTGTGTTCCACATTTAGAATTGCCCAGCAAGAACCTTAATTGGTAATTAACGTGTGAAAACTTTTGCATTATGCACAGTTCTAAATAACAATTTCAACTATTTTTTTTATGATATTGGACCAGTTCCACTAAGAAAAGAGAGAAGCCTTCTTGATTCTTCATTTATTATTACTCTACATGTGTTTAAAATATCAAGGTGGTGCATTTTCTTTCGGTAGCTTTGTATTCTGGTAGAAGATTCTTGCAGGGACGGTGAAGCCAAATGCAAATTTGCCAGTGTAAACAGGTTCGAAATGACACATTCAAATTCGCCAAATTTGGTGCAGTATAAATGTACTATTAGGTTCTTACGCAGTGCGATCAAAATTCGGTTGCTCCCATACAAGTTGTATGTGCATGAGACATTTTTCAAGACGCGTTTTGACCTCGGTAAGGGGTCGTGCATATATGACGTCACGCGATTTTTGGTAGTTTTTGACCCCCCCTCCCCCCATGTCACACCCAGTCACAAACGCCAGACCCCCCCTCCCCCTCGAATGTCACATCACACCCTTAATAAATATAAATGCAATATTTATTTGACATAAAATCTGATACATATTTAGAATGTTTATATTAATTATTAAATAATATTTGCCAATCGAAAGAATGAAAACGTGCTAAATTTGAAAACGTTCATGGACGTTGCACGCTAGAAAACATGCAAAAAATAACGTGACATCACGTAAGTGCTACTCCCCCCCTCCCCCCATGTCACATTTCGTCACAAATCGCAGACCCCTCCCCCCTCAAAGAGCGTGACGTCATATATGCACGACCCCTAAGCATAATCCCTACGCGAAGACCCTATATTTTATTTCTGTCAAGACATATTTCAACTCCGAGAGGTGTTTTGCACATACATAAATACCATGTGTAAGATCTCAATTTGGTAAAATGTTTTGTGCTTTGCTAATAACTTTTTGAAAAGTTATTTTTTAATTACAGCCTTCGGATATCTCCCCCGACATTTCAGCATTTTGGGAATTTTTTTTTATTCGAGTCCGGAAAGCCCGGGATTTTAGGACGAACAACAACAACAACAAAAGGACGAAAAAACGGAATTTCGGGATTATAAAATAATGACCTCGGGGCCCCGGATCTTTCAGGACTATCTCAGATACCGTCCAAAAAGGTCGAGACTTATCAAAATCCGAAAGCGAAGGTTCGATATTTTAGTTTTAGACGCGTTTCAGCATTTTGGGAATTTTGTTTATCCTGAGCTTTCCGGACTCGAATAAATATAATCCGGGTATTTTAGGACGTACAACAACAAAAATAACAACAGGACGCAAAAATGGCGTGGGAGGCCCGGAATTTGTGATAATTATTTTCCGGGCTTGGTGTAATTTATAGGAATAAATGAAATTGGACTATGACTGGGCAGTTTGTTTTAAACTTATGCGATATAAACAAAGCCATGGAATGCCGACGGAATTATAAAATAACGACCCCGGGATCTTTCAGGACTATCTCAGACACCGTCCAAAAAGGTCGAGAGATATCAAAATCCGAAAGCGAAGGCTCGATATTTTATTTTTGTCGGGAGATATTTAAGATGAGCACATAAATACCATGGATAACATCCCAATTTTGGGATCGGATCCGGTAGATTTGTTAGTTTTTTATCAACAACTTGCGTAAAAGCCGGTGATTAATTTGACAGCTAACCATAAAAGAAGATTTAAGCGGGGGCATGATCATGTAATCCGATCCGAAAAGAAATGCGTTACGAAAGCTGTCAAATTTCAAATCCGAAAGAAATTTTTTTCTCACATGATTCAACTTTTCTTATCAATTTTTGTAATTCAACCGTCAAATAAAGGTTGTCGAATGGGATTTCTATTTACGAGGGGGAACGACAAAAAATCGACACATCGCACTTGTTACGTTAAAGTGTAACAACTCAAAATGTGAACATTTTCAGTAGAGACGAAAAACTGTTTCCGTAAATATTAATAATATATTACAAAGAAAAAACAATGAAATTGCACGAAAATATCATTAAAAATAATATAACCGTTGTTTCATTTTTATTTGTTTAGTATTTGCACGAAAATAACAAATTTTTGAGTTATTACTCTTTTCCTGAAAGTTTTTTATATACATAGTGGTATTATTTTGAGTGAAAATTCAAAATGTTACACTTTATGTGATACACTAACGAACCAAATTGATAAAACACTTGGAGACAACTAAATGAGTCGAAAGAAGTCATTCTGAAAACAAAGAGAGAGTCATAACGTTTTTTTTTTTTTAACGAAAGACCAAACAAATCACTGAACGATTTTTACAGTGGGTAGAGATGACCACTGCACATTATTTTCTTGCAAAAAAGTAAAATTTGGAAATTTTGAGTTGTTACACTTTAACGTAACAAGTGCGACATGTAAATCAGTTTATACTTACTTTGTACTTTCTTCGTTCCATTTATATTCATAGCCGTATTAAGCATATTCCCTATTTTTGTGAAACTTGATTGACGCATGAAGGCACGCGGCGGTATCACTGGTGGCGGCTCAGGTTCCATTATGGCGGTCGGTTTCCAACGTTCCATTTTTGGACTTTTCTCACTGCTCGATAAGGTTTTCCAATCCATTGTGACCGTAAAAACTGGAAAAAATGTACCAAAAACACTGAATTAAAACTGTTGATAAAATGTCAATAAAAATCAGCTGCAGTTGACTTGAAGGGGGATGATCTACCCTTTCAAGGCTTCTCAGGGCAAAAACGCGCATTTTTTACACTTTGAAAATGACACTTTCCATGAAACGAATACACATTGTGTTTGACGTTTTGCTTTGGAATTACCCTTCGTATCACAATCGAACACGGAAAATTTAGAGGGCAATAAAAATGCGCATTTTTGTGTTGAAACGAAATCAGCATTATAGTACATTTACGCCGCAATTTGGTAAATTTAGCGCTTTTTTCATACAAATCTCATTTTCCAAATTTGAAATTCCATGACATTTGGCCTCATTCGCCGAACAATACAATCCACAGTTCCTCAAAATAGCTACCCTGCCTGTGTTCCACATTTAGAATTGCCCAGCAAGAACCTTAATGGGTAATTAACGTTTGATAAATTTTTCATTATGGACAGCTGTAACCCTGCAAAAATCGTTGGATTATGTGTTCCAATTTTTTGATATTGGAGTACTCCAATAGTAATCCTTTGTATACCCCATCGGACCACCTTCAGCTTTTTGAAAGTCGATCATTGCTCGTGCCTTATCGACGAAAATCACGACACTATCGCTCTGGCTGTATATATTCCAAGGAGTAACAACATTGGAGTACATTGCAAAGTATTCTGACAGTACACAATTTGTATATGAAAAAGGATTACATTTAGAGTAATCTGATGCTCCAATTGGAGTACTCTTTGGATAGGAAATAGAGTACTCTCGATTTTTGCAGGTAAATAACGATTTCAACTAGTTTTTTTTTAAGAAAATGGAGCAATTCTACCTTCTTGACTCTTCATTTATTATTACCCTACAGTTGCTTCAAACATCACGGTGATGCATTTTCTTTCGGTGGCTTTGTGTTTTGGTAGAAGATTCTTGCTGGGAAGGTGAAGCCAAATGCAAATTTGCCAGTGTAAACAGATTCGAAATGATTCATTCAATTTCGCCAAATTCACCTTCCCAGCAAGAATCTTCTACCAGAACACAAAGCCAACGAAAGAAAATGCACCACCGTGATGTTTTAAACACCTGTAGAGAAACAATAAATTAAGAGTCAAGAAGGCTTCTGTCTTTTCCTGGTAGAATTGACCAATTTTCCTAAAAAAAAAAATAGTTGAAATCGTTATTTACAGCTGTTCATAATGTTAAAGTTATCACGCGTCAATTACCCATTAACATATATGTAATACTTCTATATAGATAATACCGAACAGTGAAGCGTGTCAAACATTACAGTACAGATATACCATGAGAGAAGGAGACAAAATCTCAAGGATGTCGTTAAACTTTTGTAAACAAAGGGGCATAAATAAATGCATACTTTAACAAAATGTAAATAAAATCACTTCGTTTTTCTTATCACTCCTTTCACTAATTAACATTAAACCATGCCAAAAATACCCAAGGTAGCCTGCCTTCTATATATGTATATATTTATGTACAAGTATGTTTGATTTTTTTTTTTCACTTCAAAAACATGAATTTTAATGCTTTTATTTTCGTAATTCAATATGTTTAAATAGTAAATACATCCACTTATGCATTATATTTTGGTATTTTCATTATTTAATCGACTTATCAAAGATTTTATAACTAAAACTATGCACAATTTGTGTAATGGGGATAGTGACCCTTTTTGAGCCCTTTGATATTTTTTTTTAAACGCGCTACTACAATTCACTAACACAAACAAAACTTGCGCATGCGCAGAACTCACATTTGCACTGATTCATATAATAATGTTTGACACGCTTCTTACACACGGCCAGTATACGAAAGGCGCAGGCTGTGCCCATTAAGTTTCTTGTTGGGCAATTCTAAATGTGGAATACCGGCAGAGCTGCTATTTTGAGGAATTGTGGATTGTATTGTTCGGCGAATGAGGCCAAATGTGATGGAATTCCAAATTTGGAAAATGAGATTTGTATGGAAAAAAGCGAAAAATTTAAAATTTTTCTCCAAATTTACCAAATTTGGTGCTGTGTAAATGTACTATTATATTTGTAAACTACTTATTGCGGTAAAAATGAAAAAATAAATGGTATTTGTTTCCTTTAGGGGCATTGTTTATCCCTCTATAGTTTGGCAACTTATTTTCTTCTTCTTACGAATTTGAGTGGAAGGCACTGGCTGAGTGACTCCAAATGAAATGGAATGAAGGAAATAAGCCATTTTGTTTGATATCAACCTAAGACGCATTTGAGATGAAAATTTCAACGTCAATTCTCACTTTTTGAAAACTTAATATCAATTAATCAATCAATAATTTTTCGATTCAAAGATAAACTACCAGTAGCAGATCAACTTTCTTGCCAAATGAGTATTAACCTGAGGTATAATTAAATATTAAAATTATAATATAAATGTCCGACAGTTTCTGCCTTCACAGTTTTTATACATACGACCCCTTCACCATTCCCTAAAATAAATTTTGTCCAAATCGTGGTACATTATTCTAAAATATGACCCTCATTATTTGCCAAACGTTTGAGAATATATTTTTCTGTGCTTATGGGGAATATGCTGTGCGTGTGTATTAGTGTGTTTTTTGTGAGTTGCGCTACTATATAAGGTATACTATGTTTAGGGGTCAACTGCTAATAAATAAGCTAAAATTATGGGAGTTAGCTAAAAAAGACGGGGTTTGGCCTCAGGATCACGAATCCGGAAGCGCCTTTTTAATATTTTGCTTCTCTGAAGAGATATTTGCAATCAAAGTTGCAAGTTTTCATGTGGCTGTTGTAATTTTATTAGGCTGCACCTAAAAACGTGCGAAAAAAATGCGAACCGTGGCGCCAGGCAAACACCCGGCCTTGGGATGGCGTAGCCCAGGGTTATTTATAATGAGCGCGGCCGAAATCCTCCAACTCAGAAAGGTGTTCTGCACATAAGGGGTCGTGCATATATGACGTCACGCTCTTTGAGGGGGGGAGGGGTCTGCGATTTGTGACGAAATGTGACATGGGGGGAGGGGGGGAGTAGCACTTACGTGATGTCACGTTATTTTTTGCATGTTTTCTAGCGTGCAACGTCCATGAACGTTTTCAAATTTAGCACGTTTTCAGGTCCGTCAAGCTGCACCCCCCCACGACGGATTTCAAATTTGAAAAGCTAGGAATTATGTGCTATTTATGTGCTAATTTGTTCCCAAAAAAAAATTTTTCTGCTCAATTTTTTTAAGGGGGTCTGGCGTTTGTGACTGGGTGTGACATGGGGGGAGGGGGGGGGGGTCAAAAACTACCAAAAATCGCGTGACGTCATATATGCACGACCCCTAAATACCATGGATTCCGCCCCATTTTTGGTACCGGACCCGGGTCATTTTTCGGTTTTTTGATCATAACTTTTCACTTAAACAAAAAATTGAAAAAGCGCTTCCGGATTCGTGTTCCTGAATTTCTGACATTAATCGCTTATGGAGCTAGGTCAAATTGTGAGTACTAAGCATGTGATATTGACAATCATATTATATAAATGGAGTTTTTATGCCTAGGCGTTAATAAATGCTTAAACATAATTTAACGGAAGATTTTGCAATATAATAGAAGAAAAAGGTCCTAGCACTTTTCTAAAATTAGTTGTATAAATTACTAGCTGACGCGGAGACGTTGCCTGCCAAAAATCATAGATCAATTGATGAGCGACTTTTGCTCTCTCTGAGAGTGCTGTCAGAATCCACATTTTTTATAACATTTTCCTATGATGCCACACCCGAAGAAGCGAATATTAGGTATTTTTAAACTAAACTTTGGAATTTTTTGCAGTTTTCAAACCAGTTCGGCAAACGGGGGGATAAATAAGGGTTTTTAGTGTACTAGGCTCTCTGAAAGGGCTATATTACATATGTATACATAAATATAAAAAATTGTAACATCATTGAGCAAATGTAAGAAAGTAAACAGCAAAATAAAATTAATTTTTTTACAACTTATAATAGTAACCGGAGACGGTATAGAAAGACTCGGTTTTAAGTGTTTTTTTTTTTTTTTTTATTAAAATGAACGTTTGAAGGCTCAATACGAAATAAATAGAACTACATTAAAAAAATAAAAATTGAAAATAGTTAATTCATTATGAATTCGTGATTCATTTTAAAGACCGTGTGCCAATTAGTTGAATATCGTAAATTTTGACAGAGCGGTTGTAAATTCTGACGTGGTGAATTTTAAAAGTTATTTTCTCGGTGAGAAGTAAATTTTATATTTAATCGAATCTGTATGATCGGGGGATATTGAATTGAAGAGCGTTGTGGTTGCATAGCTTAAAAATTTGAGATTTTTGAGTTAGCTCCCTTTAGATCTAGGTGTGTGATATGGAAAACTTATAGGCGAAAGTAAATTAAATTACGAAATAACAAATATAGGTTCTTTTTGTAATGAGTTTTCAGGTCCACAACTTGGTCTCAGGTAATTTTTCGAAAAAAATATGTTGACCCTTGACCCCGAAAAACTTTTTAATTTTATATTTCTGACGGCGAACCTAAGCTCTCTACAAAAATTCGCCTCTGTCGAAATTTTTGTTATTTCAAATGTCTTTTTGACCGGACTATAACTTGAAATCTGATGCTGGAGAAGATAATTCGAGCAGCAGAGCTAAACCGCAATGGTACAATCTATTACAAGAGCGTGCAATTGCTGGCGTATGCCGATTATATTGATATCATTAGTTCTCCGGAAGATCTATGGTCCTTTCCGAGATGGACAAGGAAGCTCCAGCCCAGAAGGTTTTCCTATCGTCATCCGATTCCTGCAGCAGAGGAAGGGGGAGGCCTCGGCTGAGACGGAAACAACAGGTGGAGGATGACTTGAACTTCCTTGGGGTTTTCAATTGGGGTCAGTTATCGCTAAAAAGGAATGACTGGCGTGCTTTGATAGGCAATGGCCAAGATCGCTTACGCGGTTAAGCGCCAATAAGTAAATGTTCATGATAGCTTGAAATCAACAACATGTTATGCCATGAGAATGCCAGAAGTGAAAATTTGCAATAAAAAACCGCGCGATTTAATATTCCGAATTTTCATATTTCTGTAACCAAAGTATACAGAAGTATTTCAAAATTTAAATTGTTTTTGAAACGGCATTCAAAATTTCATTTTTACAATGGAGTTCTATGAAAAAATAAAAGTTTGAAATGCTGTTTTCCCAAAAATTTTAAAAAGTAAATACATCTGTATACTTTGGAACCGGCGATATTATGCCATGAGTTTGGGATATATTGAACAAATTTCGAAAATTTTATGTTCCAAATTTTCTTTTTTTGCACAGACACAGACACAAAATTTGAACTACCCTGCACATTTCGGGAGGCGGAGCCCCTCCCCTGAAAACGCGCCTTATGCGAACATCGGTAGTTTAGCAGCTCTTGTACATACGCATAACGCATAACTAGTGCATACTAGTGCGGATCGGTCCCAATACAAAAAAAAAAGTTTTTCCAGTCCACCCCTAGGATTAAAGATATTTTGAAGGCGATCCCAAAAAAATTTTTTCTTTGCCACGCCCCCCCGATGGGCTATTTACTTTTTTTGACACTACGTCGCCATTTTAAGTCCGATTTAAATTGTTTAGGATCGCCTTCAAAATATCTTTAATCCTAGTGCACACGGCGTATGCGTGTTTTTTGTTATACATAGTTGACAAATGATAAATGTCGCGCATACTCCGTGTGGACTCCACAGTGTGGAGCAAGGTGTATAGTGCCAGCTTACTTTTGCATTCATTTATTTGAACATTTAATTACTCCAATCAAGCAGCAGCCTTATTTGCGCTTCACAAATATTTTCTCAGCTCCTTATTTTATCACATATGTACATATTAGATAACTCGGCAGTAATTACGAATGAGAATTGGTACTACTGGTAGAGTAGACAATGACAGACCAAACAAACTTCGAGCAATCTTTTCTCAAATCTTTGAAAAAGCTCTTGAGTAGATATCCAAAACCATTCTCCAACCTTCGAAGAGAGAATTAAATTGAAAAAACCTAGACCATAATTTATGTACATATGTACCTAAAAGAAAAAAATTTCACCACGGAGTTTTAGGGCCTGATTATGTATGGCGAACGATAGCTCAGATGAACGATTAGCCTGCTCACAACAACTGACGTATTGGCGGACTGATTCTGTTTCCCGCTTTAACAGCGCTCGCATTTCTGTATTTGTTTTGTGTGTGTCGCTAGTTAGTAGAACAATACCATGTGTTGTATCCCAACAAACATCGAGCACCAAAAACTCAAACGTTTGATAAAATATCTATTCTCAATTTTTTCTCAAATGTTGTTTATATAACAGGATTATTTGTTGAACTATATTAATTAAAAAAGTATTAAGTAAAATTTAACTGCATAAATTGAAACTAGCTTTTTATTAAAATGGGTATTTGTTTTGCATGATTGGCATCTCTGAATAAATATTTCAATGAGAGCATGTGGATTCCATTTCGATCCACTCCGCTCAGTTTGAGAAACTTTTGAAAATTCTGCCGTTCTCAATTTGAAAATCAGGGAAAATCCCATATTAAAAATGAGCCTTTTAGGTTAAGAATGCTATCAACGGTTATTTCGCCTCAAATTGTAAACGAACGTTTGAGATTTGAGAAGATGATTGGTTCTCAAATGCATCTCAAATTGAGACTAGCTAAAAATGTTTGCTGGGATGTAGGTAAGTATGAATGTGTGTGTATCTGAAAAATCTCACGTAAACAATTTTTGAACATGTACATATGTAAGCATGCAATGATGATAATTTAAGGTAGTGTGCTTGTATAAAACTGCATCCCGAAATTTTTTCTTGAAATGGTTAAGAACTCTATGAACATGAAATGGCCCAAAAATCATCCCGAAATGGTTAGGAAAAGTCCCAAAAATAATCCTGCAATGTTCCGAAAACAATCCCAAAATTATCACGAAATGATTGAAAAACCAATCCCGAAAAATTCCCGGAATAATCCCGCAAACAATCCCGAAAAAGCCCTGAAGACAATACCGAAAAGTCCTGAAAATAATCCCGAAATGGTCCCGAAAACAATTCCAAAATGGTCCCGAAAAATTATAGAAATGGTCCCTAAGAAGGTCCTTCATATTCCTGAATAAAACCTAGAAGTACCGTCAAAAGTTTTTTTTTTTTTGGTTCACATTCCTGTCGGTATACTCGCAATAGCATTTTTCAAATTTTCTACTACAACCCTCTGCGAATATGCCATACAAAATATGCATTCCATGCACGTTCTTAAATGCCTTCGTGAATTATTCACGCCACATATGCATACATATATGAAGATGAACGGCAAGAAGTACGTGCATATATAGATTCGAGAAGGCATTTATGAATGATGCTCGAATGCATTCATGAACGTGAATGGTGTGGATTTTTTATACGTTCTTATTCACGAACGCGAATGCAAATTTTTTTTTAATGTTCATGTTCGTCAATGCGAATGCAAAAGAACGTACTTGAATCTTCATAAATGAATAATTCCGAACCCTGGTTTTGACTCCCTAATCACATATTTTAAGACGCGAAAAATTCAGGATTTTCAACTTTTAATTTTCTTCATACAAGCTGCGGCCAGTCTAGTGTACACTCTAGCATTCCAATTCAGTATACACCTACAGCTTGTCACAAATTTTCACTGACTTTTGTTGTAAAGGGTATTTCAACAAGAGCATGATTATTTTAAAATGAAATAAAATAAAATATTCGAAAACATTTTAAAAGTATTGTTTACATACATATGTCATTAAAAACTTACAATCAAAACGTCACACATAGCCTGTAATCGAAAATAACTTTTAAAATATACATTTTACTGGCCGCCCCCACTTATCCCCCAATGGAAACACCCTTTTTGTATTTGTCAGGGCTCATTCAGCACAAAAGTGTACACAATAGTTTACAGAATCGCATGAAAATATCATGTGTAAATTTTCGGTGCAAATGAGTTTGGGTTCAGTGTACACTTTTAATTTCTAAATTCCAAGACTGATTGAAATCCCGGGATCGATAAAATCCAAAAAATTTACATCTCCAAACTGAACTCAGTAATGTTATTCACACAGTTTTAATGATGTTTATAACAATTTCTATTTCGTGAATATTTTGTATCAACAATACTAAAAAGTTAATTAAAGAATAAATAAGCAAAAGAATTTAAAATGTTTATTTAAAAAGTTAGCAAAAGTTTTTCCAAAACAAATATGTAAATACATATATATTTGTAAATGTATTGAGGTATGCCGATAACATTACCTATTGAAGAAATATCTGTCACTTTGACATTCATAAACAGTTACGAGTGTCGGACTCACATGATAGAAATTAGTCGAAGATTCTCTCAGGTAAAAAAAAAACAAAATTTTACAGTTTTATTATATTGCCTTCACCGAGAGTCGAACTCACAATTTATTGAATGCTCAACGGAGATGTCTACTATCAAGCCATCGAGTACTTATGTTTGTCAGCGTCTAATTGCACTGTTGTTCTTAATGTAGTATCGCAATAGCGACGAATCGCGTGCTCTGAGCAAACAAACCACCGGACTTAATTTAATGCTAAAAAGTAATTAATTTAATACTTTTCCGGCTTTGTTTTAAATCAAATAGTACCTAAAACATTATAATGAGAGAAAGCGCTAGGGAGAGAGCGCTTTAGTATTATTTTGGTATTATTTTAAAACTATTTGGAATTAAAAAAATTCAGAGTCTTACATTAATACTATTTAGTATTAAAACTCAAATTTAATTCCAAAAAGGCATAATTTCAATACCGACTGGTATTAAAAGTAAACTTTCATTTTTTACTGTGAACTTATTCCTTTTGGAGCGTAATCTTTGGAAACGGAATGACCAAAATGTTACACGCATTCAGCTTAGCAAAGATATTGCAATTTCAAATATACACACATGGTGTTCCGTCGCCTCGATGTCGTTGTGCACATTTATTGACCAACTTTCCCAGTCAGTTTTGGTATAACGATTTATAAAGATTTGTAATACGTTTTTGCTTTTGTCATTCAAAAAGTTGTTTACACATTTTCGCTTCTATTTGTTCACCCAGGGTTGGGCCACTTCGAACAAAAAATTATTCAAATAAAAAATAAAAAATTATTCATCATATATAAAAGTTTGAGTGATGAGAGACATGTTTTTTTATTCAAAATAGCAATACTACCAAAATTATCCCAAAATGATCCCAAAAGTGGTCTAGAAATTATCCCAAAACAGTCCCGAAATTTTCCAAAAACAGTCCCGAAACAGTAACAAAATTATCCCGAAAAGGTTTCGAAATGAACCCGAAAATGGTACTTATATTTTTTTGAATACCTAATAACCGACCATTCATCACTCAAATTTTTTTGAATAATTATTCATTATAATGAGTAAAAATTTATGTTTATTTTATCGTTATTCCGCTGCAAAAATCGAGAGTAGTCAGTTCGATATCCAAAGGGGACATTCCACCCAAAAGAGGAAAAGTACCAAATTTTTAAAGTGCCATAAACTCCGACTGCTCTGACAGAACTTTACAATAAAGGTCTTTTTATTATCATGGGTTAGGGGTAACTAGTTGCATAGCTAAATTTTTAGGGAACTGCATCGATAATACTGAAAAAACTTAAAAATTGTATCACGGAAAAACAGGAAAATTTCCCAGGAGTCACACTCTTTAACCTTTGTAAAAAGTTTCTAAAAGCTAATACTGATCTTATTTTTAAAGAATATGGTGCTATGTAGTATGTACTTTCGATCATATACAAATTGTAGTTCAAAGTTGAACTGTAAAGCTAAAATTCGTTTTAGTGCTCACAAAGATGCAACAAAGGGATTTTTTGGTATCCCAGGAGTCACACTCACTTACTGAGTAGTTATAAAGCTATTTGTTGTTATTTCGCCAATTCTTTTAATGCATTTATTGTCTTGGATATTTATCCATGTCGATAAATATATTTCATAGCAATTGAAATCAAAATGTCAGTTTATCAAGTCAAATGTCCCAGGAGTCACGCTGGAATGTCCCAAAGAGAACTCCAATTGAAGTATCAGAGTTAAAAATTGTGCTCCAATTACCATTGCGATGTCGTAGGACTGGACCACCTACTCCTACTTCGCTTTGTTTTTGGTACTCCAAGGAGTACTCCTACAGCCAGAGTACTTTTCAATGTACTACAATGTTGTTACTACTTGGTATCTACCTACTGTAGTAAAAAACGGATTCGGGATCCTGAACCCAAAACACGTAATTTCAGCCCTCTCCCATAATTTTTGCTAAGTATTTTAGCAGTTGGGTGCTAAAGGAAACAAATACCATATTTTTTAAAAATGCCCATCACTGCTTTCACCCAACTAGCTTTAAACTCAAATATCGATTAGATAGAATATTAGAATATTAGTCACACTCTCTAAGCATTCTCGAGTCGATTACTTGAGTATTTTTCTAATATCTTTCGGAATTCATACTATTCTGTGTTTGTTGGGTATTATTGTGGGATACATTAGGGTGGAGTAAATTAGAAAAGTAGGCTCTGTATATTTTTGGATTATTCTTTCCCTCTTTTATTTCCACTACCAGGAGAGTAAGATAAACCAAATAAACCTATGGGTCGCAACATATCCGTATTCTGTATTGTGAATCGAAATTCAATGCGATTCGAATGTGAAATGCGATGCGATAAGCAAATGGTACTCATTGCTATATCATTGCTAATAGTGCTGCGTTCTACGGCCTTTGGTTATTTTCTTGTTTAGGTTGGCATCACCGTTGTAGAACTAACCGCAAGTTGACAATTTTCATTGCATACTTCAAGTGAAGGCTTGTCCAATGCTTTTACCCATACCATTTCTTTTAATTTGGCGCCTGTACGCTATGCTGCAAAAGATATTTGCATTCCTTTTATGTGTATTGGAATATGTGTGCATGCATGTGCATATGCAAAACCACGTCCGTATAAACATAATTTTATTAGTTTAATTGAAGGTTTCTTACAAATTGTTGGTAATTATTTTGTAAATTTAAAAGTTAAACAAAATATTTTTCAAAAAAAAAAAAATATTTTTTTTATTAATTTTGCGAAATAAGCGCCTAAATAAACATGTTTTTCGATAAGAAAGGTAAGTATACTAATAGCTCTACAATAATTTACAAGAATATGTTTAAAAATTTAATTTTATTCAAAATTGTTAAGCGGTGTGATAGCGGTTCGACTGCGTTTTGTTGTAGGAAGACAAATCCGAATGTACAAAGCAATTGACATTTCACTTTCGCGATACAGAGTGTACGCGTTTCGAGAGGGAAAAAATGAATGAATGAATGAAAAAGCAAATTCGAAAATGTCAATTTCCGTTGCGATAGTTGAGTTACAGAGTGTCGTTAAGGCAAATGCGAAAAAATTTTCTTTCGCATCGCAATATAGAGTGACCCCCAGGACTATTTATAAAAATCACTTTTGTGACATTGTAAGAATTACCATCGCATTTCCCCGCCCATAAATATACACCTTATTGGCTTGAAATTAAAGAAGAAACTGCTTATTTCAAGGTATCTAAATCTAAACATAAACAGTTCGTAACCTGTTTATAGAGTGTATCTTTTCTACTGAACAAATTTTGGTCCACCCTAATGAAAAATTCAAATATTTGCACAAATGTCCACAGCTAAACGTGTGGAACCGAGCTACACAACGTTAATGACGCAAAAAGAGCAGCAACAACAAAAAACACCAAGTGTAAGATAAGTAAGGCTTCTCAGTCGGTCAATTGGTGATTGGATTCGCGTGCACTTGCCCCGAGTTCAGAGTAAAAACATTGAAAGATGACAGTCAAAGGCGACTGACTAACCAAATGTAATTATCAGTTGAAATACTCAGATATGTGTGTACAAAGTATATATAGCGGCGGTGCAAAGTAACTAGCAACCCTAAATGTCGCCCAATTCATTTTTCTTCATATCTTCGGCATTTATTGTCGGATTTTAAAGTGTGATACACCATTTTTTTTTGTCTCAGGGAGTGGGTTTTTCCTAAAAAAAGCTAATAAAAATTGGTGTATCACAATTTAAAATCCGACAATAAATGCCGAAGATATGAAGAAAAATGCAATTGGACGACATCAAGGGTTGCCAGAAAATTTTTTTTTTTAAATGTTTTTCAAAAACATTTCATATGAGGGGAGGACGACCGACTTTTTTTTGCCTGTAAGACGGGACGGTCTAATATATAGTATAGATATAGTATATGTAGATAGATATAGACAATATTGTGGGAAATGACTTAAAAACGGTTTACTTTTTATTTAGCGTAGTCAAATATACCTACCTCTAAAAAATTATCATGAAATGTTATTAATAAGCTTAAAAACAATTTTATTTTTTTGCCCAGTCTAACATATTAAACTAATTAAGTCATTTTGCATACAAATTTGATTGACAGAGCTAGCTGCGACAAAAAAAGTTGAAATAACACATACGCACGTCGAAGACACCAGTCGTTTGGCTACCGGAACAAGAATGAAAAAATACTTGATTGACTTGACGGAAATTTGCATCACAAATAATTCATTTTGTAGATATAGTAATGTCAAATTACACTGTGCAACAAAATTGAATTTTTGAAAATCCCACCCGGTGTATCAAAGGTCTGAGAAGCTTTTGGGTGTGCTTAATCCAAATCTGAAGTCAAATTTTTGGGGTCACCCTAGGTTTTCTTTCCAGAGAGTGGTTTATAAAGAGATCGGTAGATTAAATTTTTTTTTTTTAATGCTTAATTTAATAGTTTTTCTGGGGTCAAGGAAACATAATTTAGTTTCGTTTTTTATATTTGGCAGCAAACAGATGTGCCATAGTGCAAAAAAATTGGGGTATAGTAAGTTATTAAAAAAAATAAAAATTTTTAAATAAAAAAGAACAAGTAAGGAAGTCTAAGTTCGGGTGAACCGAACATTAAATACCCAGGGGTAATTTTCAGAATGGGATAACAAGTATATAGGCTAAATTACCTAAAATTTTTACTTTCTTAGCTATTTACCTTACCGAAATATGTCAATTTAGGTGACTTTCGAAATTTTCTATATGGAAAGTCGGGAAGCGATCTCGCCAATGTCATCACCTATATTGCTATTATATTTTGTGCCAAATTTAAAAGTTTTGGCCAGTCGAATATTCCTAAATGCCTCCCTTAAAGGTGGGCGTTGCCATGCCCACATCTAGCCATTTATCAAAAAATCATAAAAGAATGACTAGGGGGTTCATCCTACCAAACTATATCATTTTAGCCATTTCCGTTACCGAATTATGTATGTCAATTTATGTGATTTCCTGATTTTAGAAATTTTCCATATCTAAAGTGGGCGTGGTCGGGAAGCGATTACGTTCAATTACGTCAGGTATACTCCCTATTATGCTAGTATACCTTGTGCCAAATTTCATCATTCTACCCAAATCAGTTTAAAACGTAGGCCGGCAATTCCTTTCCTGGGAGGAAAACTCCAATGCTTTAACATAGCAAGCGCTCTCTCCGTGCCGACTACTGGTTTAAAAGTTACGACCAGTCAAATTTTCAAAAACTGCACCCTTAAAAGTGGGCGGTGCCACGACCACTATAAAAGATTTATGGAAAAATCATAAGAGGATGACCGGGGGGATTCACCTAGGAAATTACATCATTTTAGCCATTTCAGTTGCCGAGATATGTCAATTTGTGTGATTTTCGAAATTTTCGATATCGAATGTGGGCATGGTTGGGGGGCGATTTCATCCAATTTCATAAGATATACATTAGACATACTCCCAACGATACTAGTATGCTTTGTGACAAATTTCATCGTTCTATCTTAATCAGTTTAAAAGTTACGACCAGTCAAGTTTTCAAAAATTCCACCCTTAAAAGTGAGCGGTGCCACGCCCACTATAAATTTTTTTTTGGAAAAATCATAAGAGAATGACCAGGGGGACTCACCTATGAAATTACATCATTTTGTATGTCAATTTGTGTAATTTTCGAAATTTTCGATATGGGTGATTTCATCCAATTTCATTAGATATACATTTGACATACTCCCAACGATACTAGTATGCTTTGTGACAAATTTCATCGTTCTATCTTAATCAGTTTAAAAGTTACGACCAGTCAAGTTTTCAAAAATTCCACCCTTAAAAGTGAGCCTTGCCACGCCCACTATACAATTTTTTTGGAAAAATCATAAGAGACTCAACTATGAAATTACATCATTTTGTATGTCAATTTGTGTGATTTTCGAAATTTTCGATATCGAAAGTGGGCATGGTTGGAGGGAGATTTTATCCAATTTCATCAGATATACTCCCAACGATACTAGTATGCGTTGTGCCAAATTTCATCGTTCTATCTTAATCGGTTTAAAAGTTACGACCAGTCAAATTTTCAAAAATTCCACCCTTAAAAGTGGGCAGTGCCACGCCCACTATAAAACTTTATGGAGAAATCATAAGAGGATGACCAAGGCGATTCACGTGTGAAATTATATCATTTTAGCCATTTCCGTTACCGAATTATGTCAATTTAGGTGATTTTCGAAGTTTTTGATATCGAAAGTGGGCATGTTTGAAGGGTGATTTTATCAAATTTCGTCAGGTATACTCCCAACGATACTAGTATGCATTGTGCCAAATTTCATCGTTCTATCTTAATCAGTTTAAAAGTTACGACCAGTCAAATTTTCAAAAAATCCACCCTTAAAAGTGGGCTATGCCACGCCAGGATGGATGACCAGGGTGATTCACCTATGAAATTATATCATTTTAGCCATTTCAGTTACGGAGATATGTCAATTTGTATGTTTTTCGAAATTTTCGATGTCGAAAGTGGGCATGGTTGGGGGGCGATTTTATCCAATTTTATCACATATACTCCCAACGATACTAGTATGCCTTGTGCCAAATTTCATCGTTCTATCTTAATCAGTTTAAAATTACGACGAGTAAAATTTTCAAAAATTCCACCCTTGAAAGTGGGCGGTGCCACGCCCACTATAAATTTTTTTTGCCAAAATCATAAGCGGATGGCCGGTTGGATTCACCTATGAAATTACATCATTTTAGCCATTTCAGTTACCGAGATATGTCAATTTGTGTGATTTTCGAAATTTTCGATATCGAAAAAGGGGGCGTGGTTACGGACGGACAGACGGACGGACATGCCTGAATGAAATCCTCTTTTCAAACTAAGAACTTTCATATATGGAACTCTATATCTATCTCGATTATTTTGAGCCGTTACAAACTACCGTTATGTGAACAAAATTAATATACCCTTGTACTAGTACTAGTACGCTGGGTATACAAATTCTGGAGAGAAACCCCAGTGTGACCACTCAAAAGCTGTAGGAACATATAAGAAACCCTCTGGGATTTTTTTGGCTGTTGTACAGTGTTATTGTCAAAAACTGCGGCAACTTTTGTAGAGGAAAGATAAACAGAATTTCTTAGAATAGATTGAATGGTGTAACAAGTTGTTTAAAACATTTTTATTAAGTTATTTTTCTAACTTTCTTAACTATAAAGTTTTAGAATTACGAAGCAACTTGCGATTCTATAGAGTAAACTTTTCATCCTGAAAATGTTCCTAAGTGAAGAATCATCTATTTTTAGTAGATAAATATATTTATTTACTTTCGGGTATGATATAAATACTACAGGTAAAACCGTTAATGACACTAATGACATTTTTAAGCAATTCTCATACTCATTTACTCATGCCACGACTTTTTTGTTTGGTTTTTTCAATCAAATAAATTACAAATCA
Source organism: Campiglossa producta (assembly GCA_964058755.1). NCBI lineage: Eukaryota > Metazoa > Arthropoda > Insecta > Diptera > Tephritidae > Campiglossa > Campiglossa producta. The sequence continues at coordinate 46,191,568 of CAXKVI010000001.1, read as the reverse complement.
AAATAATTTATTTTAATTTTTCTTCAATTTGCGATTAGAACTATTGCTAGAATTGTTAAAAATAAGGATTGTAAAAGCGATTCACATGTGTCCCTCTAGCAGGCTAATCTACCATCTCATTTCCTGCCATTTTAGTGTCCAAGCGTCCACCTAAACGTGCAGTGTAAATTGGAAAATATTTTTTGATTTTTTTCAAATTTTTCTTATTTTAAATTTTTGGAATATTTTTTTTTCTATTTGACTTATATACTGACACATTTTATATTGCTTAAAAACGTCAAAACAAAATCAAAAGAGAGAACGGTTTTACCTATAGTACTTATACCATGCTTTCGGGTGTACATTTTTAATTTCATGTCATAATCAAATCTTGCCCTGTTATACCCCCAGGAAGGGTTGACACCTTGCCGCGGTACGAGGGCTTAAGTCGATAGCCACAGGGCTGCGCTGCCCTTGTGATCATAGTGCCGCCGGTACTACATCACGAGAGAAGCCAAGCCTCTCTGGCGCGACGACTAAGATCTTCCCCCTCCCAATCCAGGGTGTTATGCGACCACGTGCCCATTGGACGTTTGCAGCCGGGAGGCAAATCGTGGCTGTAATCGAACGGAGCCTCTCTGATACCGGGCCGCCTCGGAGAGTAACTATGGCCTTACCGCGGCATGGGGCTCTGCCGCGGCGGACGACACATTCCCCATACTCTTCCTTTGACCCTAAACTGGCCTTGCCCGGCAAGGGGTCGTACGAACAAGATGAAAAAAAGTAATAAAAACCTTAAAAATAATGATACAACCATGTATACTGCCCAGCAGAGGAGGAAAATGCTGGAGCAAGCGAGAACGCAACGTCGGAGGACAAACTCCATTTCTTCATCAGCCGAGAGGTCGACAGCGATGGCAACTACGAGTCGATCAGCTCTGGATAATAAGGGGGCAATCCCCAAAGTAAGTACCGGCACAAACACGGTGAAGCCAACAACGGCTGATGCTAGAGCCCTAGTAAGTGCCGGTACCGAAACCAAGTCTTTAACGTCTGTGGCAGTGGTCTCACGACCTGGCCCCAGAGATCCAAATAAGGGAACGACCGCGATGGCAACTACGGGTCGAAATTTACCCCAAAAGACATCTCCCAGTCGCTCTGAGTACTTGGACAAAAGAGCGGCCGCGAGGATACTGAAGAAATACGAGGGTATTTCACAAGAGACGCTATCGCCGAATGCTAGGAAGACGGTGGAGATGGCTGAAACTATCTTACCGAACTTCCAAAGCGATTACGCGCCAAAGAAGGTTAATATAAATCCCTTCAAACGCCAGAGATCGGACGTGGATTTAAAACCTCACCCGAAGCGGCAGCAACACGCTCACGTAATGGGTAAACTCAGCTTTGCTGAAGTGACTAAGGATAGGATCCTCATAGGCGTCATTGACCGAGGTAATGAAAACTGGGCCATCCCTAGGGACCAGTGGCGGTTCGTCCGGAACGCTATCGGTAATGCCCTTCTCGACATTATGGATGAGTCTCCGGGTGCCACTCCGATGGGTTCTGATGCGGGATGGCACCAGGGCCGAATCAAGGTATTCGCTTGCGAGGATGCAAAAACTGTTGCACTGTACAAGGCAGCAGCTGCAAGACTAGGTGAGATCTACCAAGGGGCAAGAATCGAGGTTGTCGACTGGAAGGACATCCCGGCTCGGCCAAGGGCAAGAGCGTGGATTCCTGCTATCCCTGCTGAACCTGAGAGAATTCTCAGGATGCTGAGGATCATGAACCCGTCTCTCCCGACGCAGGACTGGGGTGTAAATCTGGTCGAGGACGCGGTAGGGCCTGATAGGCAAGTGGTCTTCACCTTGAATAAGGAGGCACTCGAGCCCCTTAAACGGTGCAATGGACGAGTGCACTACGGCATGGGTCAGATCGTGATCCACGTATACCGCGGCGATGCACAGCGCGCTGCTATTTCGGCTGCACCGGAGGACTCGGACATCGCAGTGCCGGAAGGGGAGTCGGAGATGTCCGACTCGGAAAGTATGGTATCTGCCACGTCAAATGGCGAAGGAGCAGTGAACAGCTCGGAGATGGGAGACAGCCTGCTGGACGGGGAGGACCTCAACGTCACAGTGATAGCAGCTAGTCCTGAGCGCACCACAGTTGACACTGCCACAGTTAGGAGGATCTCTGCCACGCCAAACCGTGGTCTGAAGAAATCGTCGTTGAAAGATAAGCCTCCAGACGAGGTGGAACTCGACGATACGGCGGTGGCAGGGAAGTCTGAGCACTCTCATGTTGGTGGTGATTCAGATAAACCTGCACAAATCTAAAGCAGCCTCGGCTGCTTTAATCAGTCGTCTCTCTAAAGGCGACGTAGATGTGGTCCTCATCCAAGAACCCTGGGTCAACAGCTCAAGGATTTGCGGTTTGGGGACTAAGGGTTATAAGCTTATTCGAGCCAGCGAGGGGGGCCGGGTTAGAGCCTGTATTTTAGTTAAGTCTGAGCTGAATGCATTTCTCTTGCCCAACTATACCAATGGTGACGTTACAGCTGCCAGTTTAACAGTCGACAGTACCAGTCTGACGATTGCGTCGGTCTATATGCCCTACGACGCCGAAGAACCTCCGCCACAGAGGGAGGTAAAAGACCTGGTGGCAAATTTTTCCATGGGTCATCTTATTATCGGAACTGACGCCAATGCTCATCACGTCCAGTGGGGAAGCTCCGATATCAATGCTAGAGGAGAGTCGTTGTTTGACTATTTGTTAACAACTAACCTGGTAGTTTGCAACGTGGGTAACGAACCTACGTTTATTACTAAAACCCGTAGGGAGGTAATAGATCTCACTATTTGCAGCGAAGGCGCTTATGAGTGGGTCAGAAAATGGCGCGTTCTCGATGAGCACTCATTCTCCGACCACCGGTACGTAGAAATAGTTCTAGACTTTTCTGTTGAGCAGCCGGTTATGAAACGCAACCCACGTAACACTAACTGGCAGCTACACAATGAAATACTATCTAGGGACTTACCAGCACTGCCCCCACAAGTCCCCTCATCAGTAGGGGAGTTGGAGGATCTGGTAAAGACCTTTACAACGGCGCTCTCGAATGCCTTAGAGCAGGCTTGCCCAGTGCCAAAACCACGCGGTAAACATAGGCCGCATTGGTGGTCCTACGACCTGGACTCGCTCCGAAAATCATGTAGGACACAATTTAATAAGGCCAAGAGCCTTGGCACGGAGACTCAATGGCTCGAATATAAAGTTGAACTCAGGGCCTACAAAAAAGCTCTGAGGCAGGCGAAGAGAGTATCGTGGAGAAATTTCTGCACTGGGGTCGAAAATGTCGACGATACAGCGAGACTTAGACGAGTGCTCTCAAAAACTCAAACAGCCACAAGCTATTTGCGCAAACCTGACGGATCCTGGACCAGCACGGAGAGGGAAACCCTAGAGCTGCTCTTGAATACGCACTTCCCAGGGAACTTGCATGAGGAACCCGTAGCACCTACAACAAACCTGGCTGTATACATACCCATCACGGAGGAAAAGGTTAGGTGGGCGGTTAAGAGCTTCGAACCGTTCAAGGCTGCCGGGCCAGACGGGATTATTCCCGCACAACTCATAAACACGCTGGAGACATCAGCCAAATGGCTGGTATTTCTCTATACAGCCTGCCTGGCTCTTAGCTACATTCCGTGCTCCTGGAGAAGTGCCACGGTAGTGTTTATTCCTAAGGCGGGGAAGGCGTCTCATTACGAGCCGAAGGACTACAGGCCGATCAGTCTCTCATCCTTTGTGCTCAAAACCTTCGAGAGGATAATAAATGACTACCTCTCCTCTACTATTGATAGCAACCTGATCTGTAGCTATCAGCATGCATACACCAAAGGGAAATCTACAGAAACTGCGCTTCACAGCCTAGTTTCTGTTATTGAAAAATCGCTGTATGAGAAGGAGTACTGTCTTGCGGCCTTTTTAGATATTGAAGGAGCCTTCAACAACATAAGCCCTGATGCTATAAACACCGCTTTAACAAGTCTGGGCATAAGCAGGTCTCTTATTGGACTTATTGATCAACTGCTAAGGGGTAGACGAATAGTTTCATCACTGGGCTCGGTTGACATATCACGCTATGTCACAAGGGGAACGCCTCAGGGTGGTGTTCTCTCCCCGCTTCTATGGAACCTCACTGTCAACTCGATGCTGCGAGACACAAGCTGGGGTGGCGGGAAGGTAGTGGCATATGCAGACGACTTAGCTATAGTATATAGGGGCAAATTCCCACAAACCCTGTGCGACTTGATGCAAGCAGCACTGCGAGAGGTTTCCTCATGGTGCTCGCGCTGCGGACTGAGCATCAACCCGGGAAAAGTAGAACTGGTTCTTTTCACCAACCGCTATAAGATACCACCGCTAACACTACCAAAACTGAATGACGTCAGGTGCACGTTGGCTGACAAAGCCAAGTTCTTAGGCACAGTTCTGGACAGGAAACTAACCTGGAAGGAGAATGTTCTTCAGCGCCAGAAGAAAGCGTGTATTGCACTCTACACATGCAAAAGAGCCATTGGAAAGAAATGGGGGCTCAGCCCCAAAATATGCAAATGGATCTACACCGCAATCATTCGACCAATCATGCTCTATGGAGTTGTGGTATGGTGGCCTGCGCTGAGCAAGGCAACAAACCTTAATCTGCTAGGTAAAGTACACAGATCTTGCATGATCTGTATAAGCGGTGCGTTAAGAACAACGCCCAATGAAGCACTCCAGGCCATTCTTGGCATTTTGCCACTCGATCTGGAAGGGCACCGGGTAGCAGCAGCATCGGCTCTACGTCTAAGGGAAACGTCCGGCTGGGGCGCAAGCACTACTGGACACGCCTGTATTTTGGGATCCTATAGCTTTCTTCCGTTGAGCACGGATCGTTGTGCGACCACAACAGTCGGAGATAGCTGTTTTAAAATCAACATTCCCAGCAGGGAAGAATGGGAGAGCACGGATCGGAGTCCCGCCACTCATGGCGGCACTTCCATTTATACTGATGGCTCGAAGTTAGACGGCAGAGTTGGAGGAGGGGTTTATTCAAAGGATCTGAACCTTGAGCTCTCCTTCAGACTACCTGATCACTGCAGTGTCTTCCAGGCTGAAGTTTCAGCAATCATGGACGCCGCGGCCTGGATAGGCCAACACACTATCGGACACGACATTTTTATATTCAGCGACAGCCAGGCGGCCATCAAATCCCTTGGCTCTTATTCGTTCAACTCTGAACTGACGCTCAGCTGTCGTCGATCTCTACAGGAGATGGCCCAACAGAATCGCGTGAACCTCACATGGGTCCCGGGGCATAGGGACATTGAGGGAAATTGTAGGGCAGACGAACTTGCGAGGCAGGGCACGACCAAGCAGGTTCTTCGGGATAAAGAGCGCTTAGGTATGCCGTTTGCCACTTGCAAGCTTACGCTGAAGGAGTACACACTCCGCCAAGCCAACGAAAGATGGCTGCAATCTCCAGGATGCCGGATATCCAAAGAAACCTGGCCGAAATGGGATCATAAAAGATCGAGACAAATTTATGCCCTAAGGAGAAGAGAAATCTCCATATTAATAGGCGTATTGACTGGGCACTGCCTCATTGGTAGGCACGCAGAAAGACTTGGTGTGCCCTACCGACGATGCTGTAGGAGTTGTAAGGATGATGAGGAGGAGGAAACGGTGGAGCACCTCATCTGCAACTGCCCGGCTTTAAGTGGCGCGAGAATGCGCTTTTTGGGAGTTCCCTTCCTGGTTAGCCTACGCCAGGTCACGGAGCTGGACATAAAGGACCTGATGGCCTTCATCAAGTCATCTAAATGGTTCGAGGAGGAGTAACGGTGTCGGTATAGGAACGTCAGTCCCGGGATTCTGCTATGTGGAGAATTCCGTTAATACCGGGATTTTCCATATGGCAGGGTCCCGGAACTGACTTTCCTAGTGTTGGTGGTATCACAACGGGCCTTTTAATACTGGCCTAGGTGTGCCTCTACGGTAGCCACTTGAACCTACCTACATACCCCCAGGAGAAGGGACAGAAGAAAAATCAATATTCCCACACATTTTGCTTGGTATCTAAAAATATTATCTACACTATACAGATGGTTTAACCTACTGATGCAACTTGATGGCTAAAAAAAGATTTATTTACCATATAAAGGGTGTTTCAATTCGAAAAGCTGTATTCATGGATACAATTTAATATGTTCATTATGGCTCATGGAGCAGTGACAATTAGTGTATTATTAAGTTGAAACTAAATACTCAATTTTAATTATGTGGCTATTTGCGTTTCTCCTTCGACTAAAGATTTGAGCTGTCCTTATTGATACACCGTTTACCTATGTATATCAATTTCTCCGTCAGTACGTTGAAAGAACTGACAGCAAAGTAGACTGCGGGTTTTTGTATGCGTAAAGGCTGGGTTTCCTTATGTCAAATGGTGTAAAATTTCATTGACTTTATCGAGATTTCGTTGCTTATTTCGATAAAGTCGATTTAAGTTGTCAAAACTTGACCTAATGAAAACCAGCCTTAACGCCAGATACGTCAAAATAAAATTTGCTCTAAAATTGACGTACGTCACGTAACTGACGTACTGATTCTTTTTCCCGCTTTAACACATTGACCTCTCTGCATGTAGGTACATTAAGCGTCTCGACCTACAAAAAAAAAAACCGCCGTACACGCCCGAATGAAGTGTTTTTGTGAATCTTTAAAAAAAATCATGGTATTAAAGCTGAAACTTTTATAGAACAGCAGTGTGCGGGAATCTGCCAATATGGAGAAAAAATTCATATAGACAGATAACTCGATTGTCATGGTCATAATTGTTGCTATTTGATAAGACCATCCCTCAATATTTTTTGCCAACCTGCTATATACAACTTGTAAGATAAAAAAATTATGAGCTTATAATTCGAGATAAAGAATTGCGTTCAAATAAATACAGAGTTGCTAATGACTGCTTATTGGAAGAACCATAAGCTGTCAAGATTTGTGGACTTTCGACATCACCTTCAACGAAAGTAATACTTCCCTTACCTGAAAAGAAAATAAATCATTGGAAATTTTGGTGGACTTTTTAATTTTTTTGTTCTTAAAGAATTCTTTGTTTTATTAGCGAATAAGCTGGAAAAGGTACAAAAATTACAAGCTACGACGATTGTACAATTCCGGCCTTGCTTAAGGGCCTTGTCAAATCGCAAGGTAGCTATTTATATCGCGCTATAAACTTTTTTATTTTATTTATTTTTTATTCACTAGATTAGTCCTCTCGATATAGGCTATATATTTTTCCCGCTAGATGGAGCTGGAGTTGCTATATTTGCAAAATCCATATTTATTACCCGATTCTGTTAGTCTTTGGTTTGTTTGTTATATGTATATCTATGTAATCAAAAGCTCTGTTACAAAAAAGAAACCCGCTAGGTGGCGTTGGATTCGAGATATTAAAAACCCGTTATGGTGCATTTTTGTAAGTTTCATAGACAAAGATGCCTAATCAATTCATTTTTTAAGCACACACAAAATGACGCCAAAACCAACTTTTTAAACTAAAAAATAACTTGATTTTATCTGACTATTTAAGTAGTAAACACTAAGGGCCGCTTGCATAAAAGCTGATAACGACTAACCGGAGTTTAATTGACGTATTTTGTATGGTTAGCTGTCAAGTTAATCACCGATTAGGCTTAATCGGCTTTTATGCAAGTGGCCCTAAGGTGAGCAAACTAATAATTCAAATATAAACATCAATAGTTAGTACAGTCATTAGACTATCTAGGCTTGAAAAAATGTGACATTTTGTTGCGCTGAGTAGGAATTAGTGTTTATTAAATCAAAATTGATTTGCATGCTATAAGTTAAGCTTACTGTTTACATATTAGCATTTTTTTCACTCGGATATTTAGTACAACTATGTAAAATTTTCATACATACATATGCACATATCAGACCTGTAAAATAGTTGTACTACATAGTACCTTGTATGTACATTGTACAAGTACTCAAGAACTTTAAAAGATCACGTACAAGTACAAGTACTGTGCTACTTGTACTTGGAATTCGAAAGTGAGAGTACATATAAAAAACTTCAAAAGTACCCATCGAACCCATTTGTGCTTAAAAATTTATGCAGGGTCAAAAGTTTAAGGTTGTTTGGATTTTTCTCGAAAACGGCAACTACATTCATTGTCGATGGGGAACTTCGTGACAAACAAGGGGAAAAGTCCATACGAGACATATACATACATATGTACATCAGGCTTGCCAGTACTGGCGTCTTTTTGCAAACTTTGGCGACCAAATTATGAAAATTGGCGAAGGCGACTTTTTCTGGCGGTTATCAAAATATTATGAAACTTGAATAAATTTTAACTCTCGTTTTCATACTTTAATTACACCTTACCATTACATTTTACGAGATGTAAAAGAGCAGATGAAAGTTTGAAGCAGATCAATACGTCTGATCATTACTCGTATCATATGTTAAGAAAGGTAAAACATTAAAATGATGCACGACAGAAAAATTTGTTGGCGACTTATTTGGCGACATGCTAGTACAATTTGGCTATTTTTAAGTACACTGAAATAAAAAGGTTGAAAGTGCACTTTGAAAGTAACATATCAAAACCACTTTTAAAGTGATTATGGTAATACTGTAAATATTACAGTATTTACTGTAAAATTGGCAGTAAAAACATGTAATTTTTCAGAAATATCAATTTACAGTAATTCATGTCAATATGATAGTAAATATATTCGAAGAATGATAGGGGGTCACTTTCAGAATTGATATTACCCACTGTTGGACGAAAAATTACAGGGTTTACTGTTAATTTGACGGCCGTTTCTTGTAGATTTTTTTTTAGTGTAAGAATCTGACGTCGAATTTAAAACAAAATACTGGTAACCCTGATGTACATATTTCCATATAATTTATAGAGCTAATTTTAAAATCGAGATATCTCGGAACTGTTGACTTTTAGAGAAAAACACCCAGGACCATTTTTTTTAGGGAATCTTCAGATCTATTACTTGATAGGTACTGAAGTACCAAAGTATATAGATGTGCTTATGTCTTCAAAGTACTGATGCACTTGCACTGGAGTTAGTGATATACAAGACGGTACATTTAAATACTTCACGCAGAATAATTTTCATGTTGAATCAACACTTTTTTAACACTTTTTCAGGTTATTATTTTTCAACACTATCGCTCATGTTGTTCTAACATGAAGCTACTTTTTCACTGTTCCTACATGTTAAATCAACATGAAGGAACCGTGTGAATTTAACATGATCACAAAGGTTTGAATCAACATGATTTCCTGTTGATACAACATTATTTTTCTTGTTAAATCAACACGATCAGACATGTTAAATTAACACTATACTATGTTGAAATAACACTTTCGTCCTGTTAAATTTACACGATCTATCATGTGAAATTGACACGATATGTTATGTTAAATCAACACGATCTATCATGTTAATTTAACAGGATTTTATTGTTAAATTAACACGATCTATCATGTTGTGGGAGTGTATTGGGGTGTGGTTGCTGTGTGACCTTGCCCAATCCCGACTCTTGCGTCCTCGTTCGTACACTCTGGGCAACGTGAGCTATCTATGCTCGCGGCAGAAAGAGAGGGAGCCCCGGTGGGGCCACTCTGACTTACTTGGTTTAAGGGCTCACCTAGCTCTTTTGTGCAGCGTTTGTTCACCATGAGGTGCGGCTGCATGCGGGTGTCTGTCTTGAAGCAAGCGGCTCGCTATATAAATGTGTAAATATTCTAAAAAAAAAAAACCCCGAAACGGGTTGTGCGCTGGGTTTGGGACCCGCCACGTAAAAAACCTAATTCCAATGAAAATAAAAAGTACAAAGCCTCGGATGAGAACCCCCTTTAATGTTGACGACCCGGGAAAACGAATTATGGACTACGAGAAGGATATTAGGGCATGTACGTAGAATGTCCGGACCCTTTTTAGGGAGCCTACCGCTGCCCGACTGGTTGATGTCCTCGCGAACGCACAGGCTGACATCACCGCCCTGCAGGAAATGCGATGGACGGGGCAAGGAAAGACGACCATCGGTCCTTGTGACGTATACTACAGTGGCCAGACACGCGGCAAAGCGCGTGGTGTAGGATTTGTGGGGGGAAAGAGACTTCGCCGCCAAGTACTAGAGTTCACTCCTGTGGACGAGCGTCTCGCTGCGATCCGCATCAAGGCGAGGTTTTTCAACATAACATTTATCTGCGCCTATGCGCCGACTGAGGAGACGGACGACGCAGAGAAGGACTCCTTCTACGATAAACTTGAACAAGCCTATGATCGCTGCCCCCTGCATGATATCAAAATCGTGCTCGGCGACTTTAATGCCAAGGTGGGCAAGGAAGGAGTCTTTGGTCCTACAGTTGGAAAATTCAGTCTACACGATATAACATCCCCCAACGGCACTAGGTTGATTGACTTCGCCGCTTCCCGCAATATGGTCATCAGTAGTACCAGGTTCCAGCATAAGCGAATACACCAAGCCACCTGGCTGTCCCCTGATCAAAGAACAAGAAACCAGATTGATCATGTCATGATCGACGGCAGACACAGCTCCACCGTTCTAGACTTGCGTACCCTACGCGGTCCCAATATCGACTCGGACCATTATCTTGTTGCAACCAAGATACGCACACGCCTCTGTGCAGCGAATAAAGTACGCACAGTAACGGAAGGAAAGTTTGACGTCGAGAAGTTGCGCGTGACACACACAGCTGATAATTTCACAACTCGACTCTCACACCTGCTAGCAGAGGGCAATCCTCGACCTAACGCTGTAACCGAGCGATGGAAGCATATCTCTCACTCATTGCGTACCGCCGCTGAGGCCACTATAGGGTTCCAGCGAGCCCGCAAGAACAACTGGTACGATGAGGAATGCAAAACTGCCTCGAAAAAGAAGGACGCTGCCTACAAGGAGACGTTGCGAACGGGCGCAACCCGCAGTGTATGGCAACAATATCGTGAGGCAAAGAAGGAAGAGAGACGCCTTTTCAGAAAAAAGAAAAGTGAGGCCGAAAGGCGTGAGTGTGAGGAGCTTGAGATGCTGGCTGACAGGAATGATGCCCGAAAATTCTATGAAAAGATCCGGCGGATGACGGAAGGTTTTAAGACCGGGGCAAGCTCCTGTAAGGACAATAATGGCGACCTGGTAACCGACGTACAAAGTGTACTTAAATTATGGAGGGATCACTTCTCCTCACTGCTAAATTGCGAGGGAGACGTCGAACCCGATACCCCAATCCCTGACGATGGAAAAGTCGTCCCACCACCTGACTATGATGAAGTAAGGATAGCTATATCCCGGCTCAAAAACAACAAAGCGCCTGGAAAAGACGGACTACCCGCCGAGCTGTTCAAACACGGAGGCAAAGAGCTGGTAAAAAGCATGCATCAGCTCTTATGCAGAATATGGTCAGACGAATGCATGCCTCCGGATTGGAATTTAAGTGTGCTTTGCCCAATCCACAAGAAAGGCGATCCCGCTAACCGCACCAACTACCGCGGAATTAGAATCACTCTTGCCAACAAGTGCTACTTTGGACTGAGTAGGCAATTGAGAAGTAAAGTCCTCTCTCGAAGAACAAAGATCACGCTCTATAAGTCTCTCATCATACCTGTCCTGATGTATGGCTCAGATTCATGGACAATGTCAAGAGAAGATGAGATGGCCCTTGGAGTATTTGAGAGAAAAGTTCTCCGGAAGATTTATGGTCCTTCCCGTGATGCCAACGGCGAGTATCGAAGGAAATTTAACGATGAGCTGTACGAGCTCTACGCAGATCTGACCATAGTCCAGCGAATTAAAGCCCAAATACTCCGCTGACTGGGCCATGTTATGCGAATGGACAAAGAAGCTCCAGCACAGAAGGTTTTCCTATCTTCACCTGAATTCGGCAGCAGAGGAAGGGGGAGGCCTCGACTGAGATGGAAACAACAGGTGGAGGATGACTTGAACTCCCTTGGGGTTTCCAATTGGCGTCAGTTATCGCTAAAAAGGAATGACTGGCGTGCTTTGATATGCAACGGCCAAAATCGCTTAGGCGGTTAAGCGCCAATAAATGATGATGATGATGATCATGTTAATTTAACACGTTTTTTATTGTTAAATTAACCCTTAAAATGAAACACCTTGTCTTTGATTTTTTTAATCATTTTTATTTAGTTAATTCATTTATCGAAAACCCTTAACATACATATTTTCAGGTATGAAAGTATATAATGCTTGTATAATTTATTAACACGATCTCTCATGTTAATTCAACATGTTTTTGTTGTTAAATCAACACGATCTATCATGTTAAATTAATACGATCATCATGTTAAATTAACACCATCTACCATGTTAAATTAACACGATATATCATGTTAAATTAACACGATCATCATGTTAAATTAACACGATCATCATGTTAAATTTACATTAAATTAACACGATCATCATTTTAAATAATAATCATCAATTTAAATAATAAAAGTGCACATATGTACATAAATATACATATACTTATTTTAATCCAATCATTGGCAACTTCTGCATCGAAAACAGCAACAACAAGCCCCAATCTGAAAATTAAATAAAAATTGTTTCATTGAAAGCTCTTTAAATTATCCAAGCGATTGTAAGACTGGTAGCACACGTCCAATTAATGTAGGGATAAGTATCAAGCGACGCCTTTTCTACCCGGTATCCATAATCCTAAAGCGCTTCCATGGTATTTATGTATAGTGCGCGTTGTTTTTAACCTACCCCGACATTTTTGGACGTGTTTTAGCAGGAAGCGCTTACAAAATATGAAAAACAACACAAATTACTTACCCAAAACTTTTGCAAAACTTCACAACTTATTCGCAAGTTAAGAAACTATAAATTTCACAATATATTAATTATTTATAATATCTACAACTTTTCATCAAGTCGGTATCTACACACTGACTTAAATTCTGTTCTTTTGAGAACAATTCTGTTCACAAGCTTTGATGGGGAACAGATGATGATCGAAAACAACACTTGTTCATGTTAAATCAAACCGAATTTATGGTGAGGGATACACACTAATGTAATTCTAATGCAGAAATATTTCATGTTATTTTAACCATAAGCTTCATGTTAAAATGTTCATGTTGATTTTCCGAAATTGTTTTTGCTTTACGTACATGAGTGGTTCATGTTGATTCAACATGATTCATGTTAACTAAAAATGTAAGATATTTTTCTTGTGTTTTAAAGTAAATTAAAATTTTCTAACAGCATTTTGCAGAGTCCCATTAGAGAATGACGTGAGAATTCGACTCGAAAATTGTAGTTTTCTCGATTTGAGAATTATGTCCCATTTTGTTGGAGAACGCTGGGATTCTCGAGTGTTTCTCGAGTTGTCCCTAACGTTAGAGATCAAAGAATGGGGCTAGTTCTCGAATGTACCTTAACCCGGATCGGTCCCCATACAAAAAGTCCACCCCTAGGATTAAAGACATTTTGAAGGCGATCCCCAATTTTTTTTTTGCCACGCCCCCCCGATGGCCTATTTACTTTTTTTGACACTACGTCGCCATTTTAAGTCCGATTTTAATGAGCCGTACACCGTTGTTCGTGGCTTGGAAGCCGCCACAATTCTTACCTTAATCATTTTTTACTCCGAGTTCAAATTCTAGTAGTGACTGTCGGCATCACATGATGTGATGATGTGAAACGAGATACCGACAGTCACTACTAGAATTTGAACTCGGAGTAAAAAATGATTAAGGTAAGAATTGTGGCGGCTTCCAAGCCATGAACGGTGTATGGCTCATTAAAATCGGACTTAAAATGGCGACGTAGTGTCAATAATTTTAAAAACCCTACACAGTGGTATTGTGAAAAAAAAAATTTTTTTGCCACGCCCCCCGATGGCCTATTTACTTTTTTTGACGAAATACCGACAGTCACTACTAGAATTTGAACTCGGAGTAAAAAATGATTAAGGTAAGAATTGTGGCGGCTTCCAAGCCATGAACGGTGTATGGCTCATTAAAATCGGACTTAAAATAGCGACGTAGTGTCAATAATTTTAAAAACCCTACACAGTAGTATTGTGGAAAAAGCGTGGGCCTGCACTTTCCTTTGATACCCATATTGTAGGCAATTTTGAATATTATTGGACAACCTCATTTTGACCGATAACTCAGTTATCGATAAATATATCGAAATATTCCAAAGTCCAATAGAAACCTGTAGAACTACCCTTTTGTTTGATACCCAGATTGTAGGCATTATGACCGATAACTTAGTTATCGATAAATATATCGAAGTCCACATGCAACCTCCTATCGTTTGACACCCATATTGAAGGAACATTTCAAGGTTTTTGTGACAGTCATATGCCACTGTCGGGTAGACTGAAGTAGAGTTACATACAAACAAGAAAACATACATATGAATGTATGTACAAATAAAGCTAATGAAAGCGTAGTAAAGAAACTAGCATTATGTGGGAAAAGCGTCGAGCGCTCGATATACTAAAATTATGGCACAAAGCGGACAACGCTTTTTCCACAATACTACTGTGTACGGTTTTTAAAATTATTTTCAACTTTTTAGTTCAATACTCTCTAAAAGCGTGAGTTTTAGTTTTTTTAAACTATATTTATTTTCTACTTTTTAGTCAAATGTCCTATGAAATTATCGATAAATATATCGAAAATTATAGCAGTCCAAACGAAACCTCTGGACTTCTACTTTCGTTTGATACCCATATTGTTAGGAAATTTTAAGGCATTTGGCCTTAGATTTTGACAATAACTCAGTTATCGATAAATTTATCGAAATATATCGAAGTCCAAATGAAACCTGGGGCCTTCACCTTTCGTTTGATACCCATATTGTAGGGAAATTTTAAGGTTTTCGGGCAACCACATTTTGACCGATAACTCAGTAATCGATAAATTTATCGAAAGATGTCGATGTCCAAGTGAAACCTGGGGCCTTCACCTTTCGTTTGATAGCCATATTGTAGGGAAATTTTAAGGTTTTCGGGCAACCACATTTTGACCGATAACTCAGTTATCGATAAATTTATCGAAATATGTCGATGTCCAAATGAAACCTGGGGCCTTCAACTTTCGTTTCATACCCATATTGTAGGGAATTTTTTAGGTTTTTGGGCAATCATATTTTGACCGATAAGTCAGTTACCGATAACTTTATCTAAAAATGTCGATGTCCAAATGAAACCTGGGGCCTTCGCTTGGTACCCATATTGTAGGGAAATGTTAAGGTTTTCGGGCAACCACATTTTGACCGATAACTCAGTTATCGATAAATTTATCGAAATATGTCGATGTCCAAATGAAACCTGGGGCCCTTACCTTTCGTTTGATAATTATATTGAAGGGAATTTTTAAGGTTTTTGGGCAATCATATTTTGACCGATAACTCAGGTAATCGATAAATTTATCGAACTATGTCGATGTCCAAGTGAAACCTGGGGCCTTCACCTTTCGTTTGATACCCATATTGTAGGGAAATGTTAAGGTTTTTGGGCAATCATATTTTGACCGATAACTCAGTTATCGATAAATTTATCGAGATATGTCGATGTCCAAATGACACCTGGGGCCTTCCCCTTTCGTTTGATACCCATATTGTAGGGAAATTTTAAGGTTTTCGGCAACCACATTTTGACCGATAACTCAGTTATCGATAAATTTATCGAAATATGTCGATGTCCAAATGAAATCTGGGACCCTTACCTTTCGTTTGATACATATATTGAAGGGAATTTTTAAGGTTTTTGGGCAATCATATTTTTACCGATAACTCAGTTATCGATAAATTTATCGAAATATGTCGATGTCCAAATGAGACGTGGGGCCTTCACCTTTCGTTTGATACCCATATTGTAGGGAAATTTCAAGGTTTTCGGGCAACCACATTTTGACCGATGACTCAGTAATCGATAAATTTATCGAAAGATGTCGATGTACAAGTGAAACCTGGGGCCTTCACCTTTCGTTTGATACCCATATTGTATGGAAATTTTAAGGTTTTCGGGCAACCACATTTTGACCGATAACTCAGTTATCGATAAATTTATCGAAATATATCGATGTCCATATTTTGACCGATAACTCAGTTATCGATAAATTTATCGAAATATGTCGATGTCCAAATGAAACCTGGGGCCTTCACCTTTCGTTTCATACCCATATTGTAGGGAATTTTTTAGGTTTTTGGGCAATCATATTTTGACCGATAACTCAGTTACCAATAACTTTATCTAAAAATGTCGATGTCCAAATGAAACCTGGGCCTTCGCTTGGTACCTACCCATATTCTAGGGAAATGTTAAGGTTTTTGGGCAATCATATTTTGACCGATAACTCAATGTCCAAATGAAACCTGGGGCCTTCGCTTGGTACCCATATTGTAGGGAAATGTTAAGGTTTTTGGGCAATCATCTTTTGACCGATAACTCAGTTATCGATAAATTTATCGAAATATATCGATGTCCAAACGAGACCTGGGGCCTTCCCCTTTCGTTTGACACCCATAATGTGGCAAAACAAAATTTTTTTTTTGGGATCGCCTTCAAAATATCTTTAATCCTAGGAGTGGACTGGAAAACCTTTTTTTGTCGATCCACCCTAATGTACCTCCAATCGAAATCTAGCTTCATGGTTTGTTGGGTAGACATAAAAATTGTGGTTAAATAATAAAAATACCGACAGGGTTTTCATTTTTAGAAACAAAACTTCACAAGCCCTCATCGATCCATGTGTGGTAAAAAAGATAAGCGGGTTCAAAAATTTAGGTTTTTTGAAGTACAAAAACGGTACTTGCAACTACTTTTTAAATATATACAAATTGTCTAACAGGTCCGGTGATATACCGGTACCTACTTTTTAAAGCTCTGGTACATATGATGCATGTGAACACTTGTTCATTTAAAAAAATTAGCAAACAAATGGATAGGCAAACAAATAAACAAATAGCAACAATAACAAACACTGCGCATATCAATGCCACACAATGCTGTTAACCTTAACTTGCATGTGATCGGATCAAAATGACTATTTATCGTACATATATAATTTGGCGAATGAGTGACGCAGATCTTTGATCAAATGGAGAGTGGAGATAGAACAAGTTGGGATGGTATTGATTCTAACTAAAGGTGTTACCAATATCATTTTTTTTAGTGAGTGTACATATGCACATTAGGGTGGTCCTTATAAGCAAATACATGTAGAATTTTTTGCAGTCTCACCCCTTAGATCGGTTGCACCACTGTCAACTATATCGCACAAAACATTTTATCCTGATTGGAGATATTGTAGGCGTGTCGCAAGGGAGTCAAAGCTCAGATTGCTCTATGGAGACTCAAAAAATAAAAGTAATTTGTCTTTTTATCTAATACTCGAAATCGGTAGCACTATGGTCGGAGATATCACATGCAAAATCTGGTTCGGATTGGAAACGCCTATAGGCGTGTCGTAGGGGGGTATTATGCTATGGATACACACCCGGAGATTACCTCCAATAAATTTTCTGTAATCAGATCCAAATTTTACCCTGATACACACAAAATTGAAGATTAAAAATCGCGCCATCTAGTGCTTTGTGTTGTATTACTTGCTATTTAAAACTAGATGTCACTGGGAATCGCTTATTTTATAGCGACTCTAGTGTGCAGTAGCGGTAAATCGAAATTTTGGTAGTTGCCCCTACTATTTCTAGCGGCAAATAGTGGTAAACTGCAAGAAATATGAGTTTTCTTGCAGTTTTTGTTTATTTATCTGAGGAGTGTTGCCAGCGAAAATTTTGTTGTCGCCGCTCAAATCTTCTTCATTTTTGGGAGTTTATAATGAAGATTATGCTCAAGTTAACTCCCAAAAGCGGAGATAATTCGGAATTTGCGCTAATGTATCAGCCGTATTAGATATAAAGAAAAAAAATGTGTGTGATTTCTTTGGCTATATTGCTATCGATTAGGGATTGAGCCTTTGAAAATCTGAAAATAAAATTGTCTCACCCTAATGTACACACATAGGTGAAATACAGATAAAAACGAAGCTAGATATAAACTGTTTCAGATATCAATCAAGAACCCCATGTCATTAGATCTCAGGTCACCTTAATAAGAGCCGCATAACTGGATGGCTACTATCCCCAATAGGACTAGAACTCCTGCAAGTCTCTGATGGTACTTGTCGTACATAAACGCTTCTCATCCAAGAAAAATGAAAGCAGGTAATTGTGATCCCGCTGCCAAGTGTGGGAACCAAGATAAGGAAGTAGAATTTTATCGCACGATATCGCATCTTTCGCCAGTAGACAAGACATTAGAGACAGTCCTACCCTTTTATTTCAACGAAACCCCGAGTTTTAGCGATCATCAGCAACAATCAAACAAAATCCCACCGAGTTTCTCAACGTTTTCTCTTCAGAGGGTGGTACGTAAAGAGATCGATAGTTTTAAAAAAAAATTTTTTTTTTTGATTTTATATTTGGCGGAAAATTGGAGTATAGTAATATGGCGTTCACTTTGGGCCATAAACTCGAGTTAAAGGGGAATTTTTTGAGTTTATTCATATTATTGTTGTCAATAAACTCGAGTTTATTGTCAACTTGAATGCCCTGTGAGTTATTAAGGGAAAAAAACTTTAAAAAGTAAAGAAACATTTTTTTACTACTACCGATTTCTGAAAAAATTACCCTCTGAAGAGAAAAATCTGACTTCAGATTCGAATTCAGCACACCCAAAAGCTTTAGAAACTGATGAAAAACCCTATGGGATTTTTCGGCTGTTGTACAGTGTAATTGGCAATACTAGTGGCGCTTGACCTACAACCATGAAACTGTCAACCATGCGTTGCTACTTGCCAATTTAGGGGATTGCCCTCTCCCTCCCTGTCTCGAAAGTTGGTCCACCAATTACCTCAGTGGTTGGTAGTCGCCAGTGGATAGAGACGGTTTCACGGTAACGGCAAATGTCCTTCCGTTGATGAGCTGTTCTCACCCATCTTCTCCTTCCTTGAGGATGGGGGGATGACTAGAAGGTTCCAATGGTCATACCAAATCATTCCTGAGACAGTCGGGTAGTACCGCAAGGGAGTACCGGGTTCATTAGAGCGTATCACCAAAAAAAGTCGCTCGTACCTCCCCTCATATGAAGTGTTTTTGAAAACCATTTAAAAAGAAATTTTAAGTTTTTTCTGGCAACCCTAGATGTCGCTCAATTGCATTTTTCTTCATATCTTCGGCAGTTATTGCCGGATTTTAAAGTGTGATACCACTACGTACCTCCCCTCATATGAAGTGTTTTTGAAAATCATTTAAAAAAAATTGTATTTTTTTTCTGGCAACCCTAGATGTCGCCCAATTGCATTTTTCTTCATATATTCGGCATTTTTTGTCGGGTTTTAAAAAGTGGTACCACAACGAAACGCATGAGCTCATTGAACTTTCTTGAGAAAAAATCTCCTCTTCGAGACGAAAAAATTGATGTGTCAAACTTTAAAATCCGACAACAAATGCCAAAGATTTGAAGTAAAATGTAATTGGGCGACATCTAAGGTTGCCACAAAAAAAAAAAAAATACAATTTTTTTTAAATGGTTTTCAAAAACACTTCATATGAGGGGAGGTACGTTGTGGTATCACACTTTAAAATCCGACAATAAATGCCGAAGATATGAAGAAAAATGCAATTGGGCGACATCTAGGGTTGCCAGAAAAAAATACAATTTTGGTATTAGTTTCCTTTAGGGGACAACTCCTAATAAATTAGCTAAAAATATGGGAGATACCTCAAAAGACGCGTTTTGGCCTCAGGATCACGAATCCGGAAGCGCTTTTTTAATTTTTTGTTTTAGTGAAAAGTTATGGTCAAAAAACCGAAAAATGACCCGGGTCCGATACCAAAATTGGGGCGGAATCCATGGTATTTATGTGCGAAACACCTTTTTGAGTTGGCGGCCTTCGGCCGCGCTTATAAAAAATAACCCTGGGCTACGCCATCCCAAGTCCGGACGTGTGACATAACCGTGGCTACCGCCACGGCCGGACCTTTTTTGCACGTTTTTAGGGACAGTCTAATAATATTACAACAACCACATGAAAACTTGAAACTTTGATTGCAAATATCTCTGCAGAGAAGCAAAATATTAAAAAAGCGCTTCCGGATTCGTGATCCTGAGGCCAAAACGCGTCTTTTGAGGTACCTCCCATATTTTTAGCTAATTTATTAGGAGTTGTCCCCTAAAGGAAACTAATACCACAATTTTTCTTAAATGTTTTTCAAAAACACTTCATATGCGGGAGGTACGGCCGACTTTTTTTTGGTGATACGCTCTAATGGTCACCCTTAGCACCTGCTTATCAAGAATTTTGCATTTCACAAAAAAAAAATAAAACTAATTCTTAGTTTCTCTACTTACGGGCTTTAGCTGAGCAACTCGGAATCGGCGTGAAAGGAAGTACCGCAGCAAACTTGTTTATCCGCAATATTAAATTTTTTTTCTATTTCTTCACACTAAATTATTTTGCTAAATATTTTTATTTCTGATTTAAAATCAGCGTCTGGTGTTTGTGTTGGTAATTTAATTTCTTCATTGGTTTTAAAGCGAATCGTTAAAAATTAGCACGGTTTGATATTTGAAAACATACTTCGCACATGTAAACAGACGGACACATAAATACAGCGACCATATGTACACATTTATGTATGTACATATGTCAAGCACTTTGAATGTTATGTACTTTCAAGCTTTAATGCGGTGTTTTTTATATTTATTATTTTTGTGTTTTTATTTGCGCTATGATTATTTATTCACATTACATTTCTTCTCAGCATTCTTGAAATTAAGTTTTTTGTTAACTGTGTGTCAGGAACTAAAATTCTTATTTTTATTTAGCTTTAAAGCTGGTATAGGCACTTCACTTTATTATTATTTTATATTTTTTATTGTTTTTGTGATGAAACATACTTTATAAGCAGATTTCTTATTTTTATTGGATATTTTTATGCAAGTATTTGTCCTTTAATTTTAAAGAAATACCATGAAAAAGCATGTTGTGATATTTGTTATAGCGGGATTGGCATCCGGGATCCCGTGTTTTTTTAAGAGCCAAAAATGTTAGAATTTGGAAAATATTTATCCTACTTAAACCCAGAGTAAAGTATTACAATCCAGTTTGATTGCAATCACAAAAAAAAAAAACACATATAACTGTACCTTTTTTGATTGTACCCAGGTGATTGCTTTCATAATAGGGCCTATACACAGTGCGTCTGACTCGCGAGTGTACGTGTTGACTCGCCGTCATTCTACAAAATATCAAACTCATTTTGATTTTCTTGAGTCATGCTAGAGTCATGTCGGTGTAACTACTACAAACACATTTTCACTAATACGCCTAAACTGACTCTGAACTCAGACGCATCGTGTATAGGTCCTATAATAATTGTAAGTTTTACAATCTACAATCATTTTCAACAAATTTATGATGTTTTGCTGTTAATCATTGATTGCACGAAAAGTACAATCTACAATTATTTGGGAGCATTTTATTATAATCACATTTCACCTGCAATCATTGATTGCAACTACGTCTTGGATACAATCATCGATTCTAAAAAATTGTGCATTCAATCTAAAAAAGCAATCATTTGAATTTTTATAATAATAATGTTTCGTTTTCGGTACCGGTTTAGTAACGTGTTCCTGTTTCGGTTTCAAAATAAAAACACGAACACAAAACACATCTTACTACTAAAAATCTTAGGTCTGAATTTTCATATTTTTTTTCGGGGCCATATCTAAAGGATATTCTCCAATATAATAATAAATATTATTCCCGCTATGTATGAGACTTCAAAACTTTGATACTGAGGTCAAAATGTGTCTTTTGTAAACTTGCCCGGCAATCTTCTATGAAAATTATTCAGGGTACGTTTTTGAAATCTGTGCCCACTTTAAGAAGTAAAGCCCCAATTACATAAAACTTTATGAAACTTTAACAAATGCGCGCCTCGGCTTTGAGCATTTGCCAAAATCTCGCTTCGCTTTACGTTCCACAAACTTTGTATGAAGGTGGAACCTGCAAAGTTTTATGTAATTGGGGCTTAAGATATTAAAAAACCGTTTGAAACTGGTTCCGGCTTTTGAAACGATTTCGTTTTCGTTCTTTTTTAAAATACCGGTTACGGTTTGAAAAATGAATCTATTTTAATCGGTCACGGTTACGGTTTAGTCCTTGATCTGACTCGTTCATGAATCATTTATAGCTCTTCTATGTAATTTATCACTCGTCTACGAGTCATTTATGACTCTTCCATGAATCATTTATGACTCGACTATTATGAGTCGTCTCTGCGACATTTATGAGTTGTCCATGAATCATTTATGTGTCATTTATGTCTCGTCTATGGATCATTTATGAGTCGTATCCGAGGAAAGAGATGTCAAAAGAAAGAAAGACTTGTCATAAATGTCTCAAAGATGACCGATAAATGATCCATAGACGAGTCACAAATGACACATAAATGATTCATTGACTACTCAAAAAAGTCGCAGAGACGACTCAATAGTCGAGTCATTAATGATTCATGGATGAGTCATAAATGACTCGTAGACGAGCGATAAATGACAGAAGAGCTATAAATGATTCATGAACGAGTCATAAATGTCTCATGGACCGAACACACATCCCACGTTTACACATTAAACTTCACGAGTACTTGGTACTCACGGTTTTTTTTATCAAATGTTTTTCCACTTTTTTTAATTAATAAAACCAGTCACTCGCTCATAATCACTTTACTACTTTTGCATAATTATCATTTCATTGGTTGTTGTTGTGTTTTAGTTTTTGTTTTCTACTATCTACACTTGTCATTTATCATTTCCGCAAAAAAGTTTAATTAATTTATGCAAATTTCACTATTTAAAAAAAATTAATTGCTTACTCATTAAGTTTATTTCGTTTGATGTTTATTTATAGTTTTTCTAAAATCACCTCAAAATTGTCCTTCGCGCAAAAATAAATTAAATAATAATTATGACATAAATGCAGTAGATATTCTTTAAACAATTGAAACGACAACAACCCAAATGCATTCCAAGCGCACCCGTAACGCGACGAGCATTTCATTAATTTCACTTCCTTTGCAAGCACTCTCGTATGCCTGTTGCTTGCTGGCGTCTTGACAGTGTCATTTCTTTCATTTGAATTGCACTTTTTTTGGCCTCCAACGTACGGCTCGTTGTCTTCTGATTATCTCCTATGTCTGCTAGTATGCGACGTTTGTGGCCTCCAAGATCTTTTGGGGCTGTTACATACATACTTTTCTGTTTACATACATATATAATTACGCATGAACAATCCCGTGTATGTTATGTTTGTAATATTCGTTTGCCTTTTTACCCGTAGCACATACTCGCATGTACTCGTACTTCCTCTACTTGCCTTCTATGCGTATTGCGGCTTTGTTGTTTCGCGAGTCGCATTGCCAACGAAACTAATTTTTTTGAAATTATAAAAACACAAAATACGTCCAAACGCTAATACCAATGTCGATATACTATGTAAAATAAACAACAACACACAACTTGTGTTTTCCTTTTTGTTCTAAATGTGTACTCTCCGTCCTAGCCTATGTGCAGTTGATGTCAGTGCGGGGGGTGTACATTTAACTCCACCACTTTGTCGGCTATTCATATTGAATGAGATATATGTCCAAAGCAAGGACTAAAACCGAAACCGTAACCGATTAAAACCGATTCATTTTTGAAAACCGGAACCGAAACCGTAACCGTAATTTTTTTCTGAAAAGAACGAAACCGTTTCTTAGCCGGAACTGGTTCCAAACGGTTTTGAATTTTTTCGTGGACACATATTTTATTTTAAAAGAGGCTACCTTGAATAATTTTCATGGAAGATGGTTAAGTAAGACACTTTTTTGACCTCAATATCAAAATTCCGAAATAATTGAACTATAAGCGAATGAAGCCATCGAAAAAAATGTAGGTATGACATCCGAAAAAAAAAAAAAATTTTAATGGCCGTCTCAGAAAGCATCACTCATTTTACGTAAAAAAAATGTTTAACGTTCCATTTTAACATTTTTCTAATAGAAAAAGTAGAGTTATTTTTTTTAACTTAGTTTGAAGAAAGTTTTTTCCATAAAGTAATATTTATTACCTACCATATATTGGAGAAAATTCATCATGACCACTGGAGTAAAGTTATAAAAATTCAGACTTATTTTGCATTTAGATTCATATCGCTGCCTTCGTGAGCAGATGTCGTAAGTCCATTTTTTTTAAATGAGATTTCAATGCAAAACGATGTATTTAAAACTGTACTATAGTTTTGCATTAAAATCTCATTAAAAAAAATGGACTTACGACATTTGCTCACGAAGCCAGCGATATTTGAGTTTTGTAGTAGCACAATTTGTGTTGGTGTTTTCATTTGGAAACCGAAACCGGAACGAAACCGAAACACGTTACAAAACATTAACCGAAACCGGAACTTTATTTTAATCGGTTTCACACCTTGGTCCAAAGAAAATGCTCGTAGTACGTTCTCACATGTCTATTACACTATGTAGCAAACATACAAAGCGAAAAGGTACTCGTGAAGTTTGTGGTGGATTGTATGCGCCATAGTGGTCTTCCTAAGGTCACTTATGTTAACTATACTTAATTTATTATTAAACAACATACAAAATGTTAATATAACTCATCATAGTGATATAACATAGCTCGACGTAACATATGTTATATAACACACTACAGCCTAACACAACATTACGAGATAACACAACATGCCCCTGCGGGTTAGGGGTTTAGAATAAGCCCGAGGTAGACATACCGGTCGTAAGAGGCGACTAATATGCACATAGGTAATGACGTGCTAACTCGATGGTTGATCTACGGATAGGATGCCTCTCACCTCTCATTACCCATCTTTTCCTTCCTCATGAATGGAGGGATGACATGACCTAGAAAGTTCCACTGATCATACCTTATCACTATCACGTCAGTCGGGCAGTACCGCAAGGGAGTACGGCAGCGTACCGGGTTCATATCCGGCCAAGGACTGCCAATTTCGGCATCACTCCCAAAACCTTCTGGGAGTGTTTTACTGTTAACAACCACAACAACAACAGATAACACAACATAGCAAAGTTCCACTTTAGCATAACATAACATAAACATAAAAAATATGACACAGCACACAAAATAAACATTACTTAGCAGAAAATTAAAACAGCACATATCCCATTAACATGGCATACATATGTACACAATAGTATAACAAAACAATAGTATAACATAACATAACGCTATAAACCATTAACTAGCACACGTTAACTCTTCGTTAACTCAAAACAACATAGCAAAACGTAATGTAACTAACATAAAATGAATAAGGTGGCAAAGTTTTACATTAAAACAACATTAAAATCATGACACTGCAAAACATAACGCAGCACCACATAGCATAGTTTTACATAGACATATCATATGAAAACATAACAAAACACGGCACTATTTGATACAAAATAATGACAACATAACACAACATAGCAGTTAACATCATTAAGACATAACAAAACACACCACAGCATTACAAAACTTACAAAAGTCTAACAAAGCCTCTTCGTTTGTTAATTCGGCTGACGCAAAAGCCCCTCGGAAGGTTTATGCAAGTTTTAGCGGCGGGGATTCTTTTGTCGGATACGGATCCGGTACTATCCCGAATTCCGCGGGAGCTATTTGTTTGACCCCGATAAACCTTCGTGATGTGGATTTTTATTGCCTTTTGCGACAGGCATTTCTGCCAGCTGGGTTAAATCAATCCTTTTCTTCTTCTTCCTTCCCGCTTTCTGCCTTTCGGTTCATTCCTTTTCTTCTTCACCTATCAATGACTGCTACTGCAACATCGTTTTTTCCTGTTTCTTGTTTTGTTATTTTATAGTTTTTCTCGCTGTCCGTGGTCATCATCCTTCTGTTTTTATCGCTCTTGTAGTAAGAGTACTTCGGAAATTCTGGGTATTCCAACGACAGCCGAGCATACATGCATTCGAAATGACTAAATTTTTACCCGACCATGTGCAGTGTAACCCTGATAAGGCCTGCGTGAACGTGAATCCACAATATCGTAACGACTCATATACCAAGGATTCTCATCATCCACAATAGCTCCTTAATTCTTTCCTAATAGCTGAACTGTATCGATATCTGACCCCTTGGCAAATTCTCCCAGTGTATTTCTGCCATTAAGGGCTTCTAAAAAAATCCATCTGCTTTGCAGGTGCCGTTCGGAGTCGGCCTCGATGTCTGCATACAGCTCCCCATTCAAAACTCTTTGCCTTCAATAATTCACTCGAAGAATCATTCTCTCGAAGACTTCGCCACCATACACCAGGAAGGGGGTGATAAATGACTTATTGTGATTTTTTTTCGTTCGTAGAGAAAGAACCCATTACCTTTTTCATCCATGAAAAGAAACATGAGCAAAGTAACGCATGAAAAAAATATTTGAAAAATCTTCCACATTACGTTTCCTATGACATTGCTGTAGAAAAAGTAATGCATGAATTCCATTATACATAAAAAGTTTTAT
Organism: Campiglossa producta; assembly: GCA_964058755.1. Classification (NCBI taxonomy): domain Eukaryota; kingdom Metazoa; phylum Arthropoda; class Insecta; order Diptera; family Tephritidae; genus Campiglossa; species Campiglossa producta. The sequence continues at coordinate 46,164,871 of CAXKVI010000001.1, read as the reverse complement.
ATTCCCACTGGGAACTTCACATCTCAATTGCCTACTCAGAGAAATACCATAGTCTTTCCGTTACATGTATCTTTTTTTTTTAATTATGTAGCACAGTGTACCTCTTTTGGGTTGAGCTCTATGCTCAATGCTCACATTGGGGGCGAGCATAAGACGACAACGTCACCTGCCATTGCCACATTTAAAACAAAAGCAACACGCACAATTCCACATACGTAAGTGGTGGCATATTGGTTTTTCATTTGCAGCAGCTACACTTTTGCTCATGTTGTGTGTACTCTCAGATGTGCTCTTTTGTTATTAGGAAAATAACTGTTGCCACTCTCCCGTACGCTATTTTTAAAAATCTGTTTTAATTATTGGTTTGTGTTATTTTTTAATGTTAAGTATTTTTCACGAAAGCATACAAACTTAACAACATGTTTGTATGTTCATATATAGAAATGTGTGCTTCATTAAACAAATGGTAAACAAATGGCAGACGCAATAACGCCAAAGAAGCGGGAAATAAATTTCTAATGCAGCAGACAGAAAAGTAGGCAAAAAGTTGGAATTTTTTCTTCAATTTGTTAAAAATTAAAATAAATGCGCTTTTTATTTATATACATGTCTACTTTTTTAATTGCATAGATTAGACTAAGCAAACAAATTGTTGTTTAATTAAAAAAAAATGTGTATGTATCCAAAGGTGTTTTTAACATCTTTGTAATTTGACTAAATTTGGCAAAAAAAAATTGTTTTTTAGTTATGATAATCGCACTTTATACATATACAGTTTTGAAGAGTTCAAAGCTTCAACTTTAGGAATATGTAAAGTTTTTTTTTATTTAAAAAATTATTGGAAAATTTACTTAAAAATAAATTAATAAATAGGGCTCTTTTCTCAAAATTTTTTTTTCATAAAAAACACAAGAAAAAAGTTTTTTCATGAAACAAAAAAATACATAGCCCTCATGGGTTTTTTGTTCTTGCATGAAAAAATGTTGACAAGTCTAATATATTTTTGTGTTTTTTATGCAAAAAAATTAGAAAAGAGCCGTAATGAAATCAATTTAAATTCCCATGCAAATTTGAAAGTGTGGCAAACTTCGAAATAAAATATCGACCTCTAAGTGTTAAGTTACAGCGAGGGAGTAGACTTACATAAATATCACAAAATTCACCACAGTTCTCTGTACGAATTGACTAACATGTTTATGTCCTTTATAGGATTATTATATTTTAATTTAATATAGTTTTGAAAGTCATCCAAATCTTCAATACCATAACCAAACATTAGTTCGATGTTTAGAAGCTCCTCATAAATTATACACCAATCAATATTAAGAGTATGTGCGCACGTTTCAAGCAACCAAAAGAAAATACGCGGTAATTTGCTAGCCAACAATTTCTTCTGCCAAACCGATAATTTATGTGATGTACCCAAAAGTGACCAGCAATCCATATTTGTTGTAAGTAGAGTACATTGACGTTCTGCCTTATTAATTAAATTATTGCAGTCCAATTCGTTGGTATTCGTTACAGCAGCATTAACGTTATCCTCATCGTCACTAAGATCATCAAAAAGGCGTATGTAATTAAGGCCTCTACGTGGTGTCAAACTAATAGGTTCTTCAGCATTTTTAATTGGTTCCATGTCACATTCACTGAAAGCATCAATTGAATGCATTGCCATAACATCAATTTTATCGTTTGCTTCAATAGTTTTAACAGGTGGCGGTGGTAGAGAATTGCCAATGCCATCGTCATCGGTATCATCATCATCATCAGCAGCACCATTGCAAGGTATCTGTAAGATGTAATTTAAGTTAGTACAAACAGGAAAGGAGTTTTAAGCAACACAAATAATACATACCTGATTACCGCTTTTGTTAACTTCTATGTTATATATAGACCACTTGGTGGACTCTGTTCCATCCAGTGTTTGTCGTTGTCGCTTCAAAGCTTGTGCCTCCAACTTTTTTACATATATTTTGTGATAACTATCGTATTCTCTTTTAAATTCCAACTCTTCAATAATTTCGTTATCTTTGAGTGAACTCAACCATTTCTTTTCCGTTATATTAAAATTTACCTTTTTTGTGCACTTTTCATAACCTTTGCTTACAATTGGATGAAATGTACCCACTTGTTCACGTTGACTTGTACAGCCAATACGTCGTACAAGCAACTCCCATTTATGTTGTTTAAAATACGCTTTTAACTCTTTGGCGTGAGTGTAGGGGGCTAAAGTACGTTGCATGTGATCGACACGCATAAAATCAGGTATTTTGATTGTAGAATTCGAACCGGCAATAGAACAATGCAAAAGGATACGTTTGAAATATGAGTGCGCTGGTGTGAAGCTTGCTGGAAAATTTATGGTTTCAGCACGTTTTTCTGCGCCATCATCATTACTCTTTAGGTCATCTAAGAATCTTCGAAATATATTTTGCATGGTGTGGACTCTTGATTCATTTTCAACATTTGTAACATTTTCTGCAATAAGCTCCGCTTGTTCCAATTGCGCACTCTGCTCTTGCTCCATTTCTTCCAAAAGTTGAGCCGTACTTTGACACTGTCGAAATTGTTTACAAAAATTTGAATTATAATGCGATACAATAACTTTGCGCATTTCTATATATTCCACCCAATCTTGCCATACAAACAGCAGTGCTGGTCTTGTGAGATTTTGGCTAACGTGGCGTCCCTTTTCAGATAGTTCACGCAAGCACTGATTCGTTGTGTTGGCTGATTGTGTAATCAATTTTTCAGTATGGCCATCAAGTCCAAAGAAGAGCTTTAGTACAAATATTATATAGGCCATGGTGCGTGCCTCATACGCAGGATACTGATGTTTATAGCGTGTACGCACTTGTGGTGGTAATATATTGATGAGACGTTCAACGTAGATAGTAACATCTGAGGGTAGATTTAATTCAGTTACATAACGTTCACATAGTTTGATTATATTTGGCAGGTGGAATTCGTGTACGCTGATGAGTTGGGATAAATGGCCAATATGATGACGTAGAACCTGAAATTGAAATTAGCTTTTAGTTTTTGAGTTAATTAATAATGGGCCATGTTCATTCTGAAAACCTTCATCATTCTCTTCTCACAGAAGTCCAAGGAAACGGGTGGATTTAAAAGGGTTGGGCCAAAGCGAAAGTTAAAGAGATGCATATTACCCATCGTGCCGAAACGGCCCGGGCCGTTTTCTTATATCGACCCGGCCAAGAGCAATACACTCGGGGTGACCCTGTCTGACATTTAGGCAGGGCTACACCTCGTTACAACAACCATGAGGGTTTAGAATATGACCACAAAAGGTACACTGCAAAAATCAAGTGATGGACACCAATACACTCAAACGAATTTTTTTTAATGCAACATGAGATAGAAATAATAAATGTATCCTTTTCTTTCGAACACATTGCCGTGTCCCTCATTTGAGGCATCACTTGGCACTCATTGCTGGTGCAGTGGATCAAACAACAAGTTTGATGACGTACAGCTATATTTCTTCTTGAACGGAGAAATATGTAAGTGGGAAGAAGATGGAGTCCATCAAGTTTGCACATTGCCCTTAAGAACCTGATGGAGGATCGTGAGGAACCTTTACCTCAAGCTTGAACCTCAAATGATGGTCACTGTGTTTGCAGGGTGTATTTGGTGGGATTTGATAACACCTTGACTGTGGACCATACATACATTCGAAATTGATTTACGTACGGCGTTTCGAAGACTGCCGTTCGATCGATTGTGAGTATACAATCTGATACTAGGGAAGACTTATGAGTTAATTGTAATCTTACCTTATCACTATATTTAGTAGGATAAATATAGAATTGTATTTGGTGCAGCAACTTTTTGCAATGTGGTTGAATATTTTCCGGAAAGTATTGTTGTACATTATGAATACCCAAAACGCGATCATCAATGAATCGTTTTAAATCGCATAGCTGAATATCATCGCCAATCAAATTTAATGCTAAACCTAATATCGCATAAATTTGGCGTATATTCATTGTGTACAAAGCATGATCCATGCGATTTACTTCTCTTGCCAATGGTCTTACACTATGACAAGTTAAACTACCCTGAGCATCTAGTGCATGCCTGTCGATATGTTTCTTAGGCATAACTTTTTTCATTTCCTTACGCGCACGTGATGAAAACTGTAATTTAATGGCACACTTAGTTGTACCAGTACTAGAGGTATTAAGCGAAGAGTAGGAAGTTTGTGAAGCGTCAGTTGAAATCATGGAAGACTGTAGACTACTGTAGTTTGATTCATCTAGTTTACGACGACTTTTGCGAAATTCACGCGCACTCACTGCCTCGCCACTTGCAATAGAAGCCGCTGAATTTTCAGTTGCGCGGCGTTTTCTTTTTTCAGACCGTCGTTTTTCAGCATGATTATACAAAGCAGATGCATCACTAAAAAAATATAAATATATTAGTTAGTTACATATACAAATGAGTGCTTACACTCATCAACGGACTCACCTTTGTAGGTATCGCACACCCAACTTCGGCAATTGCGCAGGTTTTTTGCTAAAGAATGCCACTTCAGTGCGCCGTAGATAAGCCGCCCACAGCTGGAGTGTCATTAATTTCAACTCTTCTTTTGCTCCAAACGATAGCAGATCGTTGACCAGACCGCGCAGTATGTAATTGTAACATTCCCATGAGGTTAGATTTGCTATAGAAAGGATGGACTTTTTTTAAATTGTACTTTCTTCAAATAGTTGTTAATGCTTACGCTTTTCTGCCTTTGCTGTTTTTATTTTTTGTTGTCTCGCATGTCTGAAATCTAAGAAATCTTCAGCTTGTTCCACTTCTACCGCACGCACTTGCTCCTGCTTTGTGCCGCATTCCTGGCAATAATAGAAGCCTTCACGTAGCGCAAAACGACATTCGCCACACACCGTGCATATAATATTTGTATTTGTAATTAGTTCTTCGCCATCATCCATGCTGAAACGTATTTTATTTAAATCATTGTATACCTTATATAGGGATAAACAATAATTTAAATTTAAGGAAAATGTGTGCAATTTTAACAAATGTTAACTCTTCCTCTTGTTTGCATGTACAATCACAATGGTATTCTAAGGCAGTCCGCAGACGAGGCGCATCATCATAGGCGCGTACTCATCATTTCACTGAGCACGAATTTCCCTGCGTCTCAAGATCTGCACACGACGCTGCAGAAAAATAAGCACACAAAGAACTGTCAAAATTGCAATTTTAATTAAATAATACATTTTTCGCACATTATTAACACATATTTCTTCCCATTGTACAAATTTTCTATTTTTTCTTTCAAAAGAAACAGTTAATTTTATTTGAAAAAAGAAAGCAAAGCCACGGCACACAAAAATCGAAAATGAGAAATGTAAAAAAATGCTTCTTCTTCCTCTTTTCTAAGCGTACGACGCCTGGCGACCAGCATTGTCATACGCTGAGCAGCATGTAGCTTTCATGCTTTGCCACTTTCGTGCAACTGCCGATTCGTGTGCAGCTGTTCATGCAAATATATGTGTTCAGCAACAAAGCGTACAAAAATCGAATGTAGCGTCTAATACGCGTCTATGACGATTCGCTCCGCGTGCGGACACGCTAAGTCAATTTTTGGAGTCGTAGTCGTAGTGAATTCCTACAAGTGAAAAATCTTCGGCATTCTCTTGTGCCTTGTCCGCCTGTCAAAAATTGTGACAGGCTGTCTGAATGCTACGAATAAAAAGGAATAGGATGAAAGGGCTAGTGCATGATTCAATAACTATGGTTGTATTGACAGCTGTGGCTAACTGTTCTTTCATGCACAGTTGATTTTTTATCACTCAAACTATCACCCTTTTTGTTTTCTTGTTTACATTCTTTGCAAAGTTCGTGGAAAAGCTACGGAATTCGTTTGCGTGTTTTAATGAGTTTTAGTTAATTTTTTTAGAAAAAAATAGTTGTGAAAAGAAATTTAGTGAGTGCTTTGTGACAATCTCTTTAGAAAATGTGGAAAAACAAGTAAAAAGCCAGGAAAAATAAGTATATCGTTTGCTCACGTGTTTTTATGCGTTTGTTGTTTTGCCACTGCTTTTGACACAAAAATTCGTGCCAAAACGGTAATTTCGTATTCAGTTTTGGGCTGCGATTACCATTCAATCATTTTTGCCGTGGGCTAGTGTTGGACAGTATCGATTGCAAAAGTACTCAGTACTCGATGCTGAAAAGTATCGACAGTACCCGATTCTTAAAAGTATCGATACTGACTATTACTACTACTACTACTATTACTACTTAACACCCGAAATGTACTCAGTGTCTAAGTAGTAATTACTACTTAGTAATACGAAGTACTCAATACCGAAAATGTACTCGATACAGAAAATGTACTACATACAGAAAATGTACTAGGTACAAATTCCACGAGTTTTATGTGGTGACGATTAATTCTTAATTTTTATAAAGGGGTTAAAGGAATACAAATACGAAATTATAATAAAAACATATTTTTATTAAAAACGTTTGACGTAACGAGGTGGTATTAAGTTATATAGGTAAATGCAATAAAGGTAACAAAAAAAAATATATTGTACATACATGTATATTTTAGTAATTCATACACATATTTTGAGCATGTATATTAAAAAATAAATTATTTTAAAGCAATTCAGTTTCGATGTGAGATTTATAACTATAAAATTAAATTGGGTAAATGAACATAAATTCAAGAATACTAAAGTCCTGCCAAACCGGCTTGTAGTTGCATACAAACTAATTCTCGGTTACATTAGGGTGATTCAAATAAAAAAATTTTTTCGGTCTTACCCTTTGAAAAGTAAGGTATTAATGAGAAAATAAGCCTCGCAACAAAATTTGCTTTGTAACTTAATATAGGGGTAGCTGTTTACATTTTGTATAGGGAAATGGGATCTTTTTCAAAGAAATTTTTCCTTTTTTTTATTTATTTCAAAAACCTTTACATATTCTTAAAGTGGAGGCTTTGAAGTTTCAAAAATGGTAAGCCGGGTGCTTGTTGTAAAATATAGACAGGCCTACCAGCAGAACTTGACAAAAAGTACCCGATGCTTAAAAGTATCGATACCAAAGTAGTAACTACTCAAAAGTACACGATACTGCCCAACACTAGAAAGGACTTGTTTTTTAACTCTGTTACATTGCCTGAGTTGCCCCAGCTGTGTTTCTTTATTGAATTTTATTCAATCATGCCAATGAAAAGGCTGCTTATCTATAATATTAGCTCCAAAAATTTTTGATTAATGAAAATTGAAACAAAGAATCAAAATGGTCGAACAGTGTTTTTGGCAGATCATCACAGCTGTTATCTATTGTCTAGATAACTTGTAGGTATTGACAATGTTCGCGAATGTTTGACAGAAGCATTCACAATAGGTAACAGCTTTGTATGGAAGTGGAACCTGCAAATTTTTATGTAATTGGGGCTTAAGTCAACGTAACAATGACACCACTACTGGACTGGATAAGGAAGCGAAAAACGTGGGTCTTGCCGTGAACGAGGACAAGACGAAGTATTTGCTGTAATCAAAGAAGGAATCGGCGCACCTTCGCCTTGGCAGCCATGTCACTGTTGATAGTTACAAATTTGAAACTGTTAGGGACTTCGTCCATTTGGGAACCAGTATCAACACCGAAAATAATATCAGTCTAGAAATCCAGCGGAGAATCACTCTTGCCAACAAGTGCTACTTTGGACTGAGTAGGCAATTGAGAAGTAAAGTCCTCTCTCGAAGAACAAAGATCACGCTCTATAAGTCTCTCATCATACCTGTCCTGATGTATGGCTCAGATTCATGGACAATGTCAAGAGAAGATGAGATGGCCCTTGGAGTATTTGAGAGAAAAGTTCTCCGGAAGATTTATGGTCCTTGCCGTGATGCCAACGGCGAGTATCGTAGGAAATTTAACGATGAGCTGTACGAGCTCTACGCAGATCTGACCATAGTCCAGCTAATTAAAGCCCAAAGACTCCGCTGGATTTTTTAATTTTTTGTTTCAGTGAAAAGTTATGGTCAAAAAACCGAAAATGACCCGGTTATGACCCCAATTTGGAGGCGGGATCCATGGTATTTGTGAGTTGGCTTATAAAAAATAACCCTGGGCTACGCCATCCGGGTGAATAGTACACCCTTCTGCGTAAATTTTTTTGAACGATTTTAGGCACAGTCTAATGTTATTACAACAACCACATGGAAACTTGCAACTTTGATTGCAAATATCTCTTCATCATTTCATCATTTATTGGCGCTTAACCGCCTAAGCGATTTTGGGCGTTGCATATCAAAGCACGCCAGTCATTCCTTTTTAGCGATAACTGACGCCAATTGGAAACACCAAGTGAGTTCAAGTCATCCTCCACCTGTTGTTTCCATCTCAGTCGAGGCCTCCCGCTTCCTCTGCTGCCGAATTCAGGCGACGATAGGAAAACCTTCTGTGCTGGAGCTTCTTTGACCATTCGCATGACATGACCCAGCCAGCGGAGCTTTTGAGCTTTAAGTCGTTGGGCGATGGGCAGATCTGCGTAAAGCTCGCACAGATCATCGTTAAATCTCCTTCGATACTCGCCGTTGGCATCACTGGAAGGACCATAGATCTTCCGGAGAACTTTTCTCTCAAATACTCCAAGGGCCATCTCATCTTCTCTTGACATTGTCCATGAATCTGAGCCATACATCAGGACAGGTATGATGAGAGACTTATAGAGCGTGATCTTTGTTCTTCGAGAGAGGACTTTACTTCTCAATTGCCTACTCAGTCCAAAGTAGCACTTGTTGGCAAGAGTGATTCTCCGCTGGATTTCTAGACTGATATTATTTTCGGTGTTGATACTGGTTCCCAAATAGAAGAAGTCCCTCACAGTTTCAAATTTGTAACTATCAATAGTGACATGGCTGCCAAGGCGCAGGTGCGCCGATTCTTTCTTTGATGACAGAAAATACTTCGTCTTGTCCTCGTTCACGGCAAGACCCACCTTTTTCGCTTCCTTATACAGTCCAGAGAAGGCAGCGCTTACGGCGCGGTTTCTAAGGCCAATGATATCAATATCATCGGCATACGCCAGCAATTGCACGCTCTTGTAAAAGATTGTACCATTGCGGTTTAGCTCTGCTGCTCGAATTATCTTCACGAAATCGCACGAAAGGGAGTCGCCCTGTCTGAAGCCTCGTTTGGTTTCAAATGGCTCAGAGAGGTCCTTCCCGATTCTGACGGAGCTGTTGGTATTGCTCAACGTCATTTGGCAAAGCCGTATAAGCTTTGCAGGGAAGTCAAATTCAGACATGGCGGCATACAGGCAACTCCTTTTTGCGCTGTCAAAAGCGGCTTTGAAATCGACAAAGAGATGGTGTGTGTCGATTCTTTTATCATGGGTCTTCTCCAGGATTTGGCGTATCGTGAAAATCTGGTCGATGGTAGACTTACCAGGTCTAAAGCCACACTGATTAGGTCCAATCAGTTTGTCTACGATGGGCTTCAGCCTTTCACACAACACGCTAGAAAGAACCTTATATGCAATATTAAGAAGACTAATTCCGCGGTAGTTGGTGCGGTTAGCGGGATCGCCTTTCTTGTGGTTTGGGCAAAGCACACTTAAATTCCAATCCGGAGGCATGCATTCGTCTGACCATATTCTGCATAAGAGCTGATGCATGCTTTTTACCAGCTCTTCGCCTCCGAGTTTGAACAACTCGGCGGGTAGTCCGTCTTTTCCAGGCGCTTTGTTGTTTTTGAGCCGGGGTATAGCTATCCTCACTTCATCATAGTCAGGTGGTGGGACGACTTTTCCATCGTCAGGGATTGGGGTATCGGGTTCGACGTCTCCCTCGCAATTTAGCAGTGAGGAGAAGTGCTCCCTCCATAATTTAAGTACCCTTTGTACGTCGGTTACCAGGTCGCCATTATTGTCCTTACAGGAGCTTGCCCCGGTCTTAAAACCTTCCGTCATCCGCCGGATCTTTTCATAGAATTTTCGGGCATCATTCCTGTCAGCCAGCATCTCAAGCTCCTCACACTCACGCCTTTCGGCCTCACGTTTCTTTTTTCTGAAAAGGCGTCTCTCTTCCTTCTTTGCCTCACGATATTGTTGCCATACACTGCGGGTTGCGCCCGTTCGCAACGTCTCCTTGTAGGCAGCGTCCTTTTTTTCGAGGCAGTTTTGCATTCCTCATCGTACCAGTTGTTCTTGCGGCCTCGCTGGAACCCTATAGTGGCCTCAGCGGCGGTACGCAATGAGTGAGAGATATGCTTCCATTGCTCGGTTAAATCGTTAGGTCGGGGATTGCCCTCTGCTAGCAGGTGTGAGAGTCGAGTTGTGAAATTATCAGCTGTCTGTGTCATGCGCAGCTTCTCGACGTCAAACTTTCCTTCCGTTACTGTGCGCACTTTCTTCGTTGCACATAGGCGTGTGCGTATCTTGGCTGCGACAAGATAATGGTCAGAGTCAATATTGGGACCACGCAGTGTACGCACGTCCAGAACGGTGGAGCTATGTCTGCCGTCAATCAAGACATGATCAATCTGGTTTCTAGTTCTTTGATCAGGGGATTTTAGGCACAGTCTAATGTTATTACAACAACCACATGGAAACTTGCAACTTTGATTGCAAATATCTCTTCAGAAAAGAAAAATATTAAAAAAGCGCTTCCGGATTCGTGGTCATGAGGCCAAACCCCGTCTTTTGAGTCCCCGCCCACAATTTTAGCTAATTTATTAGCAGTTGACAGCTAAAGTAGACATGACACTCTTGTGAATTTCCCAATAGAAACAATTTGATAACTTTAAGCTAGTGCACTACCGAACTTCGAATAATTTCGTGCTAAACCCTAAACTGGCCTTGCCCGGCAAGGGGTCGTACGAACAAGATGAAAAAAAGTAATAAAAACCTTAAAAATAATGATACAACCATGTATACTGCCCAGCAGAGGAGGAAAATGCTGGAGCAAGCGAGAACGCAACGTCGGAGGACAAACTCCATTTCTTCATCAGCCGAGAGATCGACAGCGATGGCAACTACGAGTCGATCAGCTCTGGATAATAAGGGGGCAATCCCCAAAGTAAGTACCGGTACAAACACGGTGAAGCCAACAACGGCTGATGCTAGAGCCCTAGTAAATGCCGGTACCGAAACCAAGTCTTTAACGTCTGTGGCAGTGGTCTCACGACCTGGCCCCAGAGATCCAAATAAGGGAACGACCGCGATGGCAACTAAGGGTCGAAATTTACCCCAAAAGATATCTCCCAGTCGCTCTGAGTACTTGGACAAAAGAGCGGCCGCGAGGATACTGAAGAAATACGAGGGTATTTCACAAGAGACGCTATCGCCGAATGCTAGGAAGACGGTGGAGATGGCTGAAGCTATCTTACCGAACTTCCAAAGCGATTACGCGCCAAAGAAGGTTAATATAAATCCCTTCAAACGCCAGAGATCGGACGTGGATTTAAAACCTCACCCGAAGCGGCAGCAACACGCCCCCGTAATGGGTAAACTCAGCTTTGCTGAAGTGACTAAGGATAGGATCCTCATAGGCGTCATTGACCGAGGTAATGAAAACTGGGCCATCCCTAGGGACCAGTGGCGGTTCGTCCGGAACGCTATCGGTAATGCCCTTCTCGACATTATGGATGAGTCTCCGGGTGCCACTCCGATGGGTTCTGATGCGGGATGGCACCAGGGCCGAATCAAGGTATTCGCTTGCGAGGATGCAAAAACTGTTGCACTGTACAAGGCAGCAGCTGCAAGACTAGGTGAGATCTACCAAGGGGCAAGAATCGAGGTTGTCGACTGGAAGGACATCCCGGCTCGGCCAAGGGCAAGAGCGTGGATTCCTGCTATCCCTGCTGAACCTGAGAGAATTCTCAGGATGCTGAGGATCATGAACCCGTCTCTCCCGACGCAGGACTGGGGTGTAAATCTGGTCGAGGACGCGGTAGGGCCTGATAGGCAAGTGGTCTTCACCTTGAATAAGGAGGCACTCGAGCCCCTTAAACGGTGCAATGGACGAGTGCACTACGGCATGGGTCAGATCGTAATCCACGTTTACCGCGGCGATGCACAGCGCGCTGCTATTTCGGCTGCACCGGAGGACTCGGACATCGCAGTGCCGGAAGGGGAGTCGGAGATGTCCGACTCGTAAAGTATGGTATCTGCCACGTCAAATGGCGAAGGAGCAGTGAACAGCTCGGAGATGGGAGACAGCCTGCTGGACGGGGAGGACCTCAACGTCACAGTGATAGCAGCTAGTCCTGAGCGCACCACAGTTGACACTGCCACAGGTAGTAGGATCTCTGCCACGCTAAACCGTGGTCTGAAGAAATCGTCGTTGAAAGATAAGCCTCCAGACGAGGTGGAACTCGACGATACGGCGGTGGCAGGGAAGTCTGAGCACTCTCATGTTGGTGGTGATTCAGATAAACCTGCACAAATCTAAAGCAGCCTCGGCTGCTTTAATCAGTCGTCTCTCTAAAGGCGACGTAGATGTGGTCCTCATCCAAGAACCCTGGGTCAGCAGCTCAAGGATTTGCGGTTTGGGGACTAAGGGTTATAAGCTTATTCGAGCCAGCGAGGGGGGCAGGGTTAGAGCCTGTATTTTAGTTAAGTCTGAGCTGAATGCATTTCTCTTGCCCAACTATACCAATGGTGACGTTACAGCTGCCAGTTTAACAGTCGACAGTACCAGTCTGACGATGGCGTCGGTCTATATGCCCTACGACGCCGAAGAACCTCCGCCACAGAGGGAGGTAAAAGACCTGGTGGCAAATTTTTCCATGGGTCATCTTATTATCGGAACTGACGCCAATGCTCATCACGTCCAGTGGGGAAGCTCCGATATCAATGCTAGAGGAGAGTCGTTGTTTGACTATTTGTTAACAACTAACCTGGTAGTTTGCAACGTGGGTAACGAACCTACGTTTATTACTAAAACCCGTAGGGAGGTAATAGATCTCACTATTTGCAGCGAAGGCGCTTATGAGTGGGTCAGAAAATGGCGCGTTCTCGATGAGCACTCATTCTCCGACCACCGGTACGTAGAAATAGTTCTAGACTTTTCTGTTGAGCAGCCGGTTATGAAACGCAACCCACGTAACACTAACTGGCAGCTACACAATGAAATACTATCTAGGGACTTACCAGCACTGCCCCCACAAGTCCCCTCATCAGTATGGGAGTTGGAGGATCTGGTAAAGACCTTTACAACGGCGCTCTCGAATGCCTTAGAGCAGGCTTGCCCAGTGCCAAAACCACGCGGTAAACATAGGCCGCATTGGTGGTCCTACGACCTGGACTCGCTCCGAAAATCATGTAGGACACAATTTAATAAGGCCAAGAGCCTTGGCACGGAGACTCAATGGCTCGAATATAAAGTTAAACTCAGGGCCTACAAAAAAGCTCTGAGGCAGGCGAAGAGAGTATCGTGGAGAAATTTCTGCACTGGGGTCGAAAATGTCGACGATACAGCGAGACTTAGACGAGTGCTCTCAAAAACTCAAACAGCCACAAGCTATTTGCGCAAACCTGACGGATCCTGGACCAGCACGGAGAGGGAAACCCTAGAGCTGCTCTTGAATACGCACTTCCCAGGGAATTTGCATGAGGAACCCGTAGCACCTACAACAAACCTGGCTGTATACATACCCATCACGGAGGAAAAGGTTAAGTGGGCGGTTAAAAGCTTCGAACCGCTCAAGGCTGCCGGGCCAGACGGGATTATTCCCGCACAACTCATAAACACGCTGGAGACATCAGCCAAATGGCTGGTATTTCTCTATACAGCCTGCCTGGCTCTTAGCTACATTCCGTGCTCCTGGAGAAGTGCCACGGTAGTGTTTATTCCTAAGGCGGGGAAGGCGTCTCATTACGAGCCGAAGGACTACAGGCCGATCAGTCTCTCATCCTTTGTGCTCAAAACCTTCGAGAGGATAATAAATGACTACCTCTCCTCTACTATTGATAGCAACCTGATCTGTAGCTATCAGCATGCATACACCAAAGGGAAATCTACAGAAACTGCGCTTCACAGCCTAGTTTCTGTTATTGAAAAATCGCTGTATGAGAAGGAGTACTGTCTTGCGGCCTTTTTAGATATTGAAGGAGCCTTCAACAACATAAGCCCTGATGCTATAAACACCACTTTAACAAGTCTGGGCATAAGCAGGTCTCTTATTGGACTTATTGATCAACTGCTAAGGGGTAGACGAATAGTTTCATCACTGGGCTCGGTTGACTTATCACGCTATGTCACAAGGGGAACGCCTCAGGGTGGTGTTCTCTCCCCGCTTCTATGGAACCTCACTGTCAACTCGATGCTGCGAGACACAAGCTGGGGGGGCGGGAAGGTAGTGGCATATGCAGACGACTTAGCTATAGTATATAGGGGCAAATTCCCACAAACCCTGTGCGACTTGATGCAAGTAGCACTGCGAGAGGTTTCCTCATGGTGCTCGCGCTGCGGACTGAGCATCAACCCGGGAAAAGTAGAACTGGTTCTTTTCACCAACCGCTATAAGATACCACCGCTAACACTACCAAAACTGAATGACGTGCACCTGAACCTGGCTGACAAAGCCAAGTTCTTAGGCACAGTTCTGGATAGGAAACTAACCTGGAAGGAGAATGTTCTTCAGCGCCAGAAGAAAGCGTGTATTGCACTCTACACATGCAAAAGAGCCATTGGAAAGAAGTGGGGGCTCAGCCCCAAAATATGCAAATGGATCTACACCGCAATCATTCGACCAATCATGCTCTATGGAGTTGTGGTATGGTGGCCTGCGCTAGCAAGGCAACAAACCTTAATCTGCTAGGTAAAGTACACAGATCTTTCATGATCTGTATAAGCGGTGCGTTGAGAACAACGCCCAATGAAGCACTCCAGGCCATTCTTGGCATTTTGCCACTCGATCTGGAAGGGCACCGGGTAGCAGCAGCATCGGCTCTGCGTCTAAGGGAAACGTCCGGCTGGGGCGCAAGCACTACTGGACACGCCTGTATTTTGGGATCCTATAGCTTTCTTCCGCTGAGCACGGATCGTTGTGCGACCACAACAGTCGGAGATAGCTGTTTTAAAATCAACATTCCCAGCAGGGAAGAATGGGAGAGCACGGATCGGAGTCCCGCCCCTGATGGCGGCACTTCCATTTATACTGATGGCTCGAAGTTAGACGGCAGAGTTGGAGGAGGGGTTTATTCAAAGGATCTGAACCTTGAGCTCTCCTTCAGACTACCTGATCACTGCAGTGTCTTCCAGGCTGAAGTTTCAGCAATCATGGACGCCGCGGCTTGGATAGGCCAACACACTATCGGACACGACATTTTTATATTCAGCGACAGCCAGGCGGCCATCAAATCCCTTGGCTCTTATTCGTTCAACTCTGAACTGACGCTCAGCTGTCGTCGATCTCTACAAGAGATGGCCCAACAGAATCGCGTGAACCTCACATGGGTCCCGGGGCATAGGGACATTGAGGGAAATTATAGGGCAGACGAACTTGCGAGGCAGGGCACGACCAGGCAGGTTCTTCGGGATAAAGAGCGCTTAGGTATGCCGTTTGCCACATGCAAGCTTATGCTGAAGGAGTACACACTCCGCCAGGCCAACGAAAGATGGCTGCAATCTCCAGGATGCCGGATATCCAAAGAAACCTGGCCGAAATGGGATCATAAAAGATCAAGACAAATTTATGCCCTAAGGAGAAGAGAAATCTCCATATTAATAGGCGTATTGACTGGGCACTGCCTCATTGGTAGGCACGCAGAAAGACTTGGTGTGCCCTACCGACGATGCTGTAGGAGTTGTAAGGATGATGAGGAGGAGGAAACGGTGGAGCACCTCATCTGCAACTGCCCGGCTTTAAGTGGCGCGAGAATGCGCTTTTTGGGAGTTCCCTTCCTGGTTAGCCTACGCCAGGTCACGGAGCTGGACATAAAGGACCTGATGGCCTTCATCAAGTCATCTAAATGGTTCGAGGAGGAGTAACGGTGTCGGTATAGGAAAGTCAGTCCCGGGATTCTGCTATGTGGAGAATTCCGTTAATACCGGGATTTTCCATATGGCAGGGTCCCGGAACTGACTTTCCTAGTGTTGGTGGTATCACAACGGGCCTTTTAATACTGGCCTAGGTGTGCCTCTACGGTAGCCACTTGAACCTAACCTAACCTAAGCTCTAATAAAAATCAATACATATCCAAAAATTCAAGATCTTTCCGTTACATCGCTTGAAGGATTTAGCACTTGCGGGTTAGGGATTTAGAATATACCCGAAGTAGCGTTGTCTATCGGTAGAGGTGACTGAAGCCCCCTGTTACGGAGTCAACGAAATCGTTTCAACCGCAGTCGGACCAGTACCTCGTAGTACTATAGTACCGGGACACACAGGATTCATATCGGGCAAAGAACTATCAAAATCAGTCTATTTCTGTTTGGTCCGTCAAGTGCATTTTCATGAATATATAGCCTGGACCAAGCAGGACTAAGTACTGTTACAACAACCCCTGCGGGTTAGGGGTTTAGAATATGCCCGAGGTAGGCATACCTGTCGTTAGGGGCGACTAATATGCACATAGGTAATGATGTGCTAACTCGATGGTTGATCTAAGAATATGATGCCTCTCACCTCTCATTACCCATTTTCTCCTTCCTTACGGGTGGAGGGATGACATGACCTAGATGGTTCCAATGGTCATATGAAATCAT
The DNA here is from genome assembly GCA_964058755.1 of Campiglossa producta. Classification (NCBI taxonomy): domain Eukaryota; kingdom Metazoa; phylum Arthropoda; class Insecta; order Diptera; family Tephritidae; genus Campiglossa; species Campiglossa producta. The sequence continues at coordinate 46,148,165 of CAXKVI010000001.1, read as the reverse complement.
ATCCGGCCAAAGACATCATGGACATTATTTAACATTTTCCTTCTTACAGGAGGTCCCTGAGGGCGTGAAACCCACCACCGTTCGCCGAATTTTTGTTAAAAACGTTCGTACTATATTCCTCTTGGCAAGCGGCTCAAGCACATTTTACATACGCCCCTCTGGTGTTACCTCTTCATATGATCATATTTCGGGCATCAGCGAAAACGATCAACCTAAATCCATTTGGCTAAGTCTCGAATCCCCAGCCTACCGCTCCATTTTTTCGTCCTAAAATCGGGATCCCGGAAAATCCCGAATTCTCAAGGGATTGTGATAACACCTTTCAGAGTTAAAATACTTAGTATCTCATGACAGAATTAGGATATCGGGTCTTCGCTTTCCGATTATGCATACCGAGGCCAAACCTCGTATTTTACTACCTCTCCTGAAATTTTGAGACGGTATCTAAGACAGTTCCGAAAAATACCTGGACCCCGGAATTGTCATTTCAAAATCCCACAAATCTAACACCAACCAGGAGGTCACAAATTACAATGGTCTTCTATCTTTGTCATCTAGTTCGTGGTAACAAAAAAATTGGAAAGGTGACCAACCTACTACCGGATGTCATCATTCTGCTCATCTGCTAAATGTACAAAAAACAATCTTAAGCCTATTGAATGGGACGGGCATAAAACATCTTTTATAAAACGACGACTTCAAACCGCATTCAACAAAACTTTGTAAAAACAGATAGACCCTCAGCAATTGCCGACAAGCTCTCCAACAAGCTCTTTGCAATGAATGGATCCTGAAGAAATATGAGGGAGTTGGTATTGCGGGACACGTTGTCGCCGAGAGCTAGGATTACGGTAGGAGACAGAGGAATTAAAACCCCATCCGAATAGTCATCAAAACACCCACGGAGTGGGCAAAGTCAGCCTTCCTGAGGTGACCAAGGGCAGGTTCCTCATAGGCATATTGGACCGAGTTAACGAGTTAAGTTGGGTTACGGCAACGCCCTTCTCGACGTTATGACCTAAGCTCCGGGTGGTTCGGTGGGAGTATGTAAGAACTGTGGTACTGTATAAACAAGTATAAGATAGCAGCTGTAAGATTGGGTGAAGTCAAGGGCAGGGGCATGGATTTCTGCCATTCCTGCAGAGCCTGAGAGAATTCTTCGGAAAGTGTTTTTGCGTTAATCGCACTAGCTTACTCTCGGTCATCGTTGTATCGAAATGTCGTGGCTTAAAGTGGCTTACTTTACGAGAGAAATACACGTCCTTAAATAGTTTGTGGTCTTCCGATAAGAACAAATTGATCTTAAGCCCACAGAACTATGCGATGGTATTTCGCTGTTGAGCACAACTGGATGACATTGCAGATAAGCAAGGAAAACCCTCAAGTGGCTGAGTAGGGTTCCATCCTTAATACAATCCTGAGAAAGTATATATTTCAGCCTAGTTGTTCAAGCCTAAATAGATGTATAAAATAGTTTCGTACTTTTTACCTATTTGTTAACAAAAATTAAAAAACGTTCAGTTTTTCAACAAAACCTTTAAAGGGGGTTTTCGAAAAATGACTCAATATCGATTTGTTTTTGTTTATAAGAAAAACTGCGTGTTTGAAAAACCCCGGCTGACAGTGATGCCATTGGTAATGATTGATTAGCTGCGCTCATTTACATATACATTTTTGCTAATTGCTTAACCGTTTTTTACTATATATAATGCTTTATGGCCGATTTAACTTCAGTTCAAAAACATTCTGTGTTACAGTCTCTGTTAAGTTATAGTACTTGTTCCACATCCAAACAAAAAATGAAAACTTTCGCAATCGTTTCTGCCGTTATCTTGATCGGAGTTATGTGTGCTGTATTGGCTGGACCCGTTTCAAATACGGATGATGGTAGATACTTATATAGACTAGTTTACAGTTAAGATACCTTTTGAATAACTCCGCTTTTATTCTTAACCTTTTCAGCTCCTGTTAGTGCAAGTGACTGTAAGTATTCACTTCGATCGCCTTAGAAATGTTCCCTTCACATTTAAATTGTGTAACTCCATTTTCTTTAGCTGATTCATCATCATCATCATCTGGAAGCAATGAAGATGCTACTTTAATCTTTCCACCCTATTCTATGCTGCCTGGTGAGTAGTTACACACATAAGTACACACTAAGGGTTTGTTCATAGTGTCCTAGACTGAAATTTGATAGAGCTTATTTGACAGCTGACTAAATGATTTTTGTCAACTTAGCTCCTGCATGTAGGATTTATCGAAAATTTTTAAAATCCCTCTATTCAACTGTTTATATTCCTTCATTCATTACAGAACGAGTAGTGAAAGCCCTGTCAGATGAGGATAGCGATACTGGCGCAGACCTTACCGACTCTTCTCCCAATGATGATGCTTCGGAACATCCTCAAGCCCGTACATTCTTCTTACTCTTCCGTCTGTATCAATTACTCAATCGACTGAATCTGACATCAACGGCTTAAGATTGACTACATATGGTTTCAATTGGGATAATACTGCTCGTACTTTACCAGGACCCATTTGAAATATCTTAATTTAATGCACTTGCCTTTATCTTTATATTTTGTGGATTTTCCCCAGCCGCTTAAAAAAATGTAAAGTATTCATATTCAATAAAAGTATTGGTTAGAATCAAAAATACGTTGTTTTTATGAACTCAGAGAGGGGAAAAAGAAAGCAAGTAAAGCGACTTATCGTTAGCAGGATGTGTCCTGTATTAATAAGTCTTTCCCTCAAAAGTTCTCTCAAAACTTTTCACTGCAGAAAAACATTTTAAGAGCGACAACAAAATTGAAGGTTTTGAAAATCCCACCGGGTTTCTTAACGGATTCTGAAGCTATTGGGTGTGCTGAATCCGAATCAGAAGTCAGATTATTCGAATCACCTTAGGTTTTCTCTACAGGGGGGTGCTTTGTTAAGATATCGGTAGTAGTAAACACAATTTTTTTTAAAGAGTTTAATACATTTTATTTTAATTTTGGTTTTTATATTTGACGGCATAACTACAGATAGTGCAAAATATTCGGGTATATTAATAATTAAGAAAAAAATTTACAAAATAATAAATTTTTTTACTAATACCGTTCTTTGAACAAACTACACTCTGGAGAGAAAACCTAGGGTCGCCCGAAATTTCTGACCTCAGATTCGGATTCAGCACAACATTTTTGGACGTGTTAATAACAAAAGAAAACGACCTGCTTTGGTTTCAAATTTTTAGGTTAGGACCTAACTGCGCATTCCAATTGAAGGCTGCAAAACTACGTATTCATGAATCAATTTCAAAAATGAATTCTTATATTTTTACTAATAATATTGATAAAATAATTTAAATATGGGCAAATCCAGCGTCGCTTACGGTCAGTAAAATTAGTATCCGGACACTTATAATTTGTATGAAAATTTGTGCTTTCAAATTTTAGTTAAATTGTGTAAAATACATATTTATTAATTGAATGCCCTAGAATACGTTTCAGGCATATTCCTGGCTATTGCCGGAGTTTTCTACAATGTTTGAAATCGGACTATTTTTTCGTATAAAAGCCTGGGGGATTACGTGATAATCTGATCCGAAAGAAATTTCTTTCGAATTTGAAAAAAATATATGTGATTTGACAGCTTTCGTATCGCATTTCCTTTCGGATCGGATTACATGATAAGGCCCCTGGCCTAATACCAAAAAATGGTATGGAAATCATATAATATATAAAAAACTATCATTTAGGAGCATTAAAAAAAATTCGCAATTTTCGCCATATTTTCAGTGCATCAGAGAGCCTGTCCGGATATTGAAAATCATCACAAATTTGCGTAATAATTTAAGCCGAAAAATTAAAAAACTTGACTTTTTTGTTTATAAAATGAGAATTTATTATATTTGAAACAAGTACACCAACTTTTATCATGCTACATATGTTAATAAATACCCATATAGGTAAATCCTTTTTACAACAGCCACACGCGTATCTTTTAAAATATTAGTTTGATTTTTCCGAAATTCTTCAAGTATATGCAGAAAACAGTAGAATTACGTTTATGTTTTTATATGAGACTTTTTACGAGCGATTTATCTACTAAAAAAATGGACATAGTGTCCCTATACTATTACTGTCCGGATACTAGTACAGTTACCCTATAACGAAATAAAATATTTGTTTTTTTTGGGCATTTTGTTTTAGGCTTTTTCGTGCTTGTTGGGTTTTTCGATACGAAACCCTGGCGAGGTGTTTTCACCGTAAGTGTTAAAATCAAAGTTAAAGCTTAGTGAAGTGAAAATAAAAACGTCAAGTAATAAACAAAGTGAAAAGTTTTTTATCACTTCACGATAACGCCCAACCAGAATTGACTCCCTCTGTTCAAAAGAAGGGATAAAGTGGCCTATAAATTTATAGTGAGAAACAGATCTAATATAATATAATTAAACTAAAAATTGTTGCAGTCTAATAAAATTACCACATTTTTAGCAATGAACTTACCTAATACCTAAATTTGTGTAAATTATAAAAATAATGTCTTCTTTTTTTCATGTTTATTTTAACATTTTATTTGTATACATTGTTTTGTTGTTAAATAAATTTATAATACTTGTTTCTTTTTCTTAATACTATTGCCTTCTACTTGCGCCATGCTTTCTCCACTTTTTCTATGATCTTAGGCTTTTTTGTTCGTTAATTTAAAAAGTACACACACACTTTTTTACACAGGTAATGTAGTTCCTTGCGCTCTCGATAATGCACTAGTAAGTGCGGCTGGTGTTAAATATTTTTAAACAAATTTCTGTTTAGCGAAAAATTAAAATTTCAAACGCAAACAAGGAAAATTAAAGAAAAAGTATATATACTAAAATACGGTTTTTATATATGTTTTAATTTTGTTAAGTAAAGATTTCTAAAGATCAGTTTACTTCTCTCTACATATACATACATACAGATTTTTTACATGTAGTTTAATTTAAAATGGTACTTATTTATCTAATTTTGAATTTTTTTTTGTTTTAAATTTTTGCACCTTTTTTATTAAAAGTTCATTAGTCAGAGCTGGGCAATGAGTATTAGTATGTAATCGATGGCACCTGCGATTTGAATTATAATTACTATAATCGTATTTTAAGTACCTGCGATTACAAAAACAGTAAATATAATAACAACATTGCTCGAATCGAAAACAATATTCGAACGACTATGATTACTGTACTCGCAATAAAAAAAGTTATGTAATCGTAATAGTTTTGTAATAATAACGCTTATCACCCAGCTCTGGTATAATTTATCAGCAGCAACAACAATTCAGTGCCCATCAGAAGTATACGTCTATGTATTAATGTTAAATCATTTGTGTTTTTTCGCTAAAGTTAGTATTTTATTGTAATTGTTTTAAGTTATAAACATTTAAAAAGTTCTCAAAAAAATTTAAGTACTTTTAATTGGCAAGAGGTTGTCTTAAATTGATTTATGGTATGTTGTTTTGTATGTGTATGCTCCCCAACTTAAGATTCAGTACAGTTGTTTACTAAAATTTTAGTTTTAAATACAGGGTGGTTAATAGTCCACCTTGTATGTTGAATGGATTTTTTTTTTACGATTCTCAACCTATTTGAAAACCCAATGTCATTGTTTAGTTGCCCTGCACCAAGCATTGGCTTTCAAATAAGTTGCGCAATTATCTTTGACTAGATCAGAAATAATTTTTAAATATGTTAGTTTATTTTTTTCGTTTTTTTAGTGATTTTTTTATATTTCATTATTTTTTTTTTTGATCATCAAGCTTTTTTTTAATGTTTGCTGCCCTTTAGCATTTAGCGCCGTCCAAGTCCAAAGCCATATCTGTGTGGTGGTGGTTCTTGCAGAGATCGTTTACCAAGGCCAAAACTGTAGGGCCTGCTACGTTTTTCATCTAAAAGGAATAGAAAAACAAATTACATACATATGTGGTTAAGTTACAGTTATCGATTTTGAGTTAACCAGTCCATGATATTGTCCAAATAAAAGCTTCAAAATCTGTCAAAAATAAAGCGATAAGTTAAACAAGACAACAACAAGATAAATAGTGAAGCGTGCAAAGCGCTGTCAATTAAGCATCAATTTCATTAAGCTTTGTTAACCTCGCCTGACATTTGCAACCTCAAATTTTGGTAAATTTATTAATTTAATAGAGAAAAAAATAATTAATTATTACTAGAGCCAAGTATTTATAAAAACTAAATCAATCGATATAAGAAAGAGAAAACTAAATTTGTTAAACACTTTTGTTTTTTAATAGCTAACAGTTTGGAATGCCATCTTTTCATAGTATTCTAGGTACCTATACAACTTTTCAACACTCGGGGTCCTTTCACATTTTACTTACCCATTAATCCAGCATCATATGCATTTCCATTCAGTATATCATCAAGATATACATCCTCATCATATTCGCCGCGTTTTCCTAAACCAAATGAGTATGGTCGAGCTCTTTTACCCAATCCAAAATTATAGACAGGTAAACGTTTCATTCCAGTCCCACCATTGGTGTAAGTGTAAGCTCGTCTACCCAAACCGAATGCATAACGTTCCATGCGTTTATCATAGGGTGATGAATCGCCAATGTCATTACCACGCACATCTTCATTTTCCATATCGGTATTTATAGAGTTTGGTTGTTGTGACATATTCAGACCAGTCGATTTGCCATTAGCCGAAGCAAAGAACATTAAAAAAGTAACAAAAGTAGCGAGTAACAACGTTGGCACATACACTGTGCGATAAGTGCTGCGGCGGGTGGTCATTTTAAGGTTTAGTGGTTGAGATGGCGATCAGTGTATATGTTTGGGTAAATCAAGCTTGAAATGTAAGAAGATAAAAAAAATGATTTTAAGAAAAATATTAACAACATCAGATATAGTAATATAGATATTATTCGCTTAGTTAAACTTTAGTACTTGACTGACCGAGCTTTCTCGATGTTTTCGATTTTGTCGCATGATCTAAATATTCAAAATAGTTTTACGAAAAAAATCAAACAGGTAATAACCTTGTAAGCCGCCTCAAATGCCAAAATCCCAGTATAAAATGTTATAGTAAACCGATTTTCACCCAAATCGGTCAATATGTTCCCGAGATTGTGGTCGATATACGAAGGAGTAAATAAAATGCAGTTGGGCGGCAGCCCTACTTGAAAAAATCTTGCTTGGTATGCCGCCTAAAATACATTTCATTTAACCCCATGTTGGATATATTGATCAATACTAAAAAAAAAATAGAAAAGTGGCAACCCTGTAAATCGTCCGAAGTGGTAACACCCAATTAAAATATCTCAGAATGAAGCATAATATGTATACCTAATTCCATCTGAATTGGTCAAAAGGTTACCAAGATAGTGGTCGATATACGCAGGAATAAATAAAATGCACACAATAGGTGGCAAATCAGGAAAAAAATAAACAAAGCAAAAAAATTAATATAAAACTATATAAAATAAAATAAAAAATAAAAATAAGACATAATAAAATAAAAGAAAAAAAATAGAATAAAAAAATAATAATAAAAAAATAAAATATATAAATAATAAAATGAAATAAAATAAAATAAAATAAAATAAAATAGAATAAAATAAAATAAAATAAAATAAAATAAAATCAAATAAAATAAAATAAAATAAAATAAAATAAAATAAAATAAAATAAAATAAAATAAAATAAAATAAAATAAAATAAAATAAAATAAAATAAAATAAAATAAAATAAAATAAAATAAAATAAAATAAAATAAAATAAAATAAAATAAAATAAAATAAAATAAAATAAAATAAAATAAAATAAAATAAAATAAAATAAAATAAAATAAAATAAAATAAAATAAAATAAAATAAAATAAAATAAAATAAAATAAAATAAAATAAAACAAAATAAAATAATATAAAATAAAACTAAAACTAAAATAAAATGAAAAAGTGAAATAAACTAAGGTAAAATGGAATTAAATAAAATTAAATTAAATAACATAAAAATAAAAAATAAAATAAAATAGAATAAAATAAAAAATAAGCAAATATAATAATAAAAATAAAATAAACTAAAACAAAAAAAAAATAAATAGAAAAAACTAAAATCAAATAATAAAGTATGTATGAAATAAAATTAAAAATTAGAAAAAATATAGAGAATAAAAAATTAAAAAATAGCAAAATTAAAAAAATAAAGTAAAATAAAATTAAAATAAGCAAACTAAAATAAAATAGAATAAAAAAAAAAAACAAAAAAAAAAACAATTAATATAAAATAAAATCAACTAAAATAAAGTCAAATAAAAAGAAAACCTTGATGAGATTTTTGAGCTGAACTTCACTTTCAATTTGTGATGCAAAAGCTGATGATTTTTTACTGAGAACCCTTCCATGACAGAAATATACTCGGAGGGCTTACCAAACCACTAAACTTTTTTCTAAACAATTTTGATGTTCCTTTTACCGGGATGAGAACCTTTAGTGTGATAGGCAGAGCTTACTGAAAAAATCACAGTTAAGTATTTAGCAACATATATTTTCAATTAATACTTTAACTCTATCCACCTAGAAAATTTTTTATTTCAACCCACCACAACTCTGTGCGACATGTCGTATGAGTAACTTTTAAGATAGCTGCTTACAGTGAAAAAACGCCTTTTTCCTTCCATTGAAAGGACAGAAAATATAACCGTTTTAAATCTTTGATTATAATTCGAGTCAATAGTGTTTTTTCTGGTGAGGCACTAACTTGGATGGCTATGATTTATCCAAAAATAAAAATCACCTAATTATATTAGGATCACTGGGAGTTATTACAAGGACAAAACCCCTATCTTTTACTCAATAAATCGAGTTTGAGCAAAAGCTCGCCTTTTATGCATGACTTAACTTGCGATTCGGTGAAAAGAGAAAAAGTAGCATGAACATTAATATGGCATTACTGGAAATGATATAAAAATATAAAACTTCTTAGAATTGGCCACTAAAATAAACTAATAAACTATGAACTAAACGCAAGTTATGCAGCACACTGTAATCAATATTACAAACAATTTTTTTAGAGAGAAAGTAAAGGCTTAGTAAAGTCGGCATGTGGTATGTCAGTAAGTATTCCATTTAAATGTTTACTGTAAAAGCTGTTTGTACATAACGACTGTCTTGTCAGCTCCCCATTCACTTTATTCACTCACTTCAAAGCTATCATTCTGCTCCTTTTTTTATTGCTGGGTTGTCATTTTGTCACTGTGAAAGAAACATTGAAAAATCGTGCCTTCTAGTCTGCGAGGGTTTCGTTTTGTGCATATTAATGTGATTGTAATATTTAACGGAGTTAAATTGGCACTTAAAGCGGATAAATATTTTCAAAGTTTTAGCGAGTGCAACAATGACTGGCGGCACGTAAACATTTCTTTGTATTTCAAATTAAAAAGTAATGCGATATTGTTACATAAGTTTAAAATCAGGAAAAATTGCAATAAGTCTACAGAAAAGAAAGAATACAAAATAAAGTACAAAAAAGTAAATCAAATGAAATAAAATAAAACAGAATAAAAAAATAATAAAAAAAAATTAAAAAAAAACAATAAAAAACATTAAATAAAAAAAAAATGATAAAAAAGAGAAAAAGGAATAAAAAAAAGAATAAAATAAAAAATAAAATAAAACAAATTAAAATAAAATGAAATGAAATAAATAAGATACAATAAAATAGAATAAGTGCATGGGTAAATTTTTCTCAAAAAACATATTTTCATACAATCCCGAAAATTTCTTCACAATACAGTCGGTATTTACAGCAATAGACTACAAGTCAAAAAAGCAACAAAGAGTTTAAATGTTATAATGGAAAAATATTCGTGCTTCATTGAAAGCATAGAAAATTCTTTCATAGGTTTCACACCAAGTCCTAAAATTCACATTTTTTTCATATATAATTAGCATTGAAATAAAATAAAATGTTCTAAATGGAAGTATAAATATATGCATAAATGGACACTGAGAAGGGTTTACCTTCAAGCTGGGTAGTGGCCTAAGGTGTTAGACTTTCTAGCATACAAGTCACTACAGTGTTGTGAGTTCGACTCTCACAATGCCGGGAAGAAAAGTCCATGAAAGGATGTAATTCCTGTATCATCGAAACATATGTCGGCTTGTCTGGTTCCTGCAGCGAGTGGGTAAATTTTTCTCAAAAAACACATTTTCATAAAATAAAATAAAATAAAATAAAATCGATTGAAGTAAAATATAGTAAAATAAAATAATCTAAAACAATATGTATAAAGAAGAAGTCTTTTCAACTTTTTCATTTGTATTTTTTTATACTATGTATATTTAATGAGATTTATTTATTGTTCTGTTCAAAGGACGTTGACAGCAATAATAAAAAAAATACCTATACTTCTGCCTCATTCAAGTAGGTACTCGTATCACCTCAAGGTTTGAGCGCTACAACTTTTTCTTTCTATAGATTTCGCTTTAAAAAGTGTAGCATATATCGAGGCGCTTTACCCTGTACGAGGATTCTTACTGCATCAACGCCTTTGTTTATGCTCAGTTGTTGTGCAAAAAGAGAAAAAAGAGAAAAAAGTGAAGAATATAAAAAATAGATAAGCACGGCAAATGAAACTAAAGAGTGCAAGTACGTCAACGCTACAACAAATTGCTCCACACCTTCAAAGAGGGCGGAAGTTATTAACACTTTGGCGTAAACGAAAAAGTGATTACGAAATGCAAATTGTCTTATAGGACGATAGTGAGCAGAAAATAAGCAAAGAAAACCCCTCAAATTTGAAGAAATAGCTGAAGCAAGAAAATATAAAAAAAGAGTTCAAATAGTTCGTTGTAGCAAAGGTGTGTGTTGCTAATTAATTTGCCACATGAGTGACTATGCAAAGGGGAGCACAAATTTATTCGAGCACAAATTCTTATCTCAAAGTAATTTTCGGTCAATCATCAAGTTGCAAAAATGCAATATGATAGATGGTATGTATGTATGTATATATGTACATAGTTCGTCTAATTACGCTTGAGGTATGATGTGGTCTTCAACTGTTAGTTTACGTTCTGTTTTTTCCTTTTTGTTTGATAACCGAGGACAGGCCATAATTGCTCGTTCTTTATCATCATCAACGAAGGATGCGAAGGTGGATGATTTTACTAATAAAATTATAAGCCTATATTTGGATTGAATTTTCTATATGTATCTAGCAAACTGATCTTTTATTTTCTTTATACCTCAACGGGCAATGTAAAATGTTCTACATCCTCACGGAAATACTATCTAACAGTCGTAAAGAACATTCACCTCATTCACACGATACTCGCATATATGTAAATATGCGCATTGCCAGCTCGGTTATAAAACATTTAAAGCTTGTGGCTTTTGACACTGTTGCATGTCACATAAATTATCACACTTCACCTCCCGCACAAGCTGACACAAGCCGCTACATAGTCTCATAAATACGCGTATACTACTTTAAGCTGGCAAAAACATGCGGCCGGCTCGACATGCTAAATGCGCCTACGAATATGCATTGTCTTCCTAGTGCACAGTGGCCGAAAATGAGTTTTTTTTGGCACAAAATCCAAATTTTCATTCCATTTCTGATATCTCCCTGGTAGGCATTGAATGATCCCATCAGCTTTGTAATGTTGCCTTTAAGATCGTGATGGGAAATCGTGATGTAAATATACAAAAGTCAGGCGATGGTTAAATCGCGATTTCACATCACGTTCTTAAAGGCAACATTTTTAAGCGGGCGGCCGCCGTGGTGTAGCGGTTAAATGCTCGGCCTACTACACCAAGTAGTGTCATATCAATGCCCGGCAAAAACCAACATCAAAAATTATTTAGAAGAAAGAATTTTCCTAAACGAGGTCGCCCCACGGCAGTAGTTTGGCAAACTCTCCGGGTGTAGTTCTGCCATGAGAAGCTTCTCAGCAAAATCTCATTTGCTTTGCAAGTGCCGTTCGGAGTCGGCAAAAAACTGTAGATCCCGCCAACTTGTAGGAAAACAATCAAAGCAGCACACTATAAGTTGAAAGAGAAGCTCGGCAAAAATCTCGTTAAAGGTTATGATAACCTGTTGGTATGTATATCGCCGCCATTTGTTATTTTTCTTGTCATTTATGATCTAGCAGGTTCAATTTATTAACAGATTCAAGGCCGCCAACCTGTTGTTGTTGTTGTAGCGAGGTGTAGCCCTGCCTAAATGTCAGATAGGGTCACCTCGAGTGTATTGCTCTTGGCCGAGTCGATATAAGAAAACGGCCTGGGTCGTTTCGGCACGATGGGTACAGCACAAGTACTGGTACCGTTCTCGTAGAACCGGCAATACAAGAAACTAGCCGTGTAGGCTATGTAGGTCATTTAGCGTTACCCAGGGTGCACCAACTGGGAGGCGACCTACTTTTACACCCCTAACCGCCAACCTGTGCATTTTAAGAGTTTTCTAAGTTAGGGTTCTGTCAATTCTTTTATCAAAATTGGCGCGAATGGATTTAGGTGAGCCTTTGAAAAGCTGGCTTAAAAAAGCTTTTTTTTGTTATCTGTTCTTTCTCTAATGTGTTGTCACTTTAAAAAAAAATAATACAAAATGTTGTTATGTTCCATGGAGTAGAACTAGCAAGCTGACCCGTGCTGTCCGTTATATAACAAATTTAGCTCACATTAGCTTGTTTCCACAAAATTCAACCTGAAAATGAAGCATGTTTTGCTGAAATCTAAAAATTTGATGTACATAAATATTTCGACCCCAACGCCACCTACTGGCACGATTTTTTGTGGAATTATTGGTTTTCCTTTTCGGCGACCCCCGTTGTATAGCCGTAGTGTGCTCGGCCTGCTACACCAAGTGATCTGGTATCGACTCTCGGTCAAAGCAACATCAAAATTATCAAGAAACAAGTAAGGAAGTCTAAGTTCGGGTGAAACCGAACATTACATACCCAGCTGTGCACATAAAATGCTGTTATTCTTTGTTTTGTATACCTAGTTTCGTAAATCTATCTCACACCGTTCTGAAGTTGTTAGCAGTCGAATTTAAAAATTGCTTGACTCATAAGTGGGCGGTGCCACGCCCACTTTCCAAAATTTTGAAAAAATTATGTAAAGAATATGAAAGTTGATGTATGTACCAAATTATATTATTATAGCAAAATCAGTTAATTAGATATGGACTTTTCAATATTTCCACCTCCTTTCAATATAACTTTTATGAAAAAGTAGGCGTGGTCGCGAAGCGATTTCGTTTATTTTCTATAGCTGAATTTACCACAACAATAGTATGTCCTCTACGAAATTTCGTTATACTAGCATAAACTGTTCTGAAGTTATTAAGAGTCAAAATTTTAAAATTTCTTCAAATATACGTGGGCGGTACCACGCCCCCTTTTCAAATTTTTTTATAAAATCGACCTTAGAACATCTAAATCAATACATATTGCAAATTTTTTCATTGTAGCTGCTTCTAATATTGAATTAACCCATTTTATACGTTTTTCGAAATTTTCGATATCGAAAAAGGGGCGTGGTTATGGTCCGATTTTACCCATTTTCAATAGCAATCTATTCTGAACCCAAATAAGTACGCATGCCAAATTTGGTGAAGATATCTCATTATTTGCTCAAGTTATCGTGTTAACGGACAGACGGACGGACATGGCTCAATCAAATTTTTTTTCGATCCTGATCATATTGATATATGGAAGTCTATATCTATCTCGATTCCTTTATACCTGTACAACCAACCGTTATCCTAACAAAGTTATAATACCCTGTGTACAAGTACAGCTGGGTATAAAAAGGTTTTTCTAAACGGGGTCGTCCCTCGGCAGTGGCTTTCTCAGCAAAAATTCATTTTATTTGCAGATGCCGTTCGGAGTCGACAAAAAACGGTCCCACCAAATTGTAGTAATAAATTGAAAGCAGCACACCACGAATTGGAAAAGATGCTCGGCCCATAAATCTCGTTAGAGGTTATAATGATAACCTGTTGGTATGTATATCGCCGCCATAAGTTTTTTTTAATTAGTTTTCTTGTAGGTGACATATAATTTGAATATCAGCCAAATCGGACTTTAAATGCGAACTTCGGTAAAAGTCGCAACAACATCTCCACTTAGCGGATTTTTTAAGATACGCTTTATTTAGAATTTACGCCAAAAAAGGTTATTTCGGCCATGGTTTTGTGACACGGTTTAGTTGCAAAATGCGCTTGGTTGTATGCATATGTGCATATGAATGTTCGGAGTTCCTAAACCAATTCAGTGTCTCAAAATGCTACATGATATACCATAGAGTTCTAATCATTTATTATGTCGGTCTTTTGTGAAATAGAATAGGGTAGTTCTTCTATAATTTTTTCTGTGTTTTTTTTTTAAACACATTCAATTTACAATTGAATGCTGTATCTTCCTGCAAAGTAAGAAAATTTGGTGCAAATTACTCAGTCCAATTCTAAATATTCTCCAGGGAGTAATTTCCTTGGTTCTTTTTATTTCCGCGGAAAATTTTTTTTCAATTCAAAATACTCCAAGATGAGCCAATAATTCACTCAATATAATTCATACACTGAAATAAAAAGGTTGAAAGTGCACATTGAAAGTAACATATCAAAACCACTTTCAAAGTGATTATGGTAATACTGTAAACATTACAGTATTTACTGTAAAATTGGCAGTAAAAACATGTAATTTTTGAAAAATATCAATTAATGATATGAGTCCACTTTCAAATTTACAGTAATTCATGTTAATATGATAGTGTCCACTTTCAAATTTACAGTAATTCATGTCAATATGATAGTATATTTCATAATCGATATTACCCACTGTTGGACGAAAAATTACAGGGTTTACTGTTAATTTGACGGCCGTTTCTTGTAGATTTTTTTTCAGTGTAAGAAAATTTCGAGCTTAAACGAAGCAAATTGTATGTTTAAGAAACTACTTGGCTATTGCTGGGTTATTTTTCAAATACTATGTTCTTACGTAAACATGATACAATATTATTACGACGGGATTGATACTATAGTTCTCCAAAAAAATCCTTTTTGTTCAAGTATTTTCCGCTGGTATGTTTTTTAATTAGGTATTAAGTGATTGAAACTGCAATCTTATAAAAAAATTTCGTGACTGATCGTATGGTATTGTGAGAAACGGCTATGTAATTTTTGGTAACGAACTATCATAATTTTTTCAAAATCGTCTTTATTAAGTCAAAAATTAAGAAGAGAGAAAAATATTATTAAATTTCAAGACAAGTGCAAAGGAATGTGTGAATATTTTTTTCTTTATCAGATTTGGCCACTTTTTATGATTTTGGACCTTTTTCACCACAAATTTTGGGTATAAAAAATTTTGTTGCAGTAACCGTGATTATGATAGTAAAAAGTAAAAGCACAATATGTTGACAACTCGACAGCGACGACAAGTACAGCCACGAGTGTATAGATGAGTTATCGCTGTTTGGTGTAGGCTTTTTGTGGTTGAATTGCAACGACCAACATACACTTTCGACGGCAATTTGTTAAAACCGTTGACATTTATTGAGAATTATGGTGGCGCATTGCGCGGTCGAAGGAATTTAAAGCGATATAAAAGTACTATTGTATTCAATATTAAATAATATACTATATTATCAATAAATATAGTTTAAAAAACCTAAAACTCACGCTTTACACCAATTTTGAATATTATTGGACAACCTCATTTTGACCGATAACTCCGTTATCGATAAATATATCGAAATATTCCAAAGTCCAATAGAAACCTGTAGAACTTCCCTTTTGTTTGATACCCAGATTGTAGGCTGTATGACCGATAACTTAGTTATCGATAAATATATCGAAGTCCAAATGCAACCTCTTATCGTTTGAAGGCACATTTCAAGGTTTTTGTGACAGTCATATGCCACTATCGGGTAGACTGAAGTACGAGTATGAATGTATGTAGAAGTAAAGCTAATGAAAGCGTAGTAAAGAAACTAGCATTATGTGGGAAAACCGTCGAACGCTCGATATACGAAAATTATGGCACAAAGCGGACCACGCTTTTTCCACAATACTACTGTGTAGGGTTTTTAAAATTATTTTAAACTTTTTAGTTCAGTACTCTCTAAAAGCGTGAGTTTTAGTTTTTTTAAACTATATTTATTTTTTACTTTTTAGTCAAATGTCCTATGAAATTATCGATAAATATATCAAAAATACAGCAGTCCCAACGAAACCTCTGGACTTCCACTTTCGTTTGATACCCATATTGTTGAGAAATTTTAAGGTATTTGGCCTCACATTTTGACAATAACTCAGTTATCGATCAATTTATCGAAATATGTCGATGTCCAAATGATACCCATATTGTAGGGAAATTTTAAGGTTTTCGGGCAACCACATTTTGACCGATAACTCAGTTATCGATAAATTTATCGAAATATATCGGTGCCCAAATGAAACCTGGGGCCTTCCCCTTTCGTTTGATACCCATATTTTAGGGACATTTTACGGTTTTTGGGCCACTGGGGCTTAGACCGAACGAGAGTCACATACATACAAGCAACCAAACAAACAAACAAGCAAACAAACAAACACGCAAACATACAAGTGAACCTAATAAAAGCGTGGTAAAAGCAAACTCAAATTTTTTTGTATTTCTTATTTTGCTAAAATTTAAGTTAAAAAAGTGAAGAAAGTTGGTTTAAAAAGATTCGATTAGGTTTAGCAAGATTGAGTGGCAAGTCTGCCGCGTTTAGAAGCTCACTTGGACATCAGAAATTTGCACGACCGCTTAAACTATAAGGAGTATGCTCCTGCGTATGAGTAACCTGTTGATATTTTTTTCTTTCTCTCAGAATATTCAAAACTAAATAAAATATACTTAGTTACTACTACACTCTGCATATTGGACTTGTTCCTTACGCGTTTTTGATCTTATTAAATTTTTAAGAATTCATACTTTTAGTTTAAAGAGAAATACATACGTATTCTACCTGACACTTGGACTTGACACCAAGCCTATCATTTTGATATATTTGTCATACTATGATCGCGGCTAGAGTTACTTAAAACCGAGCTATTCCTTTTCAAATTTATCACCAATTAAGAAAATTTATTTCAGCTGTGGTGAATTACTAGTAAAAGCAACAGGTGCGCAACAAACAGTTCTACACACACACGCACTTGAATAATTTGAGAATTCATAAGTATTAAACATACATACATACATAGTTAAGACCACACAACAAGGAGTCATAAAACCGTACGTGCACGATTAACGATGTACATATATAACCCTTCCTGTGACTCTCCCAACTCATTTTAGTAGGCGTCAGCATGGCTGGTAGTGATTTGCGGACACCTTCTCTACAGACAAGCGTGAAATGGCACAACAGAAAGTGTGGCTTTTGAGTCAATAATACCTTTGGGATGAAAACACATTTAGAGCAATAAATGAAGTGATGATAAAAACCTGTTGCTGGTTCTCAACCAATAAAATTATGGTTATTACAATCAGTTTATTATCCAACGTCGGCAACTAGTTTCCCTTTGCGAATATGTAGACATACACATCAATAAATATTGTAAGCGATTATATATCTACAAATAAACCACTAATTGAGTGTATATTGAGCTACGTTGGCATTCGTCAAAAATATTTCAAACAATTAATTGTAATTAACATTAAAAAAATTAGTTTAAAACAAAATAAATTTAATTTATTTAGAAAAAAAAAAAATTTAAATAAAATAAAAAAGTGAAAAAAATAAAAATATAAAAAAAAGTAAAAAAAATTAAATAAAATAAAATACAATAAAATAAAATAAAAAATAACATAAAAAGAATAAAAATAAAAAATAAAATAAAAAAATAAAATAAAATAAAATGAAGTAGAATAAAAACAATAAAATAAAAAAAATAAAATAAAAAAAAATAAAAAAATAAAGTAAAATAAAAATATTGAATAAAATAAAAAAAAAATTAAAAATTTAATAAAATAAAAAAAATATAGTAATTAAAATAAAATGAAGTAAATTAAAAAAAGAAATTATAAATTATAAAGTAAAGAAAAAAAATTTAAATAAAAAAAATCCTTATGTTTTAAGCGTTTTGATCGATTGAAAAAACACTTTTGTAGGATGAGTATTTTTTGATGGGCATAAGTTTACATTCGCAATACTTGCGATTGAAGTGATAAATCGATCAGTTCCACTTGTTGGCAATCGTCAATAAATGTATCTCGCTTACGTTGGTAATCATATAAAGTTGTTTTTGTACAGTCAAAGAGTCAGGTGTTTGTGTTCACACCATTATAAATTGTTGTGTTCAATATTTTCAAAAACATTTCACTCAAATGCGGTAATAAGAAGTAGAATAGTTATAGTCGCCGACAAAGTAGTGTGTGCCGGAAATGACTTATTACCTTATCGGGCGAATGCTTGCACCCATAAAAAGTTACATCACACTATGAACCGGGTTTTAACGATAAACCAAATACTGGCTAAAGACTAGACACGTGCCGCATTTATGTTTAATTGAGAAGGATTGAGAAGGACCTTTCCGGACAATGTGAAATAAAAACCTGGGGATAAAATGGCGCTACCTCCCCAAGCTCGTGGATGATGCTTAAGAAATACTCATCATAGTGGATATTGGAACCCAAAATCTAATAAGTAAGATTAAAAAACTGCTAATTGACTCTAAAAGTTGTAGAATCGACTTTGATATTTTAAGCTAATTTTTTTTTGGTAGGTGGCAAAATCAAACACAGCCTTTACCTTAGCTGAAAGAGATATGTTCATCCATTTAATTGACAAATTACTTGGAATTATCTTTCACTCGTAGCAAATAAATTTTAGCTAGTTAACTACATAAAAAGGAATTAGCGAAATAATAAATTAGCCTAATGAACACTTTTGGTAAGCCATGGTAATTATTTCTCTTCACCAACAATATTGAAACCAAATACCTACCAAATACGGTTTAAAACGTAGAAGGACAACAACAACAAATGCAGGCTAATGTTTTTGAAGATAGACTAAATTCTTATTTTGGTGGTAGCGGCAGTGAAATAAAGCCTACGGAAATATCGTCCATGGGCTTTATTTCCTTCAAGAGAATACTATTTCTAATCACCTATAGTACTCAGAGAAAAATGAGCTGGTCATATCAACCAAAATATCAGTCAATTCTTATCCATTAAACTTATTGGAACTTATTTTTTACACCAAAAGGAATCAAAGTAAAAAGAAGAGAACATTATTTTTCCGAGTTTTTATACTGACTTCACCGACAATCGAACTCAGGTGTCTACCATTATGCCACGGTATACTTATGATTTCCAGCGTCTAATTACAGCTTTTAAGGAATTACACTACACTCTCTCACGTTGCTTCACCACACTTGGTACACTGCCTTCACCGTCTACCATTACGCCGTCGTGCACTTATGCTTGCCAGCGTCTAATTACAACTATGTTCTATGACAGTGATAACCGTACCTTCGCTGTTGAAAACTTAAAGTGAAGTGACATTCAGGTATGAACTTGAACTACGATTATTTTGACATAGATTATACGCCAAATGAAAAACTTTAGGAACCTCTTGTGAGCGAACCGTTTGACCGATTTGAATGAAATATCCACCGATGGAAAGGAAATTGAAAAAAACTGATGTATAGGCGGTATATTTTCAGGGGCGTCCCCGAAATTTAAGGATGGGGGTTCGGGGCTAGCGACCCCACGACCCCAGTCACCACCACCAGATTTTATTGGTCGTATTTTGGATCACAGGCGGTACTAGTTAGAGTAAATGATCTCATTCGCCTCTTTCAAAATCGACTTTGGTCGATTACATTATAGATATTTATAAAAAGAAAAGTTGCAAGAAATCCTGTTATGAAAAGTCGAACAACAACAACAGCAACAAAGTTTTTAATCGATGTATTTTATAACAGTTTATTTAGGAGATTTAGCGAAAGCTGTTGATAAGCGCCAGCAAAACTTGGAAGCAGGAAAAAAGCGTGTTAAAAATAATTGTGGCATTGGCCGGAAAGCCATAAATGAGACTTTAACAAGGACATTATTAGTTTATTAATTTGCGTGTAACAGCAAAACAATCGCAAGGAAATACGAAACAGAAAGAAGAATGTGTGAGTGACTCTATGTGGCAAGAAAAATTGCGAAATACGAAACTGAAAGCAAGCACCCAACTTGTGGTGTGGTGAGCGCTGCCAAAGTAGCCAACTATTAACTGCTAACTGGCTAATATTTCTTTACAGACTTTTCTCATATCCGTTGTGGCAATGAGTTTTTGTTGACAACATGCACGACGCGTAGGTGTCGTACAGGTAAGAGAACGCGTATCTTCACTATACTAGTTAGGTATTGGATGTATTGACAACCCAGGATAAGTAAAATAATTTCTTTCATTATAGGACAGGAGCGAAGTCTTTCTAACTTTAATATATGAAAGTCGGTTTGGAGAGATAATACTAATTTTAAGCACAATCTCATAAGACCCGAAATCTTATCTCTATAAGGAAAGGATACTACTTTAGAAAAAAGATAGACCGAGACACCTACACAGGACTGAAAAGGCTCCGTTTTTCGGCGAAGAAAGCCTCAACTTAACTTGGTTCGTGGAATTTTTGGAAACTACGAATAAGCCAACTTGAAGCTCCGCGATCTGGCGTAGGCTATCCAGGAAGAGAACTCCCAAAAAGCGCGTTCTCGCGCCGCGCAAGGCCGGCAGTTGCAGATGAAGTGGTCCAACATTTCCCCTTCCTCATCGTCTTTGCAACTCCAACAGCATCGTCGGTAGGCCACACCTAGCCTTTCTGCGTGCCCACCAATAAGACAGTATCCGGTTAATTCACCTATTATGTGAATGTGTTTAGATCTTTTTTGATCTCATTTTGGCCAGGTTTGATTGGATATCCGGCACCCTGGGGATTGTAGCCACCTTTCGTTGGCTTGACGGGGTGTATACTCCTTCAGCATTAGTTGGAAAGTGGAAAACAGCATACCTACACGTTCTTTACCCCGAAGAACCGGCTTGGTCGTGCCCTGCCTGGCAAGTTCGTCCGTCCTTCAGTTTCCCAGAATGTCCCTGTCATGTCAGTTCAGAGTTGAACGAATAAGAGCTGTCGCTGAAAATAACGATATCCTCATCCATAGCGCGTGCTGGAGTGCCCAGTAGTAATTGCAGACTAACCGGACGTTTCTCTTAGACGCAGAGCCGATACTGCTACTGCCCGTTACCCTTCCAGATCGAGTGGCAAAAAGCCAAGAATGGCCTGAAGAGCTTCATTGGGTGTTGTCCTTAGCGCACCGCTTATACAGATCATGCTCAGCTCCGGCCACCATACAACGACTCCATATAGCATAATTGGACGGGTAATCGCCGTGTAGATCGATCTATATATTTTGGGGCTGAGCCCAATGGCTCTTTTGCACGTGTAAAGTGCAATAAACGCCTTCCTCTGGAGCTGAACAACGTTCTCCTTCCAGTTTAGTTTCCTTTGGGTTATATCCTTGGGTTGGTAACGCATCACTTTCTCAATGAGTTGTCACTTGTACTGAGCACAGTCATACCTTATCCCCCGCCGCCAAAGGTGCCGAGGGTGGTTTATTGTCTCCATTTCGACCTATTCTTCGAATTCTTGTATGGGTCTGATGTCTGAATTTACATCAATCAAAGGTTTTTCCTTCCTTTATATGTTAATCTTTTTATTCCTTTCCAACACGATCGTCTCTCATCGGGTGCGGTCATGGGAGGTTTCGCTCTAAAATTGATCGTAATCTTTAAGTTGGACAACTAATAATAAATCCGTGAGAATTGCACTTAATTCTCTATAGCAGTTTTCGAGTAATGCTCGTACAAACATACAGACGTATAGAGAAATCTTCTTGAAATAGTGGCACTTTTTGAAGTCTCCCCGTTCCAACCACATTCCTATTATTTGTGCTAGTTGGGTATTCGTATATTCGCATATTCGTAAATAGTGCGTCCGGCGTTTAATAGTTTGATCTAAGGAATATGGAGCAAAGCAAAATCATCAGCAGTACCACCATGGAATATTAACGGCAAAGACTTGTTGGTTGTAAAGTGAAACAAAGCGTTATCGTTATCCGAGCTAAAATTTGATGCCTTCGATGACTGGTTAAGATGAGTGTGACATTTGCGCGTGGCTGTGTGCGTGGGTGTTAAATATGTTTGTTGGGAATGATGTTGGTTGTCCGTCTATTGGCTTCCGTTTAATGAACGACTTTGGCGCAAATTACAGAATTGCTATAGCAACTGGTGGATTTTTTTACCAACAATTCGAGACAGCTATGAACTGCTCGCTCATGTTCGGTATGAAAAGGGAAGCAAATAAGAAAGACACAGCAAAAAAATTGATGATCAACTAATTGTAAGAATGAATGTAATATTGGAAGTTCATTACAGCTTTTTGTATGGGACATAGCAATGTTTTATAATTATTGGTAAGCACCTAAATGTAAAAGAAGTCTGCTCTTTATTTAAATAGGTGTGATTAAGTTGAGATTAGAATGTAATGTGATTTACTATTTTTTATACCAAAGAAAGGGAGGTGAGAGATCTGGTGTAAAATTTTTGCACGGGTCATCTTATTATTGCCGCTAATGCGGCTAATGAAGCTCTGATATCAATACCAGGGGCGAGTCTCTGTTTGACTACCTATTAACAACCAACCTGGTAGTTTGCAACGTGGGTAATGACCCTACTTTTATCACTAAAAACCATAGGAAGGTCATAGACCTCACTATTTGTAGTGAAGGAGCTTATGAGTGGGTTAGAAAATGGCATGTTCTTGAAGAACATTCATTCTCCGGAACTGCACTGAAAAAAAAATCTACAAGAAACGGCCGTCAAATTAACAGTAAACCCTGTAATTCTTCGTCCAACAGTGGGAAATATCAATTTTGAAAGTGACCCCCTATCATTCTTTGAATATACTATCATATTGACACGAAATACTGTAGATTTGAAAGTGAACTCATATCATTAATTAATATTTTTCAAAAATCACATGTTTTTACTGGCAATTTTACAGTAAATACTGTAATATTTACAGTATTACCACAATCGCTTTGAAAGTGGTTTTGATATTTTACTTTCAATGTGCATTTTCAACCTTGTTATTTCAGTGTGGACATAAAGGACTTGATGGCCTTCATAAAGTCATTTAAGTGGTTCGAGGAGGAGTAACGGTGTCGGTTTAGGAGTGTCAGTTCAAGGATTCTGCTATGTGGAGAATCCCAACGACTCAGGGATTTTCCATATGGCCGGGTCCCGGGACTGACTTTCCTAGTGTTGGTCGTATCAAACGGGCCTTGCAAAACTGGCCTAAGTGGGCCTCTGCGGCAGCCACTTGAACCTAACCTAACCTATTGTAGAGCAACCAATTATGAAGCGCAATCCACGTAACACCAAATGGCAGCTACACAATAAAATATTAACCAGAGACCTACCAGTACTACCCCCACAAGCCCCTCATCAGTTGAGGAGCCGGAGGATCTTGTAACGTCATACACTACGGCGCTCTCAAATGCCCTTGAACAAGCTTGTCCCGTGCCAAACCCACGCGGTAAACATAGTCCACATTGGGGGATCTACGACCTGGACTCGCTCCGCAAAACCTGCAGGAAACAATTTAATAAGGCTAAATGCCTCGACACGGAGCCTCAATGGCTCGAATATAAAATTAAACAAAGGGCCTACAAAAAAGCTCTGAGGCAGGCGCACCTCACTGTAAACTCGTTGCTACGAGACACAAGCTGAATCTGTTAGGTAAAGTCCACAGATCTGGCATGATCTGTATTAGTGGCGCGCTAAGAACAACGCCCAATGAAGCTCTTTAGGCCATTCTAGGCATTTTTCCACTCGATCTGGAAGGGTACCGGGCAGCAGCGGCAGCGGATCTGCGTCTGGGAAACGTCTGGCTGGAGCGCAATCATAACTGGATACTCCAGTATTCTGGGATCTTACAGTTTTCTCCCTCTGAGCATCATTCATTACATTTTTCATATTACATCTTATATATTTTTTCGGCATTTTTTTATTACATTGTTTCTACATCTCATGCATTGATGTTGAGAATCATTTGGTATTTGTTTCTTTTATGACCCAACTGCTAAAAACTTAGCTAAAATTAGGGGAGATGGATCAAACCCGGAAGCGCTTTTTTAATTTTTGGTTTCTGTGGAAAGTTATGGTCAAAAAACCGAAAAATTACCCGATACCAAAATTTTGGTGGAATCCATGGTATTTATGTGCAGAACATCTTTCCGAGTTGGCAGCCTTCGGCCGCGCTTATAAAAAATAACTCCATGCCAAGTCCGGGTGTGTGACATAACCGTGGCTACCGTCACTGCGCGACTTTTCCGCGCTTTTTTAGGAACAGTCTAATGTAATTACAACATCCACATGAAAACTTGCAACTTTGATTGCAAATATCTCTTCAGAGAAGCACCCTTTCTTTTGAGCTATCTCCCTTAATTTTAGCTAATTTATTAGCAGTTGACCCCTGAAGGAAACTAATACCAAAAAAAAATATCAAAGCGTACGAAAAGCTTACAAAAGTCTTTCCTTTTTATGCGATAGATATCACACTTCTTTGTAATGGGGAAGTTGAATAGGCCTTGGATTGACAAAAAATTGAAAAGTTCCTCTTAAATGGTAAAGAAGTCATGAATAATTTTATACCGGCAGATATTTCACGATCGGTAGATATTGCACGAATAAAATTTCTACTATTTTTAGGAGGAATTCGATAGAGATATCGACTACTGAATGGAAGATCACCCCCTTTCAAAATATGTTTCAAGAACGCCCTATCTCATAATTTATCAATAACGCCGATGATATAAGCTTTGTTTCTTTCCTGCTAATTATGAATAATTATGAAGAATTATTCCTAAAAAAGTGTTCTTTGAAAAAATTAGCAGCGAATTCAGCAGCTTTTTGACATTTAATGGAGAGAGAGAGCGCCAATTCGCTGCAAGTTATTGCTGGAGATTTTTCGTCCAGCAGAAACCAGCAAGCAGGAACAGCTGATCGGTGACATAGCAAAACAACAACAAAAAATGTAAATTCAAATTGTTAGCCAATCAGAAACGTAACCGCTGTTTTGTCTGCAAGTTTCTGCTGAACCCTGTTCGACGAAAAATGAGCAGAAATGAGATTTTGACAGCTTTTTACAAGACTCTCTTCTGCTGACAGTTCTTTCCTGGAGATTTCAAGAAACAAAGCTATAAATACTACAGGTAAAACCGTTAATGCCACTAATGACATTTTTAAGCAATTCTCATACTCATTTATTTTTTGCCACGACTTTTCTGTTTGGGTTTTTCAATCAAATAAATTACAAATCAAAATAATTTCTTTTCATTTTTCTTCAATTAGCGATTAGAACTATTGCTAGAATTGTTAAAAATAAGGACTGTAAAAGCTGAGCGAATGGGCCCCTCTAGCAGGCTAATCTACCATCTCATTTCCTGCCATTTTACAGTGTCCAGGCGTCCACCTAAACGTGCAGTGTAATTTGGAAAATATTTTTTGATTTTTTTCACATTTTTCCTATTTGAAATTTTTTGAAAATTTTTTCATTTGACTTATACACTGACACATTTTATATTGCTTAAAAACGTCAAAACAAAATCAAAAGAGAGAACGGTTTTACCTGTAGTATTTATATCATGATAACGCCCTATATCAAAATTTTGATCAAAAACGCCCAAAACACCGAATTTTTATTGTCAATGTTGTAAGCTTTTGCAACTATGGAAACGTTTTCTATTATAATTTTGTTTTCGCGAAAATCCCATCGAAAATGACTATTGGTTTTTCTTGCGGCACCGAAAACGTAAAGTCACTATACATTTTTGTTCTAGAAATTTTTTGATAACCAAGAAATGGTTTTTTTTAAAGTACCCATGTACTCTGCTCTTTTGTCTCGTATTAGAGGTCTCTTATTCCACATTCGTATCGAATTCCAGTTCTATGTCGTGACAGACATACGCTCCGAAAAGTGCCATTTGTATTGGAGGTGACACGCAGCCTTAATAAATTGAAATTCTTTTTAGCCTATGACCATCCCTGTTTCCAGCTTATATTTCCAATATGGGCAAATTTTCAAAAATGCCTCCCTTAAAAGGGGGCTGTGCCACGCCCAGTTTAGAAAATGTATCAAAAAATCAAAATAGAATGACCAGGGGTATTGACCTATAAAATTATATCATTTTAGCCATTTCAGCTACACTGAACCAAAAACGTACATGTTTTGTACGAACAAAGTTTCATAGAAGTTCACGCAGATTTTTTCTTAGAATCTAAGAAAAATTTCATATAATTTAAGAAAAGTTTCTTATTATATATGAAAAAATACGTTAAATTTTATTAACGCCAGAACTTCGTTCCTAAAATATAAGAACTAAAATTCATTAATTTTTTAGCTGAATTTGTTCTTAAATGTTACGAATTTGTTCTTATATTTTAAGAAATTACGTACGTACAATTTTTTTACTATGATTATAAGAACTTTTTCTTATTATTTAGAACTTGTTTCGTAGATTTTAAGAACTATTTCTTAACTAGAGCAGACAGCTGCCACTGTTTGAATTTTTTTTATTAATACCATTTATTGAAAAGATCGTGTGTTAAAAATTAAACATATTGTAATTATGTATATTATAAAAAAAAGAAAAAGAAAAAAGTTCGCTATTATGAAGTGTAGTGTGTGATAAAGACTTGTTAAGTCCCGAGAAATTAACGTTTCACATAAAAAGAACCCACATAAGAAGACATCTGAAAATAAACAAAAAGACTTCAACCTCAACTGAAGCAGCATCATTATAACCTGTAGCCGTACCAGAGCGACATTATGCAACAACACCAACATTAGCTGAGCCAGAAACATTATATTATATTTTTAATTACATGTCTCCGGTTCCAAAGTAAACAGATGTATTTACTTTTTAAAATTTTTGGGAAAACAGCTTTCAAACTTTTATTTTTTCATAGAACTCCATTGTAAAAATGAAATTTTGAATGCCGTTTCAAAAACAATTCAAATTTTGAAATACTTCTGTTTACTTTGGAACCGGCGATATGTACTAGTTATTTCAGCCCTCCTTTTATACATACAAACTACTTTTGATAATGAATGTTTAACTTTAATTATTTTTTTTAATGCAAATACATTACTACCTTTGTAAAAGAAATAAGTATGTCAATTAAAATAAAGCATTCCAACTGAATTTCATGATTTTTAAAATTCAAGAATGGATCCATACATTCTAAGAATGAGTTCGTAAAATTTAGAATGGATTCATACAATCTAGGAATGAGTTCGTCAAATTTAAGAATGGATTCATACATTCTAAGAATGAGTTCGTAAAATTTAGAATGGATTCATACAATCTAGGAATGAGTTCGTCAAATTTAAGAATGTATTCATACATTCTAAGAATGAGTTCGTAAAATTTAGAATGGATTCATACAATCTAAGAACGAGTTCGTATAATTTATGAATGGATCCATATATTCTAAGAATGAGTCGTATAATTTATGAATGGACTGACATATTCCAAGAATGAGTTCGTACAATTTAAGAATCTTTTCATACATTTTATGAATAAGGTCGTACAATTAATAAATGGATTGTCATATTCTAAGAATGAGTTCGTACAATTTAAGCATCTTTTCATACGTTCTAAGAATGAGGTCGTAGTATATATTGACATATTCTAAGAATGATTTCGTAGATTCTAAGAATGAGTTCTTGGATTTTAAGTATTATAATTAAAATTTTGTTTGACATGAACATTTACGAATTTTTGTTCTTAAATTCTACGAAAACGTTCTTTGGAGAGCTTTTAATGAAAAAAATGTGTAAAATATATGTACTTTTTCGTAGAAAATATGTACTTTTTTGGTTCAGTGTACCGAGATATGTCAATTTCTGTGATTTTCGAAACTTTCGATATCGAAAAAGGGGCGTGGTTATCATGCGATTTCACCCATTTTCAATAGCAACCTTCCTTGGCCAGAAAGTAGCCTGTATACAAATATCTTAATTTTTACTTAAGTTATCGTGTACACGGACAGACTCCTGTTTTTAACCTAAGAACTTTCATATATGGAACTCTATATCTATCTCGATTATTTTGTGCCGTTACGTAGTACCGTTATATGGACTAGTATTAGTACGCTGGGTAGAGGTCAACGTTTCAATGAAATAAATAAATAAATATGCCGATGGGCAAAAGGCCATCCAACACAGCGCAGCAGTTACACGCCATTAACAGTCAAAAGTTTTGTCAACAACATATGTAAGCAAGTCATACAAAAATTAATATATATTGAAAACATTTGGAACAGTTTTCTGAATGTCTTCATTGATACCAAAAAAAAAAAAAAAATGTTGCCGGAAGCATATTGAAATTATTGCAAATCAATTGATAGAAATAAGAAAAAACAATAATGCAAAAATAATAATTCAAAAGAAAAAAATTGGCATGGAAATAGATTAAGAAAGATACTTGTAAGTTTTCTAATAAAGTTATAATTTCATATTTGTGTAATACTTTTCTTTTGTAAACACATATACATATGTATGTAAGAGTTTCCCCTCAAGTGTTAGTTTTAGTTTGCAAATTACAACCATTTTATTTGATTCGTTGCAGTAGAAAGATTTTCATTTATAATCAAGAAAAATAATTTCTCATTAATTAAGATTTGAAATAAATACTTGTGAGTTGAGTTTAAAAGCTAATTAATGGCGGCAATAGTTATACCAACAGATTATCATAACCTCTAACGAGATTTTTGCTGAGCTTCTCTTCCAACTTGTGGTGTGCTGCCTTTTCAGTTTTTTCCTACAAGTTGTCGGGACCTACAGTTTTTTGCCCACTCTGAACGGCACCTGCAAAGCAAATGAGTTTTTGCTGGCAAGCTTCTAATGGCAAAAATGCACCCGGAGAGTTTCAGGGGCGTCTCCGAAATTTAAAGATGGGGGTACGGGGCTAGCGACCCTACGCCCCGCTACAGTTTTTATTGGTCGAATTTTCGATCACAAGCGATACTAGTTCATATAAATCGATGTCATAAATCCATCAGTGAGGAGTTTCACAGAGTCGAATTAGTTTTCAAAAATGCACCGTCATATTGGATCCACCATTTTGAATTTAAAAAAACCGATATCGGAATCGTAATCAGACAACGCATAAACCCCCGAGTACCAAGTTTCAATAAAATCCAATTAAAAAAAAAAAAAAAAAAAACCGCCATATTGGACCCGCCATTTTGAATTTAAAAAAGCTGACATCGGATTCATAATCAGCGATGTCATAAACATTCTAGATGCGAAATATATCCAAAAAACCAATGCGCAATGAGATCAGTGTAGGCGTTTTAGTTACACCGTTTTCTATTTCGAAACATATTTTCAGGAGTTAAACCCTTTCTACTCATCCAAGAAGGCTATTGAATTGCAGGAATATTCGCCAATGAAAACAGAATAACAACACACAAAAACCCAAATTTTAATTGACTTAAACATATTAAAATGAAATTAAAATTGCAAGTATCTCTTTTTTTTATAAAAACGAGTAGCTCGACCTCTAAACCACCTTTAAAAAAAAAAAAGTAGCAGCCTCTTTTTTTGGCATAAGGAACAATATTTGAGGGTAGCGTTTTAGAATTTCCAAAAAGTCCATATTTGTGAACCACTCTAGAGTATAGTTTAAAGGCATGATGCCACTGTATTATGTAAAACTACAGTTCTTTAGTGTGGTCTTATATTTTACTTATGGAAGACCACGATTGTACAAAAATTCGGGAGTATCCACCGAGTTTCAGATTTCATAAAATGGAATCAAAGGTCTCGTAGTTCCCGGCTCTCGGCTTATAAAATAACATAAATAATATAACCCCTAGTTTCATTAAGATCGTAACACTACTTATATTTTTATACCCAGCGTACTAGTACTAGTACAAGGGTATATTAATTTTGTTCACATAACGGTTGTTTGTAACTGCACAAAATAATCGAGATAGATATAGAGTTCCATATATGAAAGTTCTTAGGATTAAAAGAGGAGTTGATTAAGGCATGTCCGTCCGTCTGTCCGTGTGTCCGTCCGTGTACACGATAACTTGAGTAAAAATTGAGATATTTGCATGAAATTTTGTATACAGCTTACTTTCAGGCCAAGGTAGGTTGCTATTGAAAATGGGCGAAATGGGATGATAACCACGCCCCCTTTTTCGATATCGAAAATCACACATATTGGCATATCTCGGCAGCTGAAATGGATAAAATGATATAATTTTATAGATGAACCCTCCTGGTCATTCTTTTATGATTTTTCCAAAAAAATTTTATAGTGGGCGTGGCACCGCCCACTTTTAAGGGGGGCATTTTCGGAAATTCGACTGGGCGTAGCTTTTAAACTGATTATGATAGAACGATGGTATTTGGCACAAAGCATACTAGTATCGTTGGGAGTATACCTGATGAAATTGGATAAAATCGCCCTCCAACCACGCCCACTTTCGAAATCGAAAATTTCTAAAATCACCTCAATTGACATAATTCGGTAACGGAAATGGCTAATATAATATAATTTTATTGGTGAATCCCCCTGGTCATTCTTTTATGGGGCCCCGCCCACTTTTAAGGGAGGCATTTTTGAAAATTCGACCGGTCGTAATTTTTAAACTGATTAGGGTAGAACGATGATATTTGGCACAAAGCATACTAGTATCGTTGGGAGTATACCTGATGAAACTGGAAAAAATCGCTCTCCAATCACGCCCACTTTCGATATCGAATATTTCGAAAATCACATAAATTGACATAATTCGGTAACCAAAATGGCTAAAATGATATAGGTTGGTAGGATGAACCCCTCAATCAATCTATTATGATTTTTGATAAATGGTTAGATGTGGGCGTGGCAACGCCCACCTTTAAGGGAGGCATTTGGAATATTCGACTGGTCAAAACTTTTAATCTTATTACTTCAGACTCATGAAATTTGGCACAACATATACTAGCAATATAGGTGATGAAATTGGACGAGATCTCTTCCCGACCACGCCCACTTTCGATATGGAAAATTTCGAAAATCACATAAGTTCACATAATTCGGTAAATCCTCCTAGGGCCTATATCTTTGTTATCAAGTTCCGAAAATTACCGCTGGGTATATAATGTTCGGTTCACCCGAACTTAGACTTCCTTACTTTTTTCTTGTCAAAGTAGGTCTATTCGACCACTGGGCGCGATGGAAATTCGCAAACAATTGATTGAGTGCTTTAAGAAGTGTAAAAAGGGTTAACACTCAGACATTCGGAGAGAAATATAGGATTGAGGAATACCCTTTTGAAACTTATGGATATAGTCACCCTTAACGTATTTTGTAAACAAGCAACATACCTTCCTAAAATAAAGTAAAAAGTACCTGGTGGACCGAGCTTGGTATATCTTGAAATTGTCACCAAATCTTATTAAACAACAGAATAAGCTTTCCAAAATAGATTAAAAAAAACCAAATAGATGGCAACCCCGTAACACACCCCAAGTGGCAGCATCCCGGCCAAAAATCTTAGAATGAATCATACTACATCTACGCCAAAATTTCATCCGATATAGAAAACAATGACCAAATTCAGTTAGGTAGCAACTATGGATGGCAACCCTGCTTGAAAATGTCGTCGTTGGAATACAGCCGGAAATTCCTTACATTTGATACTAGCTTGCCATATCTTGATCGATATTAAAAAAAATTTAGATAGGTGGCAACCCGGAAAACCACCCCAAGTGCAGCATTCATGCATATAATCTAAACTGCCATTATAGATACCCTTATTTGAAACTGGCTAGTGTGCTCTCTTGGTATTTTTCTAAGTGCTAAGTGGCACTTCTCAAGTCAAATTAAGCTATACTACGTATGGCTAATGGCTGCATAAGAATGAATCATACTATCTATAGGTAAGTTCGGGTAAACCGAACATTAAATACCAAGCGGTAATTTTCAGAACAGGATCCAAATTTACATATGTGACTTTCGAAACTTTCCATATCGAAGGTGGGCCTAGTCGGAAAGCGATTTCGTCCGATTTCATCAGGTTTATTCATATTCTAGTATACCGTGTGCTTCCCCGTAACATACCCCATTCTATCGTAATCAGTTTAAAAGTTATGACCAGTCGAATTTGATTACTACAAACGTCCGAAAATTTTATCAAAAAATTCGACGAATGACGGAAGGTTTTAAACCCGGGGCAAACTCCTGTAAAAATGACAACGGCGACCTGGTGGCTGATGTTCAGAGAGTACTAAGGTTATGAAGGGATCACTTCTCTGCCCTTCTAAACGGAAGAACAGAGCAACAATCCAGAGAAGACGACGAACCCGACCCCACAATCGAAGAGGATGGAATCGAAATTTCACAACCCGACTATAACGAGGTGCGAATTGCTATATCACGGCTAAAAACAATAAAACGGCGGGTTCTGATGGCCTGCCCGCTGAGCTATTCAAATGCGGCGGCGAGGAGCTAGTAAGGTGCATGCACCAGCTCTTGTGCAGAATATGGTCGGATGAATGCAGGAAGATTGGAATTTAAGTGTTAAGCGCGGAGTCAGCATTTGAGTATCGCATACAAGGTCCTATCAATCGTATTGTGCCAAAGACTTAAGCCTGATGCAAACCGACTGATTGGACCTTATCAGTGTGGCTTCAGACCTGGTAAATCTACCATCGACCAGATTTTTACAATACGCCAAATCTTGGAAAAAACCAGTGAGAAAAGGATCGACACACACCATTTCTTTGTTGATTTCAGAGCCGCCTTCGACAGCACGAAAAGGAGCCGCCTATATGCCGCTATGTCCGATTTTGTTTTCTCAGCAAAACTTATATGGCTGTGCCAAATAACGCTGAGCAACACCACCAGTTCGGTCAGAATCGGGAAGGACCTCTCCGAGCCATTCGAAACTAAGCGAGGTTTCAGGCAGGGCGACCCCCTATCGTGCGATTTCTTTAATTTGATGTTGGAGAAAATAATACAAGCTGCTGAACTTAACCGCGCTGGAACAATATATTAAAAGAGCGTACAACTGTTGGCGTATGCTGACGACATCGACAACATTGGCCTCAACAACCGCGCCGTAACTTCTGCGTACTTCAAATTAGAAAAAGAAGCGGAAAAAATGGGTTTGGTGATGAACGAAGGTAAAACGAAGTACCTGCTGGCATCAAGCAAAGAGTCAGCGCACTGTTGGCAGCACTAATTTCGAGATAGTAAGGGGCTTTGTATACCTGAAAAGCAGCATTAATACCAACAACAATGTAAGCCTGGAAATCCATCGAAGGATAACTCTTGCAAACAAATGCTACTTTGGGCTGAGTAGGCAATTGAGAAGTAAAGTCCTCTCTCGACGAACAAAAACAACACTCTATAAGTCACTTATCGTACCTGTCCTTCTATAGGTGCAGAAGCATGGACACTGACAGCATCTGACGAGGCGGTTGATGAAATTCTTTGAAAGATTTATGGACCCCTAAAAGTTGGCGACGGCGAGTACCGAAGAAGATATAATGATGAGCTGTATGAGCTTTACGCATACGTCGACATAGTTCAGCGAATTAAAACCCAGCGGCTTCGCTGGCTAGGACACGTGGTGCACACGCCGGTGGAAGTAGAGGAAGAGGGAGGCCAACACTCCGACGGCAGGACCAAGTGGAGGCAGATCTGAAAACACGCGGTGTCTCCAATTGGCGGCAGTTGGCTCAACAAAGGGCTGACTGGAGAAACATGTTAGACGGCGATAATGGCCTAGGCGGTTAAAGTCTAGTTTAAGTAAGTAAGTAAAGAATTTTCGAAATGTCTTGATCCGTGCCGTACCTAATGGAATTTTAATGATGATGGATTGAGTTGATTTGATTTTGTGTTTTTCCGACAGGGTGGATACTAGATGTATATTGGAACGATTTTCCGTCATCCCTTGTCAAATTTGGTTTTGTAACAAACCGGTTTCGGCGATCTGCCATCTTCAGTGTTTTATTTCGTTCTCTGATGGATTGCATTGTCACCGGTTTCTGAAAAATGTGTCAAGTTTCAAGTCTCTTGCTTACCAGGAAGTTACTCAAAAATCGATGGCAAGACTCCCCTCTGCTTTTCAAGAATTTTTAATTATGTATCTCGATCAGTACGCTATCGAGCGGAATTTCTTGTACAGCAAGTTTGTATTGTCTTTAATTGTTCATATATATGCCAAGTTTCAATATTCTAGCTTACCGGGTACTTAATTAAATATGCGGCGCAAATTTTAAATGTTTAAATAAATTTACCGAATATTCCGATGGGTGCGCCACTTAGCGGATACTTTTTTCATTCACATTGCATTGTCACGGAGCTCTGAACTATGTTCCAAATTTCAAGTTACTAGCTCAGCGGGAAGGTTCCCATTCGGTCCTTAAGCGTTTATAAGCGTTTATAAGCACCAATAATAATTAAACGAGCAATTAATACACACCAATTTAAACACAAAATAGAAGCCAACTGTTGCTTTGTTTATGCTGAACCGACTATTGCACAGCGCTACGTCTGCCTTCACTATTCAGTTGCTTATATTAAGTCAACTTACACTTTATTCTCAGCGGAAAACTTATAGAAATTCTCTAGCAATCTTTACGTTGTTCACAGGTCAAGTGCCATACAACTTTTGAAGCTTCATAGATGCAGCAGGTCGCCTTATATAAAGCAAAGCAAAGTCGACAAACACGACACAAATGCCTTTTTGATAACATTGCCAACGACAACATCAAATGGTAGAAGTTAGTTTGCTGTTCGGCTATTTTGCACACACATAGACAATCGGAAACAGAAAAATAAAGGATGAGCAGAAATTCACCACACTTAACACTTATACACGTCCAAATTCAACCGGAAACTTGTTTGATAACTCCAACACTGGCATAAGTTGGTATGACCAAACGAACGCCAATTATTGGCGGGAAATATTGTACGAAATAGAACTCGTGCGCGAATTGTTTTATTCGTCCTATAGTGTTTCGAAGCAAGTTATAAGCGCTGCTAATACTAAAAATGTTTTTGAATTAAATCATTGTAAAAGTAGAGATTGGAAAATTTTTTTTACTTCTAGAAAGTTATATACTATATATAAACATAAAAAAATTCGTTAAAATTACAAAATTTGTATTTGTACTATGTAATTTCAAAAATTTACTTGACAAGGCTGGAAAAAACAAGTAAAATTTAAAGTTTGAATTACTTTCGGAAAAAAATTTAAAAACTTTTTTCTGGCAGAGCCTCGTTCCTAGAACAAGATGAACATGATTTGAATTTTGTGAAGTGAGCCACTTTTTTTCGAAGTTGTACTATCTTTTTGAAACTTTTTTGTATAGTTCACATCATCATTTATTGGCACTTAACCGCCTACGCGATTTTGGCCGTTGCATATCAAAGCACGCCAGTCATTCCTTTTTAGCGATAACTGACGCCAATTGGAAACCCCAAGGGAGTTCAAGTCATCCTCCACCTGTTGTTTCCATCTCAGTCGAGGCCTCCCCCTTCCTCTGCTGCCAAATTCAGGCGACGATAGGAAAACCTTCTGTGCTGGAGCTTCTTTGTCCATTCGCATAACATGGCCCAGCCAGCGGAGTCTTTGGGCTTTAATTCGCTGGACTATGGTCAGATCTGCGTAGAGCTCGTACAGCTCATCGTTAAATTTCCTTCGATACTCGCCGTTGGCATCACGGGAAGGACCATAAATTTTCCGGAGAACTTTTCTCTCAAATACTCCAAGGGCCATCTCATCTTCTCTTGACATTGTCCATGAATCATACCTGTCCTGATGTATGGGACAGGTATGATGAGAGACTTATAGAGCGTGATCTTTGTTCTTCGAGAGAGGACTTTACTTCTCAATTGGCCACTCAGTCCAAAGTAGCACTTGTTGGCAAGAGTGGTTCTCCGCTGGATTTCTAGACTGATATTATTTTCGGTGTTGATACTGGTTCCCAAATAGACGAAGTCCCTCACAGTTTCAAATTTGTAACTATCAACAGTGACATGGCTGCCAAGGCGCAGGTGCGCCGATTCTTTCTTTGATGACAGCAAATACTTCGTCTTGTCCTCGCTCACGGCAAGACCCACTTTTTTCGCTTCCTTATCCAGTCCAGAGAAGGCAGCGCTTACGGCGCGGTTGTTAAGGCCAATGATATCAATATCATCGGCATACGGCAGCAATTGCACGCTCTTGTAAAAGATTGTACCATTGCGGTTTAGCTCTGCTGCTCGAATTATCTTCTCCAGCATCAGATTGAAGAAATCGCACGAAAGGGAGTCGCCCTGTCTGAGGCCTCGTTTGGTTTCAAATGGCTCAGAGAGGTCCTTCCCGATCCTGACGGAGCTGTTGGTATTGCTCAACGTAATTTGGCAAAGCCGTATAAGCTTTGCAGGGAAGTCAAATTCAGACATGGCGGCATACAGGCAACTCCTTTTTGCGCTGTCAAAAGCGGCTTTGAAATCGACAAAGAGATGTTGTGTGTCGATTCTTTTATCATGGGTCTTCTCCATGATTTGGCGTATCGTGAAAATCTGGTCGATGGTAGACTTACCAGGTCTAAAGCCACACTGATAAGGTCCAATCAGTTTGTCTACGATGGGCTTCAGCCTTTCACACAACACGCTAGAAAGAACCTTGTATGCGATATTAAGAAGACTGATTCCGCGGTAGTTGGTGCGGTTAGCGGGATCGCCTTTCTTGTGGATTGGGCAAAGCACCCTTAAATTCCAATCCGGAGGCATGCATTCGTCTGACCATATTCTGCATAAGAGCTGATGCATGCTTTTTACCAGCTCCTCGCCTCCGTGTTTGAACAGCTCGGCGGGCAGTCCGCCTTTTCCAGGCGCTTTGTTGTTTTTGAGCCGGGATATAGCTATCCTCACTTCATCATAGTCAGGTGGAGGGACGACTTTTCCATCGTCTGGGATTGGGGTATCGGGTTCGACGTCTCCCATCATCAAAAAGTGACGAATTTCGAAAAGTGTTGGTAGCTATAACTTTGAAAATAATTCGAATCTCGAAAAATTGTTATATACGTATTTTTGTTTAATCGTTGTGAGCCATACTACCAACTCGAAATTGAAAAAAAAATGTCACTACGTCAAAAGCAAGTGAGAAAATATATAAATCGACAAAATAAAAATTTTTTACAGGAACAAAAAAATGAGTGTGACGTCAATATGACGTCAAATCGACAATTTCAGTCGAGACGATCGATTGAAATGAGTTACAGAATCGCAGTACTGATCTGTAATTATTCATAAAATATTTTAAGGTCTAAAGCGCCCTAACTAATGATATACCAACAGGTTATCATTACCTCTAACGAGCTTTTTGCAGAGCTTTTCTTCCAACTTGTAGTGTGCTGCTTTTGATTTTTTTCCTACAAGTTGGTGGGACTTACAGGTTTTTGCCGACTACAAAAAGGTACTTGCAAAGGAAATGAGTTTTCGCTGAGAAGCTTCTCATGACAGAAATAAACCCGGAGATTTTGCCAAACTACTGCCGAGGGGCGACCCCGTTTAGAAAATTTCATTTTTAAATAATTTTTGATGTTGGTTTTTGCCGGGCATTGATATGACACGGCTTGGTGTAATAGCCCGAGCACTTAACCGCTATAGCGCTCTGCGAGTACATTTATAGGGTCGTGGAGTATTTGGTATAATTGATATATGAGCCTCTTGAACCACAAGTGGCGTTAGTCCAGTTTAGGGTTTCTTTTAGTTAGCGATGACACTATTTGAGGGGAAAACGTGTTTTAACTGTGCAACTCCTAGCTCCCATAGCAACAGAATAAAGAGCAGCACCCGGTTTCTAAAACTTTTTAATGGAGATCGTTACTTAAAAATCGTTAATTTTGACACAATTTTCTGTACAAAATTTGTCAAAATCGATGTTAACGACAATAACGAATTTCGTTAAAAAGTTACGAAACCAGGTGCAGAACTACATAGTTTGTGAAATCAAGGGTACCCGCTATAAGTTGAATCACAAAACCTTTAATATCTCAGTTCAATAAAAGGTGGAATTACGCCACTTGCGCTTTAAGCCCGGTAAATTTATGTTTAAGTTAAAAGTTCCATAGAAATTTTAACTGTCTTTTTTTTTGCATCATCATTGTATACGTCAGTTTTACCAGTGGTTAGATACCTAGTTGAAAAAGGAAGGAGTAGCAAGCCATTACGGAAACTCTGTTTCATGTTCGTTATTCGTTACATGAAATGGAAATGGGTTATGTGAGGATTCCGCTTCACATCGTCGGTGACCCTGAAAAAAAAAAACAAGCAACATAAAAGATATTCTTTACGTGGTTTTGCACTTTCTTCGACGATAAATGCGTCATTGTACATGGATGTGCTAAGTTTCATGTCCCTAGGTTGCCAGAAAGTTAGTGGATTCCCGAATTCAAACGAATTTTTGAAATAGCACGATCCGAACTCCACTGGAGTTCTTTTGATGAGGAATTGTATTGTGACCGCTGCGGGAACGTGCCTTATGCTTATATCAGCAGCAAAGCATTATCGCACTATTTCGCCCTCTCTTTTGCGACCCGAAATAATATTGAATTTATTCAAATATTCAATTGTTTTATTTTTTTTATTTTTTTTTGATAAATAACGAAAAGAAATTTGTTCTGATAATTTTTTATTGTTTTCAAAAATAACGTTAAATTTTTTTCGTTGAACAAATAACGTTAATTTTATTGATAAACGAAACGAAATCAAAAGTTTTTTTCGTTTTTTGATAAATTTAACGTTAATTTTCAGCCCTGGTCGAGAGAGGGCTGTATGTCTCAATTGCCTATTTAGTCCAAAGCAACACTTGTTGGCATTCTAGATTCCGTTGGATTTCTAGACTCATATTATTTTCGGTATTAATGCTGGTTCCCAAATAGCAAAGTCCTCGATATCTTATAATTTTAAATGAGCTGAACTTGTATATTTGTATATCCGGACTATCTCGGGAACCGTTTCATCGATTTGGATAAAATGTTTGAATATAGATAGTACTATGATAGATTCTTAGACTATCCACTTGGGGTTGCCACCTGGGGCGGTTTACGGGTTACCTAGCTCAATATTTTTAAAGAATTTTTTAGAAATATATGAATCAAATTAAAGGTATTTTCAGCGACATGCCAACTAAAATATTTTCAAGTAGGTTTTCCACCCTACCGCAGTATATTTGTATATCTGGACTATCTCGGGAAACGCTTGACTGATTTGGATGAAATTTGGCATATAGATAGAATGATTGATTCTAAGACTATCCACTTGGAAGTTTTCCACTGGGGGGTGTACAGGGTTGCCACATATCTAAAAAATTTCTATTATGAAGCTTATGGAGCTATGGAGTTAGCGGAAAATTGATAGCACAGAGCAAGCTCGGTCACCCAGGTACTGCTCCTTAATAAAACAATTATATTTTTATGAATATGGGGGTTATTTTATGAATCATGGTATTCAGCTGCTGTTTACTTCAGTAAATCTTTAAGCCAAGCATTTCAATTCATTGCATTCAAATACCCCCTTCTCCCTTTAAATAAGGAACCAATATAATATTCATATTCATTCACTCAACTTGCATGCGGTTTTGGGACAAACCTGCAAAACTTTATTTTTACTGAAAATATTATAACTCTTTTAAATATCAATAACATATTTGCTTAGTACTCATCACAATATAGCGATTGCTAAACCGCATATTGAAATTATTTGTGCATAAGCAGAGCAAGTTTATATGACTTGAGACCACCAATTGATGTCCTTGTTGAGCCACACAAAAAGTATTCAATCGTGGTAATAAAGGGGTAGATAAGTAATGGGGCATAATGATTTTGCTTCTAGTTGCATTTGTTTTCTTTACAGGGTCACAAGTCACAAGGCGAATAAAAAATGTATGAAACACACCATACAAATGAATGCAAACGTAACGAGCATAAACTTCGAAGGCGAGTAAAAGATCAGCAGCGAACAAATTGCCACCTACACAGCAACAAGTGACGTTGCTTTATATCTTTGTCCTTACATATGTACATATGTCTTTGCTAATATCGCCTTTAGTTCAGTGAAGTGTTGTGTTGTCGTCTGTAAGTGCGTCATTGGTCCAAAACGCAATAAGTGTACACTAACTCAGTGTTCATTTATTGCGTTTTGCTTTGAAGCTCCTCATAGAGTCATTTGAACACTAAATTTTGCCCGTTTAATCCTACTAGTAATAATATTCGTGCGTCCCCCTTTACTTCTCCAATAAATAAAAAAGGGGCGCGCCCCACCGGTTGGAAACGGTGACAGGTAACAAGGTCAATGGAAATAGTGTCAATTGACATTATTTCCATTTTGTAAAGAGGAATAAAGTTAACAGCAATTTGGCAATATAGTCATTGATTTTATTTCCTAATTGAAATGGAAATAGCGTCAACATTGCTTACGACATTTCAACTAAACATCACGTGATGTTTAAGTGTGATGATGTGATTTACAAAAAGCGTCGCATCTAATTTTTCACTACGTCGGTATCATGCCGTCCCGCTCCCGAGGTTCTCCGCCGCATTACGCGTTTTCCGGCGCGGTGCGGCGCCGATTTGACACTATTTCCATTTGGAGTGCGAAATAATGTCCATTGACACTATTTCCATTGACCTTGTTATCTGTCACCGTTGGAAACCATTGTCATTGAGAGATAAGCCTTATTGACTAGTCCCCTCGAGTGCCTGGCGTCGGCAGCCGGTCAGATGGATCTCGGAACCTGGTAAGAGGTGCTGGCAGAACCCGGCCTGGAGTGTGCCCTGAAACCAGATATTTCTAAAATTTAAAGTCCGAAGAAACCGCGAGCGACATAGGCAGACATTTCCTGGCCACCCTCGACCTAAATTTAGCTGAAATAAGCGTCTTTATTGCCTTTGACAGTACAAGTTGATGCTAAGATGCGTGACAACTGAAGCGGTAGATTTCGTCCCATTCCTTGAATCCATAATAGCAGTGACCTCCAAAAGACAGCGCGGTTAACATTACACTTATTGCAAGATGGATTAGGAATAAAATCGAAGCTGGTTAGGATCCGTTCGTTGATATGATGTGATGTGATGATGTGAAACGAGATACCGACAGTCACTACTAGAATTTGAACTCGGAGTGAAAAATGATTCAGGTAAGAATTGTGGCGCCTTCCAAGCCACGAACAACGGTGTACGGCTCATTAAAATCGGACTTAAAATGGCGACGTAGTGTCAAAAAAAGTAAATAGCCCATCGGGGCGCGTGGCAAAAAAATCGCCTTCAAAATATCTTTAATCCTAGGGGTGGACTGGAAAAACTTTTTTTTTTTTGTATGGGAACCGATCCGGATTATTGACCACCATATCGTACAGTCAATGTACCTCCTATCTCGATACTTCGCAGCTCCTTACCGATGGCTTTCAGATTGTAACACAAGACAACCTAGCAATTCTTGGATATGGTCCCTACCTCAAACTCAAACCAAAGATGGCAAACATCGCTTTTACCTTCGATAGGTTCAATCACTGGCTTAAACCTACCGTCACGAAGCAAATGTCAAATGGGAAAGGGACTTCATGTTATTCGCTAAAATCCTAATCCGAGGGTTTAAAAATGTTTGCACCCAAACGGTATAATTCCCACACACATCCTACGTGCATATGAAATATCGCCACTGACAGGGGAAATAGGAAAAATACACTACGCATTGACGACATGCTGGAATATTTCCACGAAAAATAAAAGAAAATGAAAACTTAGAATTACGGATGTTCGTCATAAACTCGCATATGTATGTATGCTTCTGTGCATGTGTGCTTCTATAATTTCTCTGTACGTTTGTTGATTTTTAACTAGACCTCGTAGTTTTCTTGTCTGCTAGCATTACCACAGCAATTTTTTCTAATTTGTCATGAGTCAAATGGTTTGTCTTTAGTTTTAACTTACAAACGACAGCAAAGCCAAAGTGTTTTGTTATAGGTCAGATGAAGTGTTGAAAATAAAAGTGCTATCTGTATCCCTTCTCATGTGTGACAGCGTCGCGCGGAATTTTAATACAACCACTATGGCCTAAATGACCATGCTCTGCGGCCAAAAGTCGATTTTTTTTAGCTCCGAATGTTTGGAAGAAATTTCTACCTTTTTAATGCCGTTTTCGATTGGATTACGCAAAAATTAAAAAATAAAAGGTAAAAAAAAATAAATAACTATAACAAAGTAGAGGTTCGGTTTACCTGAAATCCACACAAAGGGTTTCCACCTATTCGAAATTCCAAAAAATTTTAAGAAATATGCCAATAAGTGACGTTCATAACTATGTGATCCCATTATATTAATTTGATTGTTTAACTGGTCAGTATTCCTTAAAGAAAAATTTCAGGATAGTATTTCGAGGCCTTTTAATCAACCCTCTCTTCTTCCTTTCAATCGTACCGTTAAGGTTGATAATACTACGAAATAAGTTTATTAGGCGGAATCGAACCCCTCAGTCCATACGATTTTCCAGGCCCAAAATAAAAATCCTCAGAAAAAAGTCTTAAAAGCGATCATATCACTGCTACTGGCGTCAAATGTGTGTGTACCAAACTATAAGCCTTTATCTTCACTGGTTGATTTTTTGCCGCAGAACATGGCCTTTTAAGCCATAGTGAATACGAATAAAGAAAATAGTTCAAAGAAAGAACACGATTTATTGTATGTAAATGCAAGATGAGTTCAGATAATAGTGAAGAGTGAATATATAGAGGGTAGTATGTGGAAATGTCAAAAAGCTTTCCAACTGTTAGAACTAAGGAAGAATCTCCGATCAGGAGATTTAGAGGGTCAGACACTGGCTGATGAATATGGGTGTTAAGATAAGAAGGTAGAGAGAAATATTAAAATGAAAGACTAATAGTAAGGGTAAAACAAACAGTCCCGAAAGGGGTAACTTTGATAAAAACTCGTAAATCTAGCCACCTCAATGACTTAGAGGCTGTCAAAAAAATTACAAGACTTCAGAAAGGAATTTGATCTTAAATGCGTCTCAGGTTGAAATCAAACAAAATTGTTTATTAGGTACATACATATGTACTTGCTTATCTATACTATATATCTTTATATATGTATAGATACTATCTATATCTATAAATAATATCTATGTATATTAGAGTGGTTCACAAATATGGACTTTTTGGAAATTCTAAAACGCTACCCCCAATTATTGTTCCTTACGACAAAAAAAAGGAGGGAGCACTTCTCCTCACTGCTAAATTGCGAGGGAGACGTCGAACCCGATACCCCAATCCCTGACGATGGAAAAGTCGTCCCACCACCTGACTATGATGAAGTGAGGATAGCTATATCCCGGCTCAAAAACAACAAAGCGCCTGGAAAAGACGGACCGCCCGCCGAGCTGTTCAAACACGGAGGCGAAGAGCTGGTAAAAAGCATGCATCAGCTCTTATGCAGAATATAGTCAGACGAATGCATGCCTCCGGATTGGAATTTAAGTGTGCTTTGCCCAATCCACAAGAAAGGCGATCCCGCTAACCGCACCAACTACCGCGGAATCAGTCTTCTTAATATCGCATATAAGGTTCTTTCTAGCGTGTTGTGTGAAAGGCTGAAGCCCATCGTAGACAAACTGATTGGACCTTATCAGTGTGGCTTTAGACCTGGTAAGTCTACCATCGACCAGATTTTCACGATACGCCAAATCATGGAGAAGACCCATGATAAAAGAATCGACACACAACATCTCTTTGTCGATTTCAAAGCCGCTTTTGACAGCGCAAAAAGGAGTTGCCTGTATGCCGCCATGTCTGAATTTGACTTCCCTGCAAAGCTTATACGGCTTTGCCAAATTACGTTGAGCAATACCAACAGCTCCGTCAGGATCGGGAAGGACCTCTCTGAGCCATTTGAAACCAAATGAGGCTTCAGAC
Organism: Campiglossa producta; assembly: GCA_964058755.1. Lineage (NCBI taxonomy): Eukaryota > Metazoa > Arthropoda > Insecta > Diptera > Tephritidae > Campiglossa > Campiglossa producta. The sequence goes on along the minus strand of CAXKVI010000001.1, from coordinate 46,104,124 downwards.
AGGGCGACTCCCTTTCGTGCGATTTCTTCAATCTGATGCTGGAGAAGATAATTCGAGCAGCAGAGCTAAACCGCAATGGTACAATCTTTTACAAGAGCGTGCAATTGCTGGCGTATGCCGATGATATTGATATCATTGGCCTTAACAACCGCGCCGTAAGCGCTGCCTTCTCTGGACTGGATAAGGAAGCGAAAAAGTGGGTCTTGCCGTGAACGAGAACAAGACGAAGTATTTGCTGTCATCAAAGAAAGAATCGGCGCACCTGCGCCTTGGCAGCCATGTCACTGTTGATAGTTACAAATTTGAAACTGTGAGGGACTGCGTCTATTTGGGAACCAGTATAAACACCGAAAATAATATCAGTCTAGAAATCCAGCGGAGAATCACTCTTGCCAACAAGTGCTACTTTGGACTGAGTAGGCAATTGAGAAGTAAAGTCCTCTCTCGAAGAACAAAGATCACGCTCTATAAGTCTCCATCATACCTGTTCTGATGTATGGCTCAGATTCATGGACAATGTCAAGAGAAGATGAGATGGCCCTTGGAGTATTTGAGAGAAAAGTTCTCCGGAAGATCTATGGTCCTTCCAGTGATGCCAACGGCGAGTATCGAAGGAGATTTAACGATGATCTGTGCGAGCTTTACGCAGATCTGCCCATCGCCCAACGACTTAAAGCTCAAAAGCTCCGCTGGCTGGGTCATGTCATGCGAATGGTCAAAGAAGCTCCAGCACAGAAGGTTTTCCTATCGTCGCCTGAATTCGGCAGCAGAGGAAGGGGGAGGCCTCGACTGAGATGGAAACAACAGGTGGAGGATGACTTGAACTCACTTGGGGTTTCCAATTGGCGTCAGTTATCGCTAAAAAGGAATGACTGGCGTGCTTTGATATGCAACGGCCAAAATCGCTTAGGCGGTTAAGCGCCAATAAATGATGATGATGATGACAAAAAAAGAGGCTGCTATTTTTTTTTTTTTAAAGGTGGTTTAGAGGTCGCGCTACTCGTTTTTATAAAAATATGAGATACTTGCAATTTTAATTTCATTTTAACATGTTTAAGTGCAGTAAAAATTTGGGTTATTGTGTGATGTTATTCTATTTTCATTGGCGAATATTCCTGCAATTCAATAGCCTTCTTGGATAAGGAGAAAAGGTTTAACTCCTGAAAATATGTTTCGGAATAGAAAACGGTGCAACTAAAACGCCTACACTGATATCATTGCGCATTGGTTTTTTGGATATATTTCGCATCTAGAAGGTTTATGACATCGCTGATTATGAATCCGATGTAAGTTTTTTTAAATTCAAAATGGCGGGTCCAATATGGCGGTGATTTTTTTGAAAAATAATGGGATTTTATTGACACTTGGTACTCGGGGGTTTATGCGTTGTCTGATTACGAATCCGATATCGGCTTTTTTAAATTCAAAATGGTGGATCCAATATGGCGGTGCATTTTTGAAAACTAATTCGACTGTGTGGAACTCGTCAAGGATGGATTTATGACATCGATTTATATGAACTAGTATCGCTTGTGATCGAAAATTCGACCAATAAAAACTTTAGAGGGTCGAGGGGTCGCTAGCCCCGTACCCCCATCCTTAAATTTCGGGGACGCCCCTGAAAATATACCGCCTATACCTCAGTTTTTTCAATTTTCTTTCCATCGTTGCATATTTCATTCCAATCGGTCAAACGGTTCGCTCACAGGAGGTTCCTAAAGGTTTTCATGTGGCGTATTTCGTCGCTCCCAACGAAGACTAATACAGTTCAGTTAGCGTGGAAGACTAACACAGTTCGCTCTCTGCGTCGAAGACTAACACACTTCGTTCTCTGCGTGGAAGACTAACACACTTCAGCTTTCTGCGTCGAAAACTAACACACTTCAGTTTTCTGCGTCGAAAACTAACACACTTCGTTCTCTGCGTCGAAAACTAACACACTTCAGCTTTATTCGTCGAAAACTAACACACTTCAGCTTTCTGCGTCGAAAACTAACACACTTCAGCTTTCTGCATCGAAAACTAACACACTTCAGCTTTCTGCGTCGAAGACTAACACAGTTCGCATAGAACTGAACTGAAACTGAAGTGTGTTATTCTTCGACGCAGAAAGCTGAAGTGTGTTAGTCTTCGACGCAGAAAGCTGAAGTGTGTTAGTTTTCGACGCAGAAAGCTGAAGTGTGTTAGTTTTCGACGCAGAAAGCTGAAGTGTGTTAGTTTTCGACGCAGAGAACGAAGTGTGTTAGTTTTCGACGCAGAAAACTGAAGTGTGTTAGTCTTCGACGCAGAAAGCTGAAGTGTGTTAGTCTTCCACGCAGAAAACGAAGTGTGTTAGTCTTCGACGCAGAAAACTCAGCCGTGTTAGTCTTCGTTGGGAGCGACGATTTATTGACATCGGATTCCTATGCAAGTTTGGCAAAACTGGCATCTTATATATTATATATTAATATATATAAATGAAATATGCACCGATGGAAAGGAAATTAAAAAAAAACTGACGGTATATTTTCAGGGTCGTCCCCGAAATTTAAGGATGGGGGTACGGGGCTAGCGACCCCTCGACCCTCTAAAGTTTTTATTGGTCGAATTTTCGATCACAAGCGATACTAGTTCATATAAATCGATCTCATAAATCCATCAGTGACGAGTTTCACACAGTCGAATTAGTTTTCAAAAATGCACCGTCATATTGGATCGACCATTTTGAATTTAAAAAAAACCTATATCGGATTCGTAATCAGACAACGCATAAACCCCCGAGTACCAGGTCCTTTATTTCCAGCTCCGTGACCTGGCGTAGGCTGACCAGGAAGGGAACCCCCAAAAAGCGCATTCTCGCGCCACTTAAAGCCGGGCAGTTGCAGATGAGGTGCTCCACCGTTTCCTCCTCCTCATCATCCTTACAACTCCTACAGCATCGTCGGTAGGGCACACCAAGTTTTTCTGCGTGCCTACCAATGAGGCAGTGCCCAGTTAATACGCCTATTAATATGGAGATTTCTCTTCTCCTTAGGGCATAAATTTGTCTTGATCTTTTATGATCCCATTTCGGACAGATTTCTTTGGATATCCGGCATCCTGGAGATTGCAGCCAACTTTCGTTGGCTTGGCGGAGTGTGTACTCCTTCAGCATAAGCTTGCATGTGGCAAACGGCATACCTAAGCGCTCTTTATCGCGAAGAACCTGCTTGGTCGTGCCCTGCCTCGCAAGTTCGTCTGCCCTACAATTTCCCTCAATGTCCCTATGCCCCGGGACCCATGTGAGGTTAACGCGATTCTGTTGGGCCATCTCTTGTAGAGATCGACGACAGCTGAGCGTCAGTTCAGAGTCGAACGAGTCAGAGCCAAGGGATTTGATGGCCGCCTGGCTGTCGCTGAATATAAAAATGTCCTGTCTGATAGTGTGTTGGCCTATCTAAGCCGCGGCGTCCATGATTGCTGAAACTTCAGCCTGGAAGACACTGCAGTGATCAGGTAGTCTGAAGGAGAGCTCAAGGTTCAGATCCTTTGAATAAACCCCTCCTCCAACTCTGCCGTCTAACTTCGAGCCATCAGTATAAATGGAAGTGCCGCCATGAGTGGCGGGATTCCGATCCGTGCTCTCCCATTCTTCCCTGCTGGGAATGTTGATTTTAAAAGCGCTATCTCCGACTGTTGTGGTCGCACAGCGATCTGTGCTCAGCGGAAGAAAGCTATAGGATCCCAAAATACAGGCGTGTCCAGTAGTGCTTGCGCCCCAGCCGGACGTTTCCCTTAGACGCAGAGCCGATGCTGCTGCTACCCGGTGCCCTTCCAGATCGAGTGGCAAAATGCCAAGAATGGCCTGGAGTGCTTCATTGGGCGTTGTTCTTAACGCACCGCTTATACAGATCATGCAAGATCTGTGTACTTTACCTAGCAGATTAAGGTTTGTTGCCTTGCTCAGCGCAGGCCACCATACCACAACTTCATAGAGCATGATTGGTCGAATGATTGCAGTGTAGATCCATTTGCATATTTTGTGGCTGAGCCCCCATTTCTTTCCAATGGCTCTTTTGCACGTGTAGAGTGCAATACACGCTTTCTTCTGGCGCTGAAGAACATTCTCCTTCCAGGTTAGTTTCCTATCCAGAACTGTGCCCAAGAACTTGGCTTTGTCAGCCAAGTTCAGGTGCATGTTATTCAGTTTTGGTAGTATTAGCGGTGGTATCTTGTAGCGGTTGGTGAAAAGAACCAGTTCTACTTTTCCCGGGTTTATGCTCAGTCCGCAGCGCGAGCACCACGAGGAAATCTCTCTCAGTGCTACTTGCATCAAGTCGCACAGGGTTTGTGGGAATTTGCCCCTATATACTATAGCTAAGTCGTCTGAATATGCCACTACCTATGCCGTGGGAATTTGCCCCTATATACTATAGCTAAGTCGTCTGAATATGCCACTACCTATGCCGTAGTGCACTCGTCCATTGCACCGTTTAAGGGGCTCGAGTGGCACCCGGAGACTCATCCATAATGTCGAGAAGGGCATTACCGATAGCGTTCCGGACGTACCGCCACTGGTCCCTAGGGATGGCCCAGCTTTCGTTACCTCGGTCAATGACGCCTATGAGGATCCTATCTTTAGTCACTTCAGCAAAGCTGAGTTTACCCACTACGGGGGCGTGTTGCTGCAGCTTCGGGTGAGGTTTTAAATCCACGTCCGATCTCTGGTGTTTGAAGAGATTTCCATTAACCGTCTTTGGCGCGTAATCGCTTTGGAAGTTCGGTAAGATAGCTTCAGCCATCTCCACCGTCTTTTTAGCATTCGGCGATAGCGTCTCTTGTGAAATACCCTCGTATATCTTCAGGATCCTCGCGGCCGCTCTTTTGTCCAAGTACTCAGAGCGACTGGGAGATGTCTTTTGGGGTAAATTTCGACCCGTAGTTGCCATCGCTGTCGATCTCTCGGCTGATAAAGAAATGGAGTTTGTCCTCCGACGTTGCGTTCTCGCTTGCTCCAACATTTTCCTCCTCTGCTGTGCAGTATACATTGTTGTATCTTTAGTTGTAGGGTTTCTGTAACTATTTATCATCTTGTTCGTACGACCCCTCGCCGGGCAAGGCCAGTTTAGGGTCAAGGGAAGAGTAAGTGGAATGTGTCGTCCGCCGCGGCAGAGCCCCATACCGCGGTAAGGCCATAGTTACTCTCCGAGGCGGCCCGGTATCAGAGAGGTTCCGTTCGATTACAGCCACGATTTGCCTCCCGGCTGCAAACGTCCGGCGGCGCTATGATCACCAGGGCAGCGTAGCCCTGTGGCTATCGACTTAAGCCCTCGTACCGCGGCAAGGTGTACACCCTTCACGAGAGGGTGCACCTTGAACTTAAACATGTTAAAATTAAATTAAATTTGCAAGCATCTCATTTCTTTTATAAAAACGAGTAGCGCGACCTCTAAAGCACCTTTAAAAAAAAAAAAAAAAAAAAAAAATAGCAGCCTCTTTTTTTGTCACAAGGAACCATATTTCGGGGTAGAGTTTTAGTTTTCCAAAAAAAATAATTTTTGAACCACTCTAATGTATACCTACATTCTATCTATACTTTTATATAAAATTCTAACTCGAAAATTTGTCTAAACAGCCGATTTTTTCCATTCAAATTTTAAAATATCATAATCCGGCCACAATATGACACTTTGTTAATTTAAAACCCTAGTAGACGTGAATTACAGCACCCATCAGTTTTTTCATATTGCATTTCAGAACCTGATGGTAGGGATAGGGATGGGGATAGAGATAGGGATAGGGATTGAGATAGATATAGGGATCGGGCTAGAGAACCATGCAGGGAAGTAAATTTTTGGCAGGCTAACGTCTGTCGGGTCAGCTAGTTATCAATAAAAAATATCAACTCATAGGATGGGAGCTTTATTTTTTGACCACCCTGAAATCAAGCATTTCATATTCTTTCGGGATTAATTTATTATTATCTTGCAATAAAAACTACATATACGTATGTTAACCTGTCTCAGTAATGTGTTGAAAAGATACGATTGCAGTTTTACTGCAAGTGCTATTTGTACAAATGACAAGTCACAAATAGAAAGTTTATTCAGTGCATTTCTCTTTGTAAATATTTCAGATTTGATTACTATCAACTTATCAACCATAATGATGTCGTCTAAGCAGTTGCTGATTTATGCCTGATAACATTGTACTTTTTTTTTATAATAATGCAATATATAAAATTCTTACTATATACCCCCGCCAAACTTCGTTCTGCTCAATATAGATTTTGGCTTCAAGCTTTGAAATTCTGCTACAAAAATTCTTTGGAACATGGAGTAATTCAGTTGTATAGAAAACGCCATGGCCCTTTTCCGATAACTCCATTTCTTTCCGTGAGAATGATTTCGATAACGTGGTCATCAGCAGTACCAGGTTCCAGCATAAACAAATACACCAAGCCACCTGGCTGTCTCCTGATCAAAGAAGAAGAAACCAGATTGATCATGTAATGATCGACGGCAGACACAGCTCCACCGTTCTGGACGTGCGTACCTTACGTGGTCCCAATATCGACTCGGACCATTATCTTGTTGCAGCCAAGATACGTACATGCCTCTGCGCAGAGAAGAAAGTACGCACGGTAACCGAAGGAAAGTTTCACGACGAGAAGCTGGGCACGACACAGACAGCTGATAATTTCTCCACTCGACTCTCACACCTGCTATCGGAGAGCAATCCTCGACCTAACGATGTAACCGAGCAATGGACGCATATCTCTCACTCATTACGTACCGCCGCTGAGGCCAATAAAGGGTTTCAGCGAGCCCGCAAGGACAACTGGTACGATGATTCAGAAAAAAGACACGTGACAGAGTGTACTTAAATTATGGAGGGAGCACTTCTCCTCATTGCTAAATTGCGAGGGAGACGTCGAACCCGATACCCCAATCCCTGACGAAGGATGATGGTGAAGATGAGTGCATGCCTCCGGATTGGAATTTAAGTGTGATCTGCCCAATCCACAAGAAAGGCGATCCCGCTAACCGCTCCAACTACCGCGAAATCAGTCTTCTTAATATCGCATACAAACTTGTTTCTGGCGTATTGTGTGAAAGACTGAAGCCCATCGTAGACAAACTGATTGGACCTTATCAGTGTGGCTTTACGATACGCCAAATCCTGGAGAAGTCCCATGATAGAAGAACCGACACACACCATCTCCTCGCAAAAAGGAGTTGTCTGTATGCCGCCATGTCTGAATTTGACTTCCCTGCTAATTTAATACGGCTTTGCCAAATGACGTTGATCAATACCAACAGCTCCGTCAGAATCGGGAAGAACCTCTCTGAGCCTTTTGAAACCAAACGAGACTTCAGACAGGGCGACTCCTTTTCGTGCGATTTCTTCAACCTGATGCTAGAGAAGATAATTCGAGCAGCAGAGCTAAACCGCAATGGTACAATCTTTTACAAGAGCGTGCAATTGCTGGTGTATGCCGATCGAATTGATATCATTGGCATTAACAACCGCGCCATAAGCATTGCCAGGACAAGACGAAGAGTCTGCTGTCATCAAAGAAAGAATCGGCGCACCTGCGCCTTGGCAGCCAAGCCACCGTTGATAGCTACAAATTTTAAACGGTGAGGGACTTCGTCTACTTGGGAACCAGCATTAACACAGAAAACAATATCAGTCTAGAAATCCAACGGAGAATCACTCTTGCCAACAAGTGTTACTTTGGGCTAAGTAGGCAGAGAAGTAAAGTCCTCTCTCGACAAACAAAGTTCACGCTCTATAAGTCTCTCATCATACCAGTCCTGATGTACGGCTCGGAATCATGGACAGTGTCAAGAGAAGATGAGATGGCCCTTGGATTATCTGAGAGAAAAGTTCTCCGGAAGATTTATAGCCCTTCCCGTGACGCAAATGGCGAGTATCGAAGGAAATTTAAAGATAAGTTGTACGAGCTTTACGCAGACCTGACCATAGTTCAGCGATTAAAGCTCAAAGGCTCCGCTGGTTGGGTCATGTTATGCGAATAGACAAAGAAGCTCCAGCACAGAAAGTTTTCCTATCGACACCCGAATTCGGCAGCAGAGGAAGGGGGAGGTCTCGACTGAGATGGAAACAACAGGTGGAGGATGGCCTGAACTACTTCCTTGGGGTTTCCAATTGGCGTTAGGAATCACTGGCATGCTTTGATACGAAACGGCCAAAATCGCCTAGGCGGCTAAGCGTCATTATACGCAAGCCAAGATTAGATGGGAGGTGCCACGCCACCTTTTCTGATAACTCCCACTTTTTTGGTTGACTATAGTATTGACATCGTCTCCATACCAATTGAAAATCCAAAGATATCATAAATGGGAGACGACCTATGTAGACAGTTCCACGTGGGCTCCTTAATAAATCTAAGATAATTTGCTTAATAATTCTCTTAGTGAAAAATTTGTATTACCTAGCAAATTAATTTATATTTTAAAACAAAACATACACCAAAATGGTATACAAAGTGAAATACATTTTTTTGTGTGCGTTTTTTATAACTCATGTGCTCCAATTACTTATTTAGTTAATACTTAGTAATTACACTTGATATCGTTGACGAACTATGGTCGCTTGTGACAGCTCTTGGGAAATTTATCAACTTGTTCCGCTGTGTCAAACACCATCTGCATTTATTTGTTTGCCGTTAGATAAGAAAACTAACTAATAGAACTTTAACATTTTTGTGGTTGTTTTGTGCCATTTGGTGAAAGAGGAGGAGGCGAAGATTTATTACATCCAATAATTACCGTAACATATTGCACTTTGTTATTAGAATTTGTACCTAGTATGTATGAGTATATTCGTAATTTCCACGAATCCACATTGGTTTGGGTTTTTGTGATTTCCTCATAAATATGTAAAATAGGGAGTGGGAATAAGACCTTGTCGGCTAATAGTGGTCTGTGATGGGATAATAAGTTCAAATATTTCAAAGAGTATTATTAACGGCTGTCATGCTATAGTGAGCAGTAAGCATGAATACCCATACTCTTAGTCCCACATTACAGTTCTTGTCCAGGTACCTACATATCAAAACACTTCATAAAGACTTCATGGTTGGATCAAATTTGCTGCATTTTGGTGCATTAAATGAACCTGAGTCAACAAAAAGCATAATGTCCCGCGGAAAAATATTTCTGATATGCGGTTAAACGATTGTTATTAAATAATTTATGTCTAGCTTAAATTTTTCGCAGCTTGATAGTAATTTTTATTGCGGGATTCCCACTTAGGCGACGAGCAAATCAATTAGCTTAAGTATGTTTAACAAGAAATCAGAAATGCGATACTACTACTACTTATATGGATACAAATGCATTTATGGATAGAAGGTAAAGAGCAGTGGTGGGCAAATGCTGGTTCCCCCCGCGAATACCGAAAACAAAAATTCAGAAACACTATTATTCAGAAAACTTTAGACAGAAACCATTTTTGGAAAAAGCCAAAATTCAGACATAAAAATTCAGAAAGCCAAAATGTAGAAAGTAATCAGAGGGCAGGAAAATATAAAATTTAGCGCACAATAAAGAAACTAGCTAAAACAAACAAAAAAAATGAAATGAGATGAAATTAAATAAAATGAAATGAAATAAAATGAAATAAAGTGAAAAAAGAAATAAAATAAAGCAAAAATAAAAAATTAAAAAATTAAACAATACAAAAATGTAATTAAATTTACAAAAAAAAAAAAAAATAAATAAACGAGAGTAACAAATAAAATGAATTTAATTAAATTAAATAAAAATTATTGAATAAAAAATGAAATAAAAGTAAAATAAAATAAAATAAAACTAACAAAAATTATAAAAAAAAATAAATAAAATAAAAGAAAATAAAATAAAATAAAAATAAAATAAAATAAAATAAAATAAAATAAAATAAAATAAAATAAAATAAAATAAAATAAAACAAAATAAAATAAAATAAAATAAAATAAAATAAAATAAAATAAAATAAAATAAAATAAAATAAAATAAAATAAAATAAAATAAAATAAAATAAAATAAAATAAAATAAAATAAAATAAAATAAAATAAAATAAAATAAAATAAAATAAAATAAAATAAAATAAAATAAAATAAAATAAAATAAAATAAAATAAAATAAAATAAAATAAAATAAAATAAAATAAAATAAAATAAAATAAAATAAAATAAAATAAAATAAAATAAAATAAAATAAAATAAAATAAAATAAAATAAAATAAAATAAAATAAAATAAAATAAAATAAAATAAAATAAAATAAAATAAAATAAAATAAAATAAAATAAAATAAAATAAAATAAAATAAAATAAAATAAAATAAAATAAAATAAAATAAAATAAAATAAAATAAAATAAAATAAAATAAAATAAAATAAAATAAAATAAAATAAAATAAAATAAAATAAAATAAAATAAAATAAAATAAAATAAAATAAAATAAAATAAAATAAAATAAAATAAAATAAAATAAAATAAAATAAAATAAAATAAAATAAAATAAAATAAAATAAAATAAAATAAAATAAAATAAAATAAAATAAAATAAAATAAAATAAAATAAAATAAAATAAAATAAAATAAAATAAAACAAAATAAAATAAAACAAAATAAAATAAAATAAAATAAAATAAAGTAAAATAAAATAAAATAATATGAAATAAATTAGACTAAAAAATAAAATAAATAATTTAAAATTAAAATAAAAAATAAATTAATTAAATAAAAAAACAAACAAAAAATAACATGAAACTTAATTAAAAAATAATAATAAAAATAAAAAACATATAAATTAAAATAAAAAAAATAAAATTAAATTTAGGAAAAAAAATCAATAAAGTAATAAAAAAATGATATAAAATTTAATAAAACAAAGTAAAATAATATAAAATAAAATATAGTAAATTAAATTAAAATAAAATAAAATTTTCCTTAGTATCCAGCATTGCGAGCATAAGCGCGGCCTAAGACTTGCCCACCCCTGGTATATCCATCCATACCTTGTGCTGCATGTAGCTATAATTTTTACTTAGTACATTTATTTATTGCGAATTTTATGACATAATAGTAATATACTTACACCTAGTTCTATCAACATTAATCCATATTTACATCGTGTTGTGTGTTACATATACATTTCTATAAATGTATGTATTGATTTCGTTTAAATGGTCAATAATGATTTAGTCATCGCTTATTTTTTATAGTCGCGCAATGCTGTTTATAATTGTGCAATTTTCATAAAAACCGTCGCCCACATATACATATACCTACAATCGTGGCAGGAGCTTATATTAAAGACCATGCATTTATAAAATTATGTATGAATATATAAAACAAATGTGTTTCTTATTGGTTATATGAACCGATTAACATACTGACTGTTTAATGGAAGAATACTCCATTTCAAAATTTTATTTAAAAACGTCCTATATAAGAGTCGTAGGAACGTCTTATCTCAATGTTTTTTTTCAAATGCCACAGGCTTCTTTTGGACTTTGCTTCATTTATGCTAGCATTTATTTTGATAACGCCTGGACATAATTAAATTAAATTTGGAAGCGAGATTTCGTATCAGCTCGACATGGTTATACGATAAGAAAAATAAAGGCATTTGAATAGGTTTTGCAGATATCGCTCAAAATGTGGACCAGGGTAACCTTATTAAGTGTTCGTTCAATATGTGCATCGAATGAAAGGTGTTGATAAGTGTTTTAAAATTGTGTACTTTTCGGTCCAATGTGAGACCCCGTTTTCGAGATATTAATTAAAATGTCAACCAGGAGGGTGCCTCAGTGCGATATGAGTATTAAATGAAAGGTGGTGACAAGTGATTAAAGATGTTTTAGTATTTTTCCCATATAAGATCAAAGTTTTTAGATATTGATCAACACGTGAACCAGAAGTGGAGCTAGAAGGTTTTAGTAAAAATGGGTCTAAATTAAAGATGCGAGTTTTAAAGGGGAGCCATATTAATTAATTTTCGGAGTGGGATTGGGAAAGGGATAGGGGTATAGATGACAATTAGAAAAACAAAATGAAAAGAGAAAAACATAGGAAAAGGATGAAGGAGGAGTGGACGGGAAGAAGGTTGTGGAGCTGAAATGAGAAGGGCGAGTCACATTTAATAAATGAAAACAAGTTAATGTTTGGGCTGGACAACGTCTGCCGGGTCTGCTAGTTTTTGATAAACGGCTTTGTTGAAAAGTGGCAATATTCACGATAATCACGACAAAAGTTTTTTTTTATGCAATTCGGAGAGTTGCTAAAGATGTCAAGTACTTGAGAACAAAGCACTTCTCAAAGGTATATCGTTCCAAATTTTTTTATTTTTGAAATCCCAAATGAAAGCCCCTTTGTATTCGCATTAAAACAATATGCACATTGGATTTGCATTCACGTATATTGATATACATACACACATTTTTTGGATAATACCCTTACACTCAAACTTAAGTTATTTTTACTCAGAACGCTAGAGAAATGTGAGTGAAACTCGTTTTCACTGCCCAAAAATTATTTCCATTAATTTTTAAGCTTTTTATATTTTTTTGAGTTATGTGTTAGTTACTAATTATGTTTTTACAAACACTAAAGTCCATAACAGCCAAAAAGTCTTAAGTAAAGAAGAGCATATTTATGAGTTAATGAATAATTTAAGATATCTCGGAAAGTGGTTGTTATTCTACGAACACATTCCAGACCTACATATCGTAACTCTAATATGGAAAGGCTCTAACTCATATTTTCGTAGCTCGAAAGAACTGAATGTAAAGTAAACTATAGCAACGATGGCTTGAACGAAAACACAAATATCAATTCCTGTAATATTTTGTACTAAGAATCTAGTGAAGCTTCATTCGGAAGTTGTTAATAAAAATCTATAAAGCAACTTGATTTATATTAGAAAATGAGTTAGAGCCTTTCTATATTAGTGTAACGATACATATGTGGCTTACGAGTATACATAACAATTTATAAAAATCTAAAAAAAAATTGTGCTAATATTTTAGAGTTTTGCGCCCCAAAGCTATATCGCCTATAGTGCCTTGTATCCTAAATGCAGCCCTGAGTGCCTACTAAAAAGCTGCAGAACATCACAGAGTTACTTCAAGAACTTGCTTGAGATTCTTTTTAAGAAGACACAGAGAATACACACAATACTCAGAGAGTGACAGAGGGAGAGAGAGAGAGAGCTGCGACTGAATCTAAAAGTGGTTCTTAAACAAGATTCACAATGAATTTGTACAGCCAAAAGCTTCGCCCACCTCATCTTCATCGATTTGTTGAGTAGCGGCTGGTTTCTACGGTACATACAACAAATGGGCGACAGCAAATATGGGTCAATACAATCAGACTTACATTTTACAAATATTGTTTGTATTGGTGCAAATATGTGTGCAAACCCAGCAGTACAAATATTTGAAATTTTTATAAGAACAAGGACTATGAATGAACTAGTCATTTGATATACACTCTGCGATGATATCAATTTGAGTATCCTCTTTTCTCTACTCTCATCGAAAGGTGTCGCTAATGTAGTGTTCATGCTCAGTTTTAAATGCTGCGTTTATCATTTTCGGACATACATTTCGAAGATACGTTCATGCTGCCGCATTTCTAATGCATTTAGCTGACGGTTGCAGGTTGTGAGCATGTTTACAAAAAATTCCAACTTTTTTTTATACATTCGGTCTATTTATATTGTTTCACAAGCATCACTTAATTGTGGTTTCACTTTTTTTAATTTTATTTGAACACGCGCGAGCGAATTTGCTACTTTTTTTAACAAAATAAATGTTTCATTTGTTTACGAATGGCAGAGAATGGAAGAATGTCAAGAAAAAGTCACTAGTGATGGCACTTTTTCAAGTTCGAAACGATTATTTCGTAGCAGAACACAGGGTGTACATGTGGATTAATAATGTTAATGCAAAAATATTGTAGCATTTAGTTGCTTTTGGTGTCAGAATTTGTATGAAAAATGGCAAAGTAAATCCTGCGTTTTGGGCTCAATGATAAAATGCAAAATGCGGGCTCAGCATGAACAGGCTATTAGACTAGGAAGGGGCTGAAATAGCTTTACGTTTTTTCAACTTGGCCTGCAGCTGAATTTTGAGTTCGCTATACTATGTCGATATCTGGGTAGAGCTCATATAGGTACTCGTTGAATCTTCTTTAGAACTCTCAGAAAATATTCCTTGTTAAAAAGACTTATACCGTTCCGAAATATACTAGTTCTTTTGTTATCTACAAAACAGCGGAATTCACTACGTGGATAACAGCATATAATTCTATATTTAGTTTAGCCCGTTGGACATTGTACTCGCCACATGTAAAAGAAGAAAAAGAAGAATAAAAAAAGAAAACTTGAAGTTCAACGAAATTATTTATGTTAAACGTTTACTAGGTGAATGTGGTGAACGAAAGTGATCTTACTGTCATTTGATTGAAAGCGAGACCATTCTCAAATAATATTAGCTTTTGCTTTATTATGCTTCTGACTTCGTGGTTAACTTTTACATATTTGGAGAAATGTACATATTTATTTTTAATAGAGGGATTCATGTAAATATATAAGTTTACGAAATGCGTAAATTTATACATTTATCAGCTCAGTTAGATGAATGCCCTAGATAAATTTATGTTTACTTGATGTCATACAAAAACTTTTTATTTAAAAATTCTCCTTAAAAAAATAATTTTCGACCCATTTTTAGCATATTCTCCTATTTTTGTCTCGCGTGCATTGAATGCATTAAAAAAATTTTATATCGAACCGCGTCATTGAATTGAATAAATTTAAGCAATTTCTTACACACCAAACAACATACAAATTTTGACAGTTCATTTACACACTTGTTAAAGTTATACGTTTACATGCATTATAAGGTGTTTATAAGGTTTGATAAATCCCCCTAATATTTCTTTATTATTACTTTCTTTTTATTTTGGAAGGCCCGATAGGAAATCTTGAAGACGTTTTCTTAGAACACATTTTTGTACTTTATAGGTGTATCAAATTTTTGTCTACAGATCAGAATTTAATGTCTCTAATCCATTTTAGGTATACAGTTTTATCTGCGCAGTGAATAGATTAAAGGTAAAAAATCGAATGATGACTTTTCTTATCGAAAAATGAAATGGCAATACTTAAGTAGGAGATTATGAAATACGAATGGGTGAACTGGTTTTTGATATAAAAACGGATGTAGAAAAAATAAATATCTGTTTAGAAATATTGTTGGAAAACGACTTAAAATAACCCTCGCTTGATAATATCTACTTTTTAATTTCATGGCTAGATGGCAACACTGGATTGTAGCAGATCAGCAATATAAAAATCGAGAACTACTCAGTCCAAACTGTTTCACCTAACTGTTGCCTTTTGGAATGTTTTACGGTTATAATCTTAGTGGTGTAGAACGAACACTTTCAATGATATGTACTATGAAAAACCAAATTTGTAGGGAAGAAGCCACGCCCTTTTTCATTATACTTAAATTTTTGTGGAGGTTAACTTTGTGTACCTTCCTACCGAATTTCAGCCATGTAGCATGAATACTTCCTGACATGTGTGCTATGAAAAAACCCCAATTGTATGGAAGGTGCCAAGACCCTCCGTGTTCCAAATTTTGTTATGTTTAGCAAATGATTTAACGTCGCAACTTGACCCAACACTGCATACATACATTGCTAATAATTATGTTTAGTTATTATAAGTAACATCATGGTCAATTGTATCTGTTAAATTTTTCTTCAGGGTATTTCTCAATGTGAATATGATCTCACTCCGTTGCGCCCACTTTGCTATTTCCTCGCTTTAGTAGAGGCGATATAATTTGACCAAAAAAAAAATTTACATTTTGGGCCTTTTCATTATTCTTGATCAAAGTTTTATCAATTCATATATGTACCCACACAAATAAAGTAGCTTGGTATACAAGTGAGTGAGTGAATTTCTTCTTCGCTTTCCCTTAGAATTTACTAAAACAGCCCAACGAAGCAGCAAGAAATGACTAGTAATAAAACAAAACTACTGACACAATTTCTTGCATTTATTTAATGAATATTCTCAGTTTACTTTGCATTGTGTGCCCCTATAAGGAACCTTCGTACTGCTGATAAGGCAGTGGAGTAAATTAGAATTGTAATTAGCACCGAAAAAGTACAAATAAGTAGAATAGCTTGGAAAAATTTTAAAAACAAAATCACAAACTATTATGTGTTTTATATCTAAACCACGGATCAGACATGGTAATATGTACCTACTTATTTTCGACCACTTCTCTAAATTCTATACCTAGTCCCATGAACCTGCTGTGAAAATTTCATAAAGATGTCTTGAAATATTTGAACGTTCTATTTGTTTTGTAACCAAATAAGATTGACATATTTTAAGACCTAAGTGTAGATTTATCAGCAAAATATGTACATAACACACCGGTGTGTTTAGTTAGTACTAGTGACCCGGCAGCCGTTGTCCTGCCACAAATTTATTTCCCTGCATGTTTCTCTAACCCGATCCCTATATCTGTCTTAATCTCTATCCCCATCCCTATACCTACCGTCAGGTTCTGATGCTAGCAGGGTTTTATTTAAAAAAAAGTGCCTTGTGTCCTATTGTGGCCGGATTATAAAATTTTAAAATTTGAATGAAAAACAAGTAAGGAAAGCTTTCATGAATAAGCGTTACGATTTTCACTGTTCGATCCCCAGTACAGCCTGTGTGAATTTAACTTTAGCTCATACCGAAATTGTCGGAACTATCGATTATATGGGGGCGATGTGTTTTGTTGGTCCAATCTCATTGATAATTTTGATAATTTTTAACATCGACATTCCACTTTCTAACAGAGCAATAGTTACGAAATTTCACGACCCTGCATATATAATTATAGGAGTTATAGCCCAAAATACGTTTATCGGAACAATCGATTGTATGGGGGGCTATGTGAAATATTTATCTGTTCTCAATTATTTTCAACATCGATATTTCACATATAAAAATAGTAATACTTACAAAATTTCACGTTCCTAGCTTTATAATTACAGGAGTTATAACCCGAAATCCGTTTATCGGAACAATCGATTGTATGGGAGCTATATGAAATATTTATCCCATCTCAATGATTTTCAACATCGATATTTCACATATGAAAACATCAATACCTACAAAATTTCACGTTACTAGCTCTTTAATTACAGAAGTTATAGCCCAAAATCCGTTTATCGGAACAATAGGTTGTATGGGAGCTATATGAAATATTTCTCCCATCTCAATGATTTTCAACACCGATATTTCGCATATAAAAACATCAATACCTACAAAATTTCACGTTACTAGCTCTTTAGTTACAGAAGTTATAGCCCGAAATCCATTTATCGGAACAATCGATTGTATGGGAGCTATGAGTAGTTTTGGTCCGATCTTGCTGGTTCCGACGAATGATTATTCTCATATAAAATAACGCCTCCCTTCATCGAGATATCTCTAAAATTGAGGGACTAGTTTGCGTACAAACAGACGGACATGGCTAAATCGAATCAACTCATCGTCCTGATCATAACGGTATACTTATTAGTGGGTCTATCTCTTCTTCTTCTCATACTTACAAACATCGGACCAAAGTTATAATACCATTTCATGTTCATGAAAGGTATAAAAAGTGCCTTGTGTCCTATTGTGGCCGGATTATAAAATTTTAAAATTTGAATGAAAAAAAAAAAAAAAAATCGGACCAGAGGATCGGCTGTTTAGCTTTTACAAAATTTCGATTTCAAATTTTGTATATCGACACTCCACTGCAAAACTCTGTAAGTCACTATTTTTCCAAAAATAAAGTTTTGAGCCTTTCCAAATCCAAAATCGGGTTACAACTTCCCGTTTCTTTTCAGTGGTGAAATGTAATAATATTCATATGATAAAATTAATTCATATGATAAAATTATCATAGTTTTTTCTCTCTCCTGAAAACGTTTTGGTTTTGAACATACATGGTTTTACAGTGTGGCTGTCGATATATAGTATAGAAGTATAAATATGTTGTTGTTGTTGTTGTTGTTGTTGTTGTTGTTGTTGTTGTTAACAGCAAAAACACTCCCCGAAAGTTTTGTGGAGTGATGCCGAAGTTGATAGTCCTTGGCCGGATATGAACCCGGTACGCTGCGGTACTCCCTTGCGGTACTGTCCGACTGTCGTGGTAGCGATTTGGTATGACCAGTGGAACCTTCTAGGTCATGTCATCCCTCCATCCATGAGGAAGTAGAAGATGGGTAATGAGAGGTGAGAAGCATCATATCCGTAGATCAACCATCGAGTTAGCACGTCATTACCTATGTGCATATTAGTCGCCTCTTACGACCGGTATGCATATTCTAAACCCCTAACCCGCAGGGGGTATAGATATAGATATATGTAGATATAGAAAAGGAAGAAGATAGATTAAATATTTTATTCGTATGGGAGGTGCCACGGCCCCTTTTTCGTTATCCCCAGTTTTTTTTGGAGGTGGTGGGGATCGATCTCATATAACCCCTTACCAAATTTCAGTGGTCTAATATAAATACTTCTAGAGACATCGACTATGAAGTATTTCATTTGTATGGGAGGTGCCACGCCCCCTATATATATCAAAATATTTTCTACTTCTATGTAGAATTTTCTGCTGATTGGTTTAAAGGTATAATAGTTTTCGAGAGATAGTGATTAAATCTGAAATTTCGTAAAACAAGAATCTGCAACAGGAAAATAGAAGTAATGTTCGGAATCAGGAGACAATTTTACTTAAGGAAGTCTTTTGGAAACTAAAGTTGATCAAAATTTATTGAGTAGTGTAATAGGTAAATAATTAAAGCAGCTTTTGTATTTCGCTTAGATTTATGAACGAGTTCTTTTCCTTTGAGAAATTTTGCAATAATGCAAATTTCTTATAAGCTTTTTTCCGTGTGGGCGTTTAAGCTTCCCATAGCCCATGGGGACAGTTCTGGTTATGACCATTTGTATAAGAGCTTTCAGAGCCTTTGGGTCACATTAGCTGGTCGTTTGGGGCCGAAAGATGGATACACCATTTGTCTGACTGAGCTACCTAAAAGTAAAAAAATTCAGACAAGCCTCGAGTTCGAAGCTTTGCATCGTGCCATTCAAAATTGCAGGAATTTGGAAATTTACTTTTCATTAAAAATTATTTAAGCTTTCTTAGTTAACCTCACTTTTACTCTCATCGGCGGCCATTTTAAAATGACTAAGCGTGCCTTAAATAATAGATGACCACATCATATACATATAAATATGTATGTATTAGTGTCCGACCGAAACTGGAATTTTAGGCCGAAGCCGAAGCCGGAGCCGAATATTCGGCATAATCATATATTCGGCAGAAAACCGAAGCCGCATACCAAAATAAGAAAAGAGATTTTTTTATTTCATAACAATTCATTCTTTTTGTTTCTTGAATAACCAAAAAACCTTACAAAAATCCATACATAGGTGTAAACTAAAATAAAATAATTTACCCCCAAATTCATGAAAAATTTAATTGGTTTATAGTACCTTTTAAAATGACATTTCCATACAAATTTTAAATTATAGGAGCTCAATAAACCTTTTATATTTTTTATGAATAAGGTGGTTAGTCTTTGTGTTAATAGCGTTTTAACAATGTATAAAAAAAGTTTAAAAAAATATCTTGCAGCTTCTAGAGATGCTCTAAGAAAAAACAGCTGACTACAGTCTGAACTCAAGTAATCGATAGAGATGACACTTTAAACGAATTTTGTATAATTAAGGTAGCGATATTGAATAATTTCGCGTAAGTTATCGTTGGAAATATTAGGCCTGTTCAATAACACAAAAAATTACTGGAAGTTGCGATTTTCTGTCGCTTTTAAAAAATCAAAAACTCGTAAAATTCAGTAAATTTTTTTGTTTCTAAACATATATATTATTTGGCCTCGATTATTCGGCCTTTTCAGCCGAAGACCCAAGCCGTAGCCGAATAAAAAATACTAGCCGTATACCGAAACTTGGCCGAATATTCGGTCGGACACTAGTATGTATGCAAATTAAACGCAGTTTCTGTTGCAGCTTGTATAGGTTTTGCTTTACCTTTTAAGTTTTTCAGTTTTACTTATTTTTATTTGGTTTTCGTAAATTGTTCATATTACCATTTTCAATTTATATTACTAATACATTGATTGGCAAAGGTGAATGAAACTTACTGAATGCCAACGATTTAGCCATGTTACACCTGTTTCAGACGTCGACGTCGTAGACAATGCAGCGATCGGTGCAAAGGCGTCATTGATACCGGTGATCCCGTAGCCATACATTCCGGGACTTATTTTCGGTAACGGTCGAACAGCTATTTACAAGGTGGAATGACAAAAATCGACCAGTGTAAATCAGGTTATAGAGAGGATATTTTTGAGTCAATTTCTTAGATAGAAGATTGATTGGAAAAAATTCTGAAACATAGTTAAGTGTTATTTGAACAAATTTTTTTCAAAAATATTTTGAAATAGAGCGATCTTCCACTAAGCCGTCGACACAAAGCTAATAAGTCGATAACCCTGGTATCTCAATGGGACAATAGGCCGAATCTTGTCAACGTCGAAGATTTTGCGTATTTATTGACAGATTTTGGCCAAGATGCTGAAATATGCCAAGTTTGAAACAATATCACCAATCATTGACATTACAAACGGAGGCAGTCACTTGATGCAATTTTTCTAAATATTTTTCAGTTTACCAGACCCATTCGTTTCAGGGTTGAGTCCCTGTATGAGTAGTTAATAAACAAACGTCAGATCTTTTCGTATTTATTTTATCGGAACCTTATAGTTTCACAAATAAGCATTTCGACATGCATATATCAATGTATAACTTATGTAAAAAAAGAAAAAGAAGAAAAACATTTCTATCCATTTACTCAAACTTTTTCAAATAAAAGTCGCTGATTTAGCCGAGAGCGGAATTGAGTGCATATTTATCAGACAAATGCATCTTACAGGTAAAAGTATTCCGGGGCATGTTGGAAATGTATGATAAAAGCTTTACAATAAGAGACATTCGTCTGCTCTCGGCAGCACAACAAATCGCAAAAAGTTGTTATCTACGCGATACTTTTTTCTCTCTTTTATTAAAGAGAAATTTGAAGATGCAACAAGGAACTCATATTTTGTCATCACTGCAATAACGCGATCAACCTGTTTCTCTCGTGTTAGTTGATTATTTTTATAAGCTTTTTGCAAAGTGAGCTTTTGATGCTCATTCTGGATTAACGCTCTTCAGTGTAATGTGAGCGCGTAATACAGTGTGTGGAAAACAAAAAAAAATAAATAAAATGAGATTATATAAAAAATAATAAAATTAAAAAATTAAATAAATTATATTGAACAAATTAAAATATGTAAAAATTAAAGAAAAAAATATATATAAAAAAATAAAAAATAAAAAAAATAAGATAAAATAAAACAAAATAAAGTAAAATTAATAAATATAAAAGTAGAATAAAAAATAGTAAAGTGAAAAAAATAATATAAAACTAAAATAATTAAATTATGTAAATAAAATAAAATTATATAATATAAATTAAAATAAAATAAAAACACAAATTAATTTAAAAAAGAACTAATAAGCTTTTCTGGTATTCCCACTCAGCACTCTCCAATTAACTGAGAGAGAGTAATTGTAAATGCAGCGCTAGTGACAGCTACACTTCAACAAACATGTTCCATACTCGAATAGCGCTCCACTCAATACGATCGAATGCCGAATATGACTTGTTGCGGTGTATGAATGAAAACAAAGATTCCTTATGAAATTAGTTCTTGTGAGGCTGTGAGAAAGTGTTAACGGAATAGTAGCGCGTTTTAACTGTACAACAATAATATTGACGTCAAACACACACAAGTAATTACAGCTTGATAAATCATGTGCGTGTGTGTGAATTAACAATTGATTAACAAAAACAACAAAACAAGAAAAGTAAAAACATCCCAACTATAGCGATAATCTGCCGCCCACTTCACATACGCACCACCACGTACAACAAAAAAAGAAACATACATACATATGTGTGTATTTAAGTTCTCTGTATGGGCGCCTCTTATCTACAAGTGATAGCAAATATGTACAACTACGATCTTATAGAGTGGCAAAGCTACTAAGCGAATACCAGCAGTGATCGGTGTATAAAGAAACGAAAGTTTTTCATTTTCTTTACGGGTTTTGGCGGGCGGCGACGACAACAACGTATTTGCTTGTGGGCTTTTTTTGGTTGCTGGCGCGCTTACATACATACATACATGCATACAAGCATATTTAGTTTTGTACGAGGCATTTGGCGTTTTTTAGTTTTGTTTTTGCATTGAGCACCTTTTGGCCTTTTTCCCTCAGCAACTATTCAAACTTATTTCCAATATTTTCGACGACGTTTCGCCAGTTTGTGCGAAGCGCGAAAGATTGGACGAGTGCACAGTTGGCAGCTACGTTTACGTTAGCAGCGCTCAGTAGCAGCACACGATCACAGAATTTCTCTAAATAAACGCAACACGTTGGTGCAGTTCAGTAACGCGTAAAAATTTCACTGCAACGGTTTGTTCCGTCAATGGTAACGGATAGTGAAGCAATTTTTGGGATCATTAAATTTGAGCGAAGAATTAAGAAAAGTACCTAACAGAAATTTATAAAAATCAAAATAAAAAATAGATTTATTTTTTTTTTTTGGGAAAATTTGTTAAGAAAATCATTTTGAACAATTTTAATTTGCGCCTTTTTTAAGATTCCCGTTTACGTACAGTAAAAAGTGAAAAACACTCTAATACACGCTAAAGAGCAAAGTTGGAAAATATATAAGAAAACAACAAAACAAAAATAAACTGTAAATACCGAAAAATATAAACAACGAAATCCTAGTTGATCGTTACTCGTAAAAATTTTTACGTTACGTATACGACAAGGAGGCCACTACGAAGCAATAAAGGCTGGAAAATAGACAAAACAAAATATTAAAAATAAATATAAAAAAATTATAATAAAGAAAAACTATTTAAAAAAAAATATAAATTATACATAAAGCGTTTAAAGAAAATTAAAAATTTTCGCCAAAAATTTGTACACCCAAAATTTAAGAAAAATTAAAAGAAAAAAATAAAATTCCAAAATGTCACATCAATGCAGTTGTGGTCGTGATCTAAACAATAACTATGTCTCCTATACGAGTGCCTATGCCAATGGTAGTACTGGGCTAGATCGTGAAGCGAATAGCAGCATCTCAGGTGGTGTTGGCAAAACTACACAACTAACAGCGAAGGTGATGTTCGGTACAGTGGGCGCGATTAAGGATCTACGCGAGAAGGAAAAATCCAGACACATGACTACACGCGCCAGCGATCGACGCAATTGAGTGCGGGGAAAAGCAAGCACAAAAGAGACTGAACAAGTGAAATGTGGGAGATGGTTCATATGTTGGAGGGGAGTGGGGACGAATATGGATTTGAAAGGATTTAGATGTGTTACCTATATTAGCAAGGAAGCGCAGCGCGACTATGGAAACGGTCTTGAAAGACGAAAATCTGAAAAGGAACTGCAAGCGCTAAAACGGCAAGAGCTGAGCTAAAAAGGTGAGCAAGTGAAAGAGGCGTTGTATAGCGAACGTTAGTGATGTAAGAGGTTGTTGGCGTGTGAAATATAAAATTTCTGAAAGCCTTTGAAATGTTTTGCAGTTCGTAAAAGATTAAGTTTTCTAGAAAAATCTCTAAAGAAATTACAACTCTAATCAAAAAGTGTTATTTGGACTGAAAAAGTTAACCAATAACTACTTTGTATTTAAAAAAAAAAATTTTATTTAAGATTTAAAAAAAATTAACAGTTCAGTAATATTTTTATTATATTATGTTTGGTCTTCAATTGAATACTTAAAATTTTGAATTTTATTTTTGACTAAAAAAATTAAAAGTAAAATATCACATTTTTTATAAATAGCAAAGTGGCTTACGAGGTCGTATAAGAAAAGCAAAAGCTCTAGCCCCTTTCGGATACTAACTAGATCAATAAAAACTACTGCAGTTCAAGTTCAGCACAAGGGATATGGCGATTGATTAATTAAACATACCATTTACTTTAAACTTATAACCTAATTAATCTGGAAATGTTTTTTAACGACTAATCAAAGATCAATTTTGATTAATTATAAAATATTTCACTGGATTGTTAAAGAAACTGATTAATCATAATCTAATCTAATTAATTTGATGATTGAAAATAAAAAATAGTAATCATAATCTGGGATTATAATCTAGCAATATTCATTATCGCCTACTCAGCGATTAGTTTTCCGATTAATCACGTTTTGATTATTTATAATCGAACTATTGAAAAACAAACTGAGCAATCACAATCTGAACTTTATTTTAGAAATGTTAATTATCGACTACTCAGCGATTAACTACCAGATTAATCACATTTTGATTAATTATAATCTAATTAATTTGATTATTGTAATCGGGCCTATCATACACACAATTCTCCGATTGCATAGATTTATTAATTTTTTAATCAAAAAATGGTTCAATAAAATTAATTGATTAATCGCACATTCCTAACCAAAACTGATTCAGAATGTCATGTTAAAATCTAAAGGTGACGCAAAATTATCAAATTGCTTTATATTTAAATGTAAATAACAATACTTCATTGTAGAGGAGAGCTAAACCCATATCCTGTTATCCAGTTCTCGATAAAAATCCTTTTTTATACAATATCTGCTTGTTGTAAAAAAATTGTTGGGCAAATACTTTCTTCTTGTGAGAATGTAAAGTAAAGCTTACATCTTAGTTAGTAGTCGGTAATTTAAAAATATGTAAATTTAAATATTGTTAATATCACTTAAGTTACTATTAATTTTATTATACTCCTGTTTTATTTTAATTTTTTTTTCAATGTTTGAATCATACCGAATTTAATTTAATTTTAGCATGGCAAAGTAATCCGTTCAACTAATACAAACAAATTATTCATGTTGAATCCACAAGGGAGATCTTGTTAAATTAACATAATATAGTGTTAGATTAAAGTGGCAGATAGTGTTGTTTTTAGAGTGCATGTTGTTTTAACAATAAAAAAATGTTAATTTAACAGGAAGTCTTATTAGTTAAACAGGACGTCATGTTAATTGATTGCCGCTTTAAGTTACATTATGTGGTTTTAACAGGAAAACCTGTTGTTTTACCAAGAAAACATGTTGATTCAACAAAAAGACATATAGATTTAACAAGAATTCGCGATAATTTAAAAGGATGTGGTATTAATTTAACAGGATTTTAAATCTTTGCCATTTATTTTGGTAATTCTGTGGGTCTATTATTCGTAGGAAAAATGTAAATTGTTTACGTTACTTACAAAAGTTTTCCAACAAAATGCGCCTGTGAAAAATTTATAAATTTCTTAGCCCAAATTCGTTTTAAAGTTGAATAATAAATTTACAGCTTTGACATGAATGTTCTATATAATTTGTGCGAAATCTATCTTCTTTACGCTATTTGCAGAAACAAATATAATTTGATATTGGCGCGTTCCCTGAGTGTTGTTAACTTGGTCTACGTTTCCTACGAAAGATATACACAGAGAATAGTCCGATTATTTCTCTAGATTCACGTTTCATCTTAGTTTTTAAAAAATCAAAATGTCAAAATGAAACTTCTTAACTTTTATGGTAAAAATTTTAATCGATTCGGTCCCTGATTCTATGAATTTCTTGTAAAAATTAATTTGTTTATTTTTTTTAATTTTTTTTTGCTTCATAAATTTAACTAAACATAAATTGCAATAAATAAAATAATTTTTTTTTTTATTTATTTTATTTTACTTTTTTTTTCATTTTATTTAGTTGATGTGCAATAAGAAAAAATATGTACATATATGTATTTCTTAGTACCTTAGCTGGCTATTTATGCAATTCGAAATGAATATAGCATAATTTGAATTTCTAATTTAGGTTAAAGTTTTCGATAGAGTAGGACTTCAAAAAAAGTATGTATTATTTTTATTTTTTTTCAAGCTCCAAGCTTACTTATTTTTCTGTTCTGGGGCACAGTCGTTCGTTTTACTGCAAACAGATTTAACTCAAAATTAACGTTTTCACAATTTGCAATGATGCACAATAAATAAACGACCTGAACCAAAGTAAAACTGAATAAAATAATAAAATAAATCTAGGAAAATCTGCGCGTTCAAATCGAAATATGTTATAAGCCCATAATACCTATCATATCAAATTCAGTTCATTCACAGGCGCATTTTATTATTTTCACACGGAAATAGCATGAAATTTGTAAGTTTAGCCCACGGTTGAATTACGGTGAATTTCACCACTCTTTATTTTAATTTTTAATTCAGAAAGTATTTAATTGGGCATTCTCTTTAACAGCTATGTACACAATCACACTATAGCCACATAAATGTATGATTATTTCCGTTTGTTATGCTTGTCACAGTTTGATACAATTTTGCTTGAAAAATTGATAATTTTCGTTTTCATCGAATTTGGTAAGTTCTTTTTACCCAGCCAACGAAAAGAATGTGAGAAAAGCTATGACACGCACATTTCTCAAAGCATTTCCCAAGAGATGGGCTCTATTTGGCATCCAAATGAGCAAAAAATCGTTTTACGAGGAAAAATGGGAATCAAAAATGACTCTGAATTCGATGTTTTTGAGGAGTTTTTTTATGACTCTTTTTAAAAGAACTTTGGAGTCTTTTTGG
This sequence comes from Campiglossa producta, assembly GCA_964058755.1. Taxonomy (NCBI): domain Eukaryota; kingdom Metazoa; phylum Arthropoda; class Insecta; order Diptera; family Tephritidae; genus Campiglossa; species Campiglossa producta. The sequence continues at coordinate 46,077,368 of CAXKVI010000001.1, read as the reverse complement.
ACCCTTTGAGCTTGTTATTGATGATTTTCTTATGCTTTTTTGATTCTTTTACACACATTTTTTTTCGTTATTCGGGATCAAAGGTCAAAATAAAAGTTCCCACATAGCCAATTTTTTTGTCAGGAGCTTCGGTTCACTCCCGGAAAGAAACCCGCAAAAGTCCTCATCGATCACTCTGTGGGAACTTTTGTTATAAAAGATAAACAAAATTTACCGGACTGGTATTTTTTGATGTTATGCATGGAGAAAAGGTGGCTCTAGCTCGAGAACTATATGCTGTACAAAAATAACTATTTTCATTGTCGATGGGGAGCTTCGTGGCAAACAAACGGTAAAAAAAATTTGTCTACGCATACTAAAGTTTTCGAGAAAAGTCCTGAAAAGTACTGAAAAGTCCATACGTGACATATAATTATATAATTTCTAGAGCTAATTTTCCAATTGCGATATCTCAGAACTGGTAACTCTTAGAAAAAAATATTTGTAGAGAATTTCCAGGTCTTTGTCTCAGGAAATTTTTCGAAAAAACTTACCATTTTCGAGAAAAGTTAAAAAAACCCTAAATTTTGACCTTTGACCCCGAATAACTTTCTAGCACACATGGGATCGATAAGGACTTTTGTTTTCTTTCTGACGGCGAACCTAAGGTCTTTACCAAAATTTGGCTCTGTGGGATTACTGTTATTTTAAATGTTATTTTGACCGGACTATATTAGAGGCTTTCTTATTTGTGGTTTTTGGTTACGTTAAAGAGCTGAAATGACGGACTCTTTTTGGGACTAATTCATAAAAGACATTTGCTCAGACTCTTTGTTTTGAGTAAAAGCGAGGTAGGTATTTTGTTTATGTAATAACAACATAAGGCCCATCATTTCGGAGCGTTCCGATTTTGGTTAGCTGGGTAGTGTGAGTTAAACCTAAACGTTGCAAACACAGAGGCGAATGTTAGAGAAGTTTTGGTGGTACATATATGTAATTATCGAGTGAAGAAAAATCAGAGGGGGATATCGTCTCGTGAGATCTGGTCTCTGTATTTTTTGGGCCTAGACAGAACATAGTTATATATATATACTTTTTTCTGTTCTTTTTTTTTAGTTAAATAATACATATTTCCATAAATTCTTGATGTAAGAAGATAATCAAGTAAAATTTTACTTCATCGAGAAAAATGTTAAATTTTGTTTAAATATGTAACCCACTTAATAAAAAAAAAAATAATCTAATTTAGTGAAGTAGTATGCATAGGTATGTGTAAATATATTTTACTTTTTTATGCAAAACCAAGCACCGAGAGCCTTAAAAACCTGATTCTTAAATACGTTTTTTTGTAAATAAGACTTTAAGTTTATAAAAAATATATACATATATCCATATAAGTAACTATCTATAATAATAATAATATAAAAATATCAGTAATATTAGATACTGGATATATTTAGAAATAAGTACATACCCCTATATTAAACACAAAAAAATAAAGATTCAATGTGATTATACAAAGCAATAAAAAAACAAAAAACGGCAGTAATTAACTCAATTACTCATCAAAAAAATGTTTGTTACTAATGAAAATAAATTAACTTATTATATATAAGCGCGGCGTATGTATGTACATATGTTTCAACATATGTATGTGCGTACATGTATACAATCAATATAATTATAAATTTTATATAGCACAATCTACACAGTTATGTGACCAATAAAAATTATTAAATAAAACTTTCAAGAAAAAAAAAAGAAATTGTTACATAAACATACTCACGCATTTTACTTACAAAGTGTTTTTATGTGTTTTATCTTACTTGTTTTATTTTAGTCATTTATTTTATCTATACCTGGTAAGTGCTAAGCAAATATTTTTTCCAAAATTTCAGCAGAAGAGATTTTCATTTTTAAATCATTTCAGTACCCTGCAATGAAACATTAATCTAGTCAGAAAACATCTACCACTTTTCAAGTTTATAATGAGAAAATGTAAGTTTATATTGAGAAAACAAAAGTTGATTATGAGAAATGAACCCATATATCTATGAACTTACATACAACTATAATTTGGTGGACGAAATCATACTAGTCAGAAAAGGCCAGTACATACTAGTATATAACTATAATTTTCTGGTCGAAATCATAGCAATCAAAAAAATCCCATTATACTATTTATGTTTACCCAAACACGAAAAAACAATCTGTGAACTATCAGAGAAAAAATTAGCAAACGATTTTTGGAAATTTTTCGTTTGCGGCTTTTTTTTCTTATAACCCTTCAGTCAACTCAACTAGTTTTGTACTAAACAAATATTAGTCAACCAAACGGCCTCAACTAGTTCGAGTTTTGTTATTTTATCATATTAGCAAGTGGTATTTTTACATCAGAATCATACCAGTTGACATACTACTCAGTCTATACTACAGGACCGAGAGGTGAGAGGCATCATATCCAGAGATCAACCATCGAGTTAGCACGTCATTACTTATGTGCATATTAGTCGCCTCTTACGATCGGTATGCCTACCTGAGCCATATTTTTAACCTCTAACCCGCAGGGGCATTTCTTCACTAGTATGATTTCGACCAGCATCACCGTTAAAAAAATGAGCCTAAATTTAAAACCCGTCTAAAGTTTAAGCGATTTGTAAACTTTTTTTTGGTAATTTTTTAAGCCTTCAAAAAGTTTAAAAAGAATTTCAATTTCTTTTGGTTTCGATTTAAGATCTAAAATTTATATTCTAAATGAAAAAGCAGTATAATTTTTTTTGGTTTGTTTCATGATATAAATACTACAGGTAAAACCGTATACTAGTGACATTTTTAAACAATTCTCATACTCATTTAGTTTTTGCCACCACTTTTCTGTTTGGCTTTTTCAATCAAATAAATTACAAATCAAAATAATTTATTTTCATTTTTCTTCAATTTGCGATTACAACAAAATGTATTCAACAAAGTGTGCTTGTATTTGACGTTGGTCTCAATCGGAACCAGGGTATAATGTAAAACAGAAAAATATTTTGACCCACTTGAAACAAATTTTTTTCGTTTATAAACTTTTAGAAAAAAATTTGTAAATTAACTTTTCTTTTAAATTTTCAATATTTATATTTTACCTTTAATTCAAATAAGCAATACGAAAGAATATTCGGTAGCAAATTTAGAAGTATTTTATTGGTAGTGAAAAAAACTTCGGTGCCAGTGAAGAACGGTTGGAATTCAACGGTTTTGTAAGCAAAGTAAAGAAAACTGAAACTAAACATTTTTTACAAAAATCGCGGATGGTATAGAGTAAATTATTGCTAATAATAAAGCAGAGAAAATGATACCCAATTTACATGTGGTGGCACCATAAAGGATTAATTCATTTGTTTACATTCGTTTGACATTATAGCCCCTTACAAGAGAAAATATTTAACTGTCAAGCACACTTTGTTGAATACATTTTGGATTACAACTATTGCTAGAATTGTTAAAAATAAGGACTGTAAAAGCGGGGCGAATGTGCCCCTTTAGCAGGCTAATCTACCATCTCATTTCCTGCCTAGTGCCACATTTTTTTAATTTTATTTAATTTTTAAAACTTTTTGGTTTAAAATTGATACTTTTTGGATTAAAATTAAAACCTTTTGGTTTAAAGTTGAAACCTTTCGTTTTAAAACTAAAACCTTTCGGTTTAAAATTAAAACTTTTCGGTCTAAAATTTGTTTTCATTTATTTTTGAAAGCTATTTATGTATGCGATGTTGCTCAGTGGCAGAGTAGACGGGCATGATGCGGGGAGTCTTGGTTCGAATCCCAGCCAACCGACAAAAAAAATTATTTTTTCTTTAAAAATTGTTAAAACATTTCTGGTTTAAAATTGAAACCCCATTCTTTTAGCCAATTTTCTTGAAAACTGGTCTAGATTTAATTGGAAACCAAATTTGGTTTGGTCATATGTAGGTATATGTAGTCCAAAAAAGTTTAAGATTAGGCTCAAATTTTTAACCGTGATGTTATACTTGTGAACTAGTATATTTTTGACTAGATCGGCATTGATTAGTTTAAAATTTAAAGGTAATCAGAAATTAACTTGTATGAATACCCACAAAATGTATACTCAAAGAACAAGAACTATAATGTTGCTGAGTAGTTTGGCATTGACTGGTCAAAAGCTAATCAACAAGGAAGTGGAATGCATATGCCACAAATTGTTTAGTCAATGAACTAGTATGTTTGCTGATTAGTTTGGCTTTTGACAGCAGATATTCACAGATACTTCTTCGTGTTTGAGTAAATACAAGTAGTCGCATGAAAATAATGCGACTATTAATTTATTAAAGCCATACTATTCCAGGTTGAACTAGTATGCAACTGGTATTTTACAACCAGTATGATTCTAGTATTTCATGACTAGTTGATGACTGGATGTTCTGGTCGAAATCTGACAATTGACATCTCGCAGGACATCAACACGTAAAAAATATTAGCTGCTTATACACACAGAAAAATTTCTTACATTTTTAGTTAACATGATTCATGTTAAATCAACATGAACACCTCTTGTACGTAAAACAAAAACAATTTCGGAAAATCAACACGAACATTTTAACATGAAGCGTATGGTTAAAATAACATGAAGTACTTCTGCATAAGAATTACATTAGTGTGTATCCCTTACACTATATTCGGTTTGTTTTAACATGAACAAGTGTTGTTTTCGACTGCCATCTGTTCCCCAACATTTTAACATGAAGCGTATGGTTAGAATAACATGAAATATTTCTGTATTAGAATTACAATAGTGTGTATCCCTTACACTATATTCGGTTTATTTTAACATGAACAAGTGTTGTTTTCGAGCATCATCTGTTCCCCATCAAAGCTTGTGAACAGAATTGTTCTCAAAAGAACAGAATTTAAGTCAGTGTGTAGATACCGACTTGATGAAAAGTTGTAGATATTTTAAATAATTAATATATTGTGAAATTTATAGTTTCTTAACTTGCGAATAAGTTGTGAACTTTTGCAAAAAGTTTTGGGTAAGTAATTTGTGTTGTTTTTCATATTGTGTGAACGTTTCCTGGTAAATCACGTCCAAAAATGTCGGGGTAGGTTAAAAACAATGCGCACTATACATAAATACCATGGAAACGCTTTAGGATTAGGGATACCGGGTAGAAAAGGCGTCGTTTGATACTTATCCCTACATTAATTGGACGTGTGCTACCAGTTTTACAATCGCTTGGATAATTTAAAGAGCTTTCAATGAAACAATTTTTATTTAATTTTCAGATTGGGGCTTGTTGTTGCTGTTTTCGATGCAGAAGTTGCCAATGATTGCATTAAAATAAGAATATGTATATGTATGTACATATGTGTACTTTTATTATTTAACATGCTGATCGTGTTAATTTAACATGATGATCGTGTTCATTTAACATGATAGATCGTGTTAATTTAACATGATGATAGTGTTAATTTAACATGATGATCGTGTTAATTTAACGTGATAGATCGTGTTGATTTAACAATAAAAACATGTTGAATTAACATGACAGATCGTGTTAATAAATTATACAAGCATTATATTCTTTCATACCTGAAAATATGTATGTTAAAGGTTTTCGATAAATGAATTAACTAAATAAAATTTATTAAACAAATCAAAAACAAGGAGTTTTATTTTAAGGGTTAATTTAACAATAAAAACATGTTAAATTAACATGATAGATCGTGTAAATTTAACAGGACGAAAGTGTTATTTCAACATAGTATAGTGTTAATTTAACATGTCTGATCGTGTTGATTTAACAAGAAAAATAATGTTGTATCAACAGGAAATCATGTTGATTCAAACCTTTGTGATCATGTTAAATTCACACTGTTCCTTCATGTTAATCTAACATGTAGGAACAGTTAAAAACCAGCGTCATGTTAAAACAACCTGAGCGATAGCGTTGAAAAATAATAACCTGAAAAAGTGTTAAAAAAGTGTTGATTCAACATGAAAATTATTCTGTGTGTATGCAAAAAAGACAAACGACTGTCTAGTTGGGTCTGGGGCCAAACTAGTCTGTCTGTCTGTCCGTCAAGGTAGGTGGCTATAGAAAATGGGCCAAATCGGATGTTAACCACGCCCCCTTTTTCGACATCGAAAATTTCGAAAATTACATAAATTGACATAATTCGGTAACGGAAATGGCTAAAATGAAATTTATAATAGTCATTTTTAGATGATTTTTTGATACATTTTTTAAGGGAGGCATTTTTGAAAGTTCGACTGGTCGTAACTTTTAAAGTGATTAGGATAGAACGATGAAATTGGCACAAAGCATATTAGTATAGTTGGAAGTATGACTGATGAAATAGGATAAAATCGCTCTCCAACCACACCCACTTTCGATATCGAAAATTTCTTAAATCACCTAAATTGACATAATTCATTAAAGGAAATGGCTAAAATAATATAATTTTATAGGTGAATCCCCATGGTCATTATTAATAATTTTTTTAAAGTGGGAGTGACACCGCACACTTTCAAGCAGGCCTGCATAATAACTTTATTTTTATCAAAAAAAATAAAAATATTTTGTTTTCAATTCGTTATACAAAAGTTTAAACGTTTTTAGATCAACGAAAAGCTTTTCATTTCATTGAATACAAAATCAAAATCTAAAAAATTTTGTTTATTTTGATTGTTTGAGTTAGAGTATATTTTTCCATACAAAAAATGCTTAAAAAATTACTCAAACTTCGAAATATCAAATAGAAACGGAAATTCTTGATTTTGTTTTTGATGCTAGCAAAATCGAAATTTTTTTAAATATTTTTTTTTGATAACGTTACTTTCAAAAAAATTTTGTTTATTTTGTTGTGCAGCCTTGCGTAGAACGATGAAATTTGACAAAGTATACTAGTATCGTTAGGAGTATACCTGATGAAACTGGAAAAAATCGCTCTCCAACCACGCCCACTTTCGATATCGAAAATTTCGAAAATCACATAAATTGACATACTTCGGTGACGGAAATGGCTAAAATGATATAGTTTGGTAGGATGAAATCCCTAGTCATTCTATTATAATTTTTTGATAAATTTTTAAAAGTGGGCGTCCCACTTTTCAGGGAGCCATATTTGAAGATTTCACGGGTCATACCTTTTAAACTGATTACGGTAGAACGATGAAATTGGTACAAGGTATACGAGTACTAGCATAATAAGGAGCATACCTGATGTAATTGGACGAAATCGCTTTCCGACCACGCCCACTTTCGAAATGTTCCATTTTCGAAAATCATATAAATTGACATAATGCGGTCAGGTAAATAGCCAAGATAGTAAAAACTTTAGGTAAATCCTCCTAGGGCCCTTATATCATTGTTATCCCGTTATGAAAATTACCGCTGGGTATTTAGTGTTCGGTTCACCCGAGTGTCTACGAAAGTACTGGATGTGCTAATTTTTGTATGACTTTTTTATACAGTGTCGAGGAAAATATTTTGGATCGAAAAAGTGGTTGACATACCATAAGTTTTTTGTATGTAACAAATGGTCTAACTTTATTTAAAGTAACTATGTATATACTCTAACGAATACCATTCAAATCAATGTTTACAGCTTTTCCCCACAAAGAGTGCAAATTTGAACTCTTTGTGCAGGCTCTATTCTACATAGAATATCCTAGGTACTTGAAAAAGTTAAATTTCGTTGAAAAGAGAAGTAACTAGACATTATTTTGACAATATCTCTGACATTTATCAAGATATGTTAACAACTTGTAAACGACATCAACATTAAGGTAATAGGATAACCATAAACAAGTTATGATGCAATATATGGTCTAACCTATGGAAAAGGGGTTGTTGACCCTTTTTTTGCAAACTAGAGGACTTCCAGGAATTCCTTGAATGCAGTCTTTATTTGAGTACCCCAAGGCATAAGAATTTGCAAAAATACCGCGGGCAACAATTTTTTTTTTTGTAGAGCTGTGTTATTTATCACTCTTTCCCCAATGTGCAGTGTATGCGTCGTATACGCTAATATGTCTAGCTCTTATTTATTATTTACGCTGTCACTTGAAAGTGTTGGTATGCCTTGTCTCGCTCGCTGACACTTTGGAATTCAATAACCACATAAAAGTCAATGGTGCGAAAATGTTTAACATTTTAACCCCAACTCAGACACTTTTACCGGCATTTTGAAAGGATGTAAATGTTTTGTATTTGAATTAGAATTGCATTAAAATAATTCGGCATCGAAATGAGTTTAAATATTGAATGATTTTTTTAAGCGAAAAAATATTCAACGATGTATTCATGGTGTACAAAGTTGGTTGAGCCAGAGGTTCTATTGGTCGAACCAACCTAAACTGCATAACATGAAATATTAGAAATGTTTTTTTGAGAGTATTGATATCTCAGTAGGTGGCATTCAAAGCTCTCCGACAGAAATCTACTTAGAATACTGTTTCCCAAAATGTTCGGACTATTGACGATCGGTTCCCAAGGAGCGATTGAGGTCTATACCAGGATGAAGTTATAGATAGATGTATTAGCTTATTTCAGAGCATCACACATGCAAGTAAGTGTCATAGTCTTTAACTTTGGATGCAAAAACTAAATCACTAACATTCTCAACCTCTCCTTTTGACAGAAGACCCATTTAAATTATTTTCAGTCCTAAAATAAGTTAAACAAGTTTTCTTTTTATTGACCCAATTTAAAAACTTTGACCACACTATTTTAGCTATTAAATGAAATTTCACTCGTACCAATTAAGTTTTCACCACCCACGAATTTTCAACTAAACTATGATCCAACTGACAGGTGGTAAGACTTATACATCCTCCTAAGGAAATGTTGAATATAAAGCAAGTATATCTGATATCTTCAAACCGCATAGAAATCTGTGTGTGTGACTAGCGCTTCCAAAAAGTAAAATGAAAAAAAAAATAACGAAAGCATTCCAGCCACACTTTTGACGTTGTCAATCTGCTGCTAAAATGAAAATAAAATGAAAAGTACAAAAAATGCAACAACAACAAGTAAACAAATAAAAAAGTGGGCAGAACAAGAAATATTGGTAAGAGAATTAATTCCGAAAACAAGATAAAACAACTAAAAAAGTATATGTACATAAATTTGGATGAATCGAACATTATATACCCAGCTGCGTGTTGTTTGAGGAATAAAATCCCTGAAGGTGTGACTGCGGCAAATTCGGATTGCCTCTAAAATTCTGGAAGGGTTATAGAAAATTCAAAAAACACTAACTTTCCACCCGAAAAATCAACACTTTTTACTAACTTTATATTAAACCCTTTTTATACCTTTCATGAACATGAAATGGTATTATAACTTTGGTCCGATGTTTGTAAATATGAGAAGAAGAAGAGATAGACCCATCAATAAGTATACCGAAATGATCAGGATGACGAGATGAGTTGATTTAGCCATGTCCGTCTGTCCGTCTGTCCGTCTGTCCGTCTGTCTGTTTGAACGCAAACTAGTCCCTCAGTTTTTGAGATATTTGGCTGAAATTTGGTATGCGGCCACCATTTTCCAATATAGGAATCATTTGTCGGAACCAGCAAGATCGGACCAATATAACATATAGCTCCCATACAACCGATTATTCCGATAAACGGATTTTGGGCTATAACTCCTGTAATTAAACACGTAGGAACGTGAAATTTTGTAAGTATTGCTATTTTTATATGTGAAATATCGATGTTGAAACTCATAGAGATGGGATAAATATTTCACATAGCTCCCATACAATCGATTATTCCGATAAACGGATTTTGGGCTATAACTCCTGTAATTAAACACGTAGGAACGTGAAATTTTGTAAGTGTTGCTATTTTTATATGTGAAATATTGATGTTGAAACTCATAGAGATGGGATAAATATTTCACATAGCTCCCATACAATCGATTATTCCGATAAACGGATTTTGGGCTATAACTCCTGTAATTAAACACGTAGGAACGTGAAATTTTGTACTTATTGCTATTTTTATATGTGAAATATCGATGTTGAAAATCATCGAGATTGGATAAATATTTCACATAGCCCCCATACAATCGATTGCTCCGATAAACGGATTTTGGTAGATAACTCCTGTAATTATATCGGTAGGAACGTGAAATTTCGTAAATGTTGCTATTTTAGAATGTGGAATGTCGATGTCAAAAATCAATGAGATTGGACCAATATAACACATCGTCCCCATATAATCGATAGCTCCGATAATTTCGGTATGAGCTAAAGTTAAATTCACACAGGCTGTACTGGGGATCAAACAGTGAAAATCGTGAAGCTTATTCATGAAAGGTATTTAGCCTTCGGCACAGCCGAAGACAGCTTTCCTTACTTGTTTGTTTGTGACACCATTTCCATGCGAAATTTTGGAATCTTGCAAAGTATTTTTAGGTAACTTGCCTTTAAGCTAGACTCCTAGTTTAGGGAACAATGCAATATTTGATCGAAACAATTACGTTAGATGGCGCATGGATCGAGCTATTTCGAAACTTCGTTTGAAATTGGAAATTTCGCGACCGAGTTTTAACTTATTTTCTGTCGACCTAGGGACTTCAAACTTAGCATAAAGTTTAAAACAAGATGACAATACAGTCCTTATAAATCCCAATTCCGCTAGATAGCGCGCTGATCTGAAAAAAATAGAGAATCTTGTGATCGAGTTTTGAATACCTTCACGGACAGCTAGGTGCTTGATACTTACTTGACACATGTATCAAAACCCAGTGAGAAAATGAAATTAAAAAAACAAGTAAGGAAGTCTAAGTTCGGGCAAACCGAACATTAAATACCCAGTGATAGTTTTCATATGATTTTCGAAATATTCCATTTCGGAAGTGGGCGTGGTCGGGAAGCGATTTCGTCCAATTACATCAGGTATAATCCCTATTATGCTAGTATACCTTGTACCAATTTCATCGTTCTACCGTAATCAGTTTAAAAGGTATGACCTGTGAAATTTTCAAATATGCCTCCCTGAAAAGTGGGCGTTGCCACGCATACTTTTAAAAATTTATCAAAAAATCATAATAGAATGACTAGGGGGTTCATCCTATCAAACTATATCATTTTAGCCATTTCCGTTACCGAATTATATCAATTTAGGTGATTTTCGAAGCTGTCGATATCGAAAGTAGGCGTGGCTGGAGAGCGGTGCCACGCCCACTAAAAAAAGTGTATGGAAAAATCATAAAAGAATGACCAGGGGGATTCACCTATAAAATTATATCATTTTAGCCATTTCAGCTACCGAGATGTGTCAATTTAGGTGATTTTCGAAACTTTCGATATCGAAAATGAGGGCGTGGTTATCATCCGATTTCACCCATTTTCAATAGCAACCTACCTTGGCCAGAAAGTAACCTGTATACAAAATTTCATGCAAATGTCTCAAGTTATCGTGTACACGGACAGACGGACGGACATGCCTTAATGAACTCCTCTTTTCAACCTAAGAACTTTCATATATGGAACTCTATATTTATCTCGATTATTTTGTGCCGTTACGTAGTACCGTTATGTGGACAAAATTATAATACCCTTGTACTAGTACCAGTACGCTGGGTATAAAATCACTAGATGGCACACGGATAGAACTATTTCGAAATTTAGTTTGATATAATTTTTAAATAATTTCCTGATGACACATGGGCTTGAAAATTTGGCACATAGTTTAGGACGCCCTGATAATAGAACTTGTAGAAATACTAGTTGGCGCTGATCGAGTCCGGATAAATTTCCTTCGAAAATGGAAGACCTCTTGAACTCAAGGATAGCAGGCTAAGGAGGCTTTTTAGTTAGACAGGACTCGGGTTATCGTGTATAGGAAGGACCAGACAGTCTGACTTTCATATAGGTATACCTCGGTTCCTCTAAGAGTGTCGTCACAAAACCCAGTTATGCAGAGGAGTCTGTGTACTACTACATCTGGGTATAAAAAAGTCATAATGTAAACAACTGTCTGCTTGTAATATGGAATAGAGGTAGGTATACACATTTTGATATGTTTGTAAGATTGGCCAAGAAGCCGGTTAGGTGACGTTGCTACTGTGAAAGTTGTGGCTAACCAAGAAAGTTTTCAAGATATTCATACAAACATACAGAGCGAAGAACGGTCGTGTCGTAAAACACGCAAATGGGAGAACAAATAACGAGCAACAACTTGGTGCAACAACATGCAATATCAAAAAAAAAAAAAAGAGCAGAGCAGAAATGATAAAAAACCAGCAACAACAACATGAATATAAAACATATGAATAATAAAGAATGTTTAAATCGACAAAAAAACGCTTTTGCTTTCACAACTAGAAAGTCAAGAAGCTTGCGGTCTTAAAAACAGTCAAAGAGACAACATAAATATGTATGTTTGGGTGTGTGTGCGACTTGATATATTTAATGCAAATCAACCAGGTGTGTTTGTATGCACGTGAGTTGCTTTAGGCCTTTATCAGACATGCGGCAGCAAAAGTGAAGTTTCTCTATTCTTTTCTTTATATTTATTTTTTTTTAACTTTTACTCACAAGCGAAGAATTCAAGAAGAAAGAATTAATTAAGCTCGCTGCCGGTACAAACCAAACAACAGATCATAGCCATAATCGCAGTAAGTTTGTGTATATGGTAGATCAGTGTATGTAGGCAGAAAAGTACACCTACCCTGTAGGAAAAAACAAAAAAAAAAACATATGGCGGGGATATAAGGTTTTAATTAGAACCTTTAAAGTAGGGACCTAAAGTTTTTGCAGACTCCGAACGGCACCCGCAAAGCAGATGAATTTTTGCTGAGAAGCCTTCTATACACTGGGACAGTTTGCCAAAATATTTCTAAAGAATTGTTTGATGTTGAGCGTTTCAAAACTAAAAATTGTAGAGTAAATGTATGTAATTTCGAAATGGTTTTTCGGCTATAAAATCGAAAAATTTTGAGCAAAAAAGCCATGATAATATGTGTGATTGTAGATCTTAATACAGAGAATTCGATGGTGGCAATATCTCAATTTTGACCAAACTCACCTTACATGGGTCGTTCGCCCTTATTGCCACAGAATTCATGAAATATTATTTCTTCGAAATATCAAAGTCGAATACCTATCTACATCACATCCACTTCACGTATCTTTCCATTGCCTACAGGGTCTTCGTATACCAAAGTGGGCAGACAAAAATACATGTATGTACGTGTATATGTATGTATGTATGTATGAGTTGGAATTAACGAGTTCCGAAACGTTTTAAATAACACTGTAACAGTGACCCAGTACCCCCACTCAAGGCGTTCTGATGTTGTGTTAAGCTGAGAACGTTGACTGATCAACGCCAACGTAGAAGCGTTACGGAGCAGTTGACGCACGCATGAAATTCGAGGCAGCGCTCAACGCCTAATTCTTGTCATGATTCTGCTGTCTGCTGCCTATCAATTCGTTGACTGATTCATGAACATATACATATGTACTACGTCTATATACTCATATGTGGGTATGTAAGTATGTCACTTTCGTAGTCTTTCGATTTCATTTCGGCTCCACTCAAAATATGCGTTACTGTTGATGACGCATTCCTTTTTATTTTGTTTCTGCCATTACGCTTTGAATTGTTCTTCGTACAGTGGCGGTTAATGGTTAGCTGTTAGACGTGGTTTGTAGCCACAATGAGTTAAGTCACGTTTTCTGATTTTTTTCTGTGAAGTAGCCTCGACTACGAAAAACCATCCAATGCCGTAGCTCTAGCTTTAAAGCTTACCTTGAATGAATCCAACTTCGCCATTTTCCATACAATTTCAGAAAACATTTTTAAAAAGGGTTTGCATATATTATGTGGAGACGACTTCGTACACCGACTGGATAGTTCCTCGCCAGCAGGCTAATCACACGGGATAAATGAGTTTTGATGGACCCAATGAAATCTGCAGGTCGCCTTCAATCTACATATAAGTAGCCAGAAGGAATAGCTTGAAGTAATGGAAAGAGAGGTCATGCATTCCCAAATCCCCCTCGCCGAATCAGACCTTAGAGCGTTTATTACTGTTATCCGAATAAATAACGATGTGCTGTACGAGCTTTACGCAGACCTGACCATAGTGCAGCGAATTAAAGCCCAAAGGCTTCGCTGGCTGAGTCATGTTATGCGAATGGACAAGGAGGCTACAGCGCAGAAGGTTTTCCTATCGACAGCCGAATTCGGTAGCAGAGGAAGGGGGAGACCTCGACTGATATGGAAACAGCAAGTGGAGGATGACTTGAAATCCCTTGGTGTTTCCAATTGGCGTCAGTTGTCGCTAAAAAGGAACAACTGGCGTGCTTTGATACGAAGCGGCCAAAATCGCTAGGCGGTTTAGCGTCAATGAATGATGATGAATAAATACTGAATTACCTTACGGCAATAGTATTGAATAGCATCCCATCTACTTCGTCCTTGACTACTGCGATTCCCACATGGAAGACACAGGAGGCATGCTTAGGTTAGTGTAGTCTTAAGAGTGTCGCTGAGAGCCAGAAAGTTGCACTAGACAAACGCTCCACAGATCAATATAACCGATGAGCTGTCTGCCCTCCTGGCTCTATCTTCTACTTTAGAGATAAATAAGTCTATTAACCAACCAACCACAGACTGAAGGCAGGGATCTTATGTCATCTCGTGAAGAGAGCTCCGTTGCGACAAATTTATCGCGTATGAAAGGCTTCCAAATCAAGTTGTTTATGCTCTAGAAAGCGCTCTACTTATTTTACCATCGATTTTAAAACAATTTCCATTGACGTGCTCTTGTAAAGCGCACGATCTAATGCCTATAATGACCTGCGAGGAATCCTGTCTTTTGTTTACAGATCGATCAGTTGCTCAATAGTGTTTAGAACACATGGCGAGAGATTGATTACGCTGAATTCCTTCGTAGAGACATAGCAGGCCTTGCCGTATGGACT
>CAXKVI010000001.1:46052438-46054938 GCA_964058755.1 Campiglossa producta | reverse complement strand
TCTCAACGAACTGCAAACCTGAGTTTCCACATCACTGGACCACTTGTAAGATTCTGCGCAGTATCGTGAACTAAGCACACAAATCAGCTGACCATACCACATTTAAGCGCGCAGATTATACGCGGACAGTCTAACAAGCTACAGACTACGCTCTCAGTGCCAAGCCAGTGCTGTTGATGATGATGATGATAATTTGTCATTGTTGGAGACTCTGCTGCGTTGACCGTTGTTAGACAACTACACCGTATGGCTATTAAATGATAATATCTGCTTACTGTTGTTGCTGTTGTTTTTGTCACAGCTACCATCACTAACTACTGACCCACTGTTGCTGATGTTTATGTTGTTGTTGTTGCGTGGTGTTGGTGGTGTTGCTGTTGAAACAAGAAAAAATAGGTTTTTGGCAGCTGATTGTTGGCGCGTTTGCCGGTTAACGGTTGGCGAGCTTCTAATCGAAATCTCCACCTGAGAATCAATTCAGTACGCTTTACGGTGATCTAAGCAACAAACGCAAATTTCTCCCATAAATTTTACATTGCTGGCGATTTGGCTGTAACTAAAAAGATTTCTAAGACTAAAATACAAAAAAAAAAAAAACAATTTAAATGCGACTTTCGAATAAGTGAAAAACTGTGTCTACTTTGTGTGCTATGAAGGATGAAATGCAATAAAATAGTATTTCTTGTGATTTCCTCGAATGTGTGAAAATGTATTAAGTTTGTTGGAAAATAAAATATCAAAAAGGTAAGGTAAGAATTAAGAAATGTGAACTGAAAATATTGTTGAGCCGAAGTTATTTGTTTTCCTTGTTTGTGTTGATGTTTAAACTTTAAAGACCGTTTAGGCTTTATAGTTTCTCTATTTCGGCGCGAGCTTGTGGCAAGTGCAATATTCAAACAATTGTGAGTGTGGGTTGACGTAAAATATACCATATTGTGTAAAATACCCAAAAGTGAATTTGGAAAACTATGGTTAGATATCTCCATATGCCGATATAATTGAAAAATACGTATTCTTGCCATAAAGATCTTGTATTTGTAACCAAGGTTGCTTGAATTGGTGTTATTGTATTATGCGCTGATAGGAAAAGAGATCGTGTGCTGGCGCGAGGACTTGCTTTAGTCTAAGTGATAGATGAAACATATAAGTCGTGTTAAATAGAATAAGAAAAATTAAAAAAAAATTAATAAATGACATAAAATAAAATAGAATAAAATTAAATTATGTAAATAAGGTAAGGTTTGGTTAGCTACAAGTGGCAGCCGCAGAGGTACACTTAGACCAATTTTGAAAGGCCCGTTGTGATACTACCAACACTAGGTAAGTCAGTCCCGGGACCCGGCCATATGAAAAATCCCTAAGTTGCTGGGATTCTCCACATAGCAGAATCCCGGGACTGATACTCATAAACCGACACCGTTACTCCTCCTAAAAAAATAAAATAAAATAAAATAAAATAAAATAAAATAAAATAAAATAAAATAAAATAAAATAAAATAAAATAAAATAAAATAAAATAAAATAAAATAAAATAAAATAAAATAAAATAAAATAAAATAAAATAAAATAAAATAAAATAAAATAAAATAAAATAAAATAAAATAAAATAAAATAAAATAAAATAAAATAAAGTAAAAAAAATAAAATAAAATAAAATAAAATAAAATAAAATAAAAAATAAAATAAAATAGAATAAAATAAAATAAAATAAAATAAAATAAAATAAAATAAAATAAAATAAAATTAAATTAAAATAAAATAAAATAAAATAAATAAAGTAATTAAAACAAAATAAAATAAAATAAAAAATTAAATAAAATATAATAATAAAATTAAATAAAACAAAATAAAATAAAATAAATTGGAATAAAAAATAAATAAAATAGAATAAAATAAAATTTTCACTTCATTTTATTTTATTCTATTTTATTTTTTTTTATTCCAATTTATCAAAACGACATAAAATAAAGTTAAATAAAATTAAAATAAAAAATCAAAATAAAAAATAAAATAAAATAAATTACCGCACTGATGTTATATATTATTATTATAAATACAAAAATCCAATAAGTGATTTTTTTTTTAATAAAATAATTTGTCGAAGTACTGTGCATGTCGTAGCTGGGTGTACTACGCAGAAGTACTGTGCATGGCGTAGCCGGTGTTGGATTGTACCTGTACAATGACACCAATTTTGTAGAGATCGATTGAGTACAATGGAAAATATATGGAAAACGTTGACTACAATGTCCCGCATAATACCCAGTGAGGGTTCTTAGATCCTCCCTTCTTAAATTAATGAGCCTGTCCGATACTCTTTGTGATGGTTCTATTAAGAGTTTGTCCCTCCTAGGGATGGCCAATGGAGTACAGAGCTTGCTGCATACGATCCGATATTGTATCCTCATGCCTCCCTGTGACGCTGACTACGAAGTCATCTCGTACATAGCTCTGTATGTCAAAACAAATGCTCTGCAAAAGGTGAAGAAGCTCATCTATG
>CAXKVI010000001.1:46046719-46052238 GCA_964058755.1 Campiglossa producta | reverse complement strand
AAACAAAATAAAATAAAATAAAATAAAATAAAATAAAATAAAATAAAATAAAATAAAATAAAATAAAATAAAATAAAATAAAATAAAATAAAATAAAATAAAATAAAATAAAATAAAATAAAATAAAATAAAATAAAATAAAATAAAATAAAATAAAATAAAATAAAATAAAATAAAATAAAATAAAATAAAATAAAATAAAATAAAATAAAATAAAATAAAATAAAATAAAATAAAATAAAATAAAATAAAATAAAATAAAATAAAATAAAATAAAATAAAATAAAATAAAATAAAATAAAATAAAATAAAATAAAATAAAACAAAATAAAATAAAATAAGATAAAATTAAATAAAATAAAATAAAATAAAATAAAACAAAATAAAATAAAATAAAATAAAATAAAATAAAATAAAATAAAATAAAATAAGATAAAATTAAATAAAATAAAATAAAATAAAAAAAAAAAAATAAAAAAAAATAAAACAAAATAAAAAAAAATAAAAAAAAAAAAATAAAATAAAATAAAATAAAATCAAATAAAGTAAATAAAATAAAATAAAAAAATAAAATAAAAGAAAATAAAAAATAAAATAAAACAAAATAAACTAAAATAAAATAAAATAAAATAAAATAAGATAAAATAAAATAAAATAAAATAAAATTAAATAAAACAAAATAAAATAAAATAAAATAAAATAAAATAAAATAAAATAAAATAAAATAAAATAAAATAAAATAAAATAAAATAAAACAAAATAAAATAAAATAAAATAAAATCAAAAATAAAATAAAACAACATAAAATAAAAGAAAATAAAAAAATAAAATAAAATAAATAAAATAAAAGAAAATAAAAAATAAAATAAAACAAAATAAAATAAAATAAAATAAAATAAAATAAAATAAAATAAAATAAAATAAAATAAAATAAAATAAAATAAAATAAAAAATAAAATAAAATAAAATAAAATAAAATAAAATAAAATAAAATAAAATAAAATAAAATAAAATAAAATAAAATAAAATAAAATAAAATAAAATAAAAAAATAAAATAAAACAAAATAAAATAAAAGAAAATAAAAAATAAAATAAAACAAAATAAAATAAAATAAAATAAAATAAAATAAAATAAAATAAAATAAAATAAAATAAAATAAAATAAAATAAAATAAAATAAGATAAAACAAAATAAAATAAAATAAAACAAAATAAAATAAAATAAAATAAAATAAAATAAAATAAAATAAAATAAAACAAAGTAAAATAAAATAAAATAAAATCAAAAATAAAATAAAACAACATAAAATAAAAGAAAATAAAAAAATAAAATAAAATAAATAAAATAAAAGAAAATAAAAAATAAAATAAAACAAAATAAAATAAAATAAAATAAAATAAAATAAAATAAAATAAAATAAAATAAAATAAAATAAAACAAAATAAAATAAAATAAAAAAATAAAATAAAATAAAATAAAATAAAATAAAATAAAATAAAATAAAATAAAATAAAATAAAATAAAATAAAATAAAATAAAATAAAATAAAATAAAATAAAATAAAATAAAAAAATTTAAAAAAATAAAATAAAATAAAATAAAAAAAAAATAAAAAAAAAATAAGTAAAATAAAATAAAATAAATCAAAATAAAATAAAATAAATTAAAATAAAATAAAATAAAAAATAAAATAAAATAAAATAAAATAAAGTAAAATATGATTAAGTCAAATACAACAAAAAAAAAAAAATATCAAAACTTAAATAAATAAAAAATAATAAAAAAAATAAAAACAACGTTAAATTAAATTAAATTAATTTTAATTGATCCAAATGTAAATTAAAAAAAAAAAAATAAATTAAATTAAATTATATTAAAATAAATAAATGTAAATAAAATAAACTTGAATTAAATTGAATGAAATGCAAAAAAATAAAACTAAAAAAAAAAAAAAATAAAATAAAACCAAATGCAATAAAAAAATAAAAAAGTACAATAAAAAGTAAATGAAAACCAAAAAATCGAACCAAAGAAATACGAATACCAAAAAAAATTTAAATAGAGTAAAATAAAATGAAATAATGAAATAAAATAGAAAGAAAAGAAAGAAAAAAAGAGGTTAAATGAAAGGAAAAAGTTATTTATCTACGGAATTTCCGTTAAAAGAAAGTAAGAACTAGCCATTTACTCTCACCATTCACAAATTTTATGATTAATTTTTCAGACTTTGGTAGTGGATAAAATAAATTTTTAAGGTTATTATTTAAATAAACTTGATTTCTAAAAGTAAGGTGGTGACAGGAAAAATAAAATAAAATAAAATAAAGTAAATAAAATAAAAAAAAATAAAATAAATAAAAAAAAATAAATAAAATAAAATAAAATGAAATAAAATAAAATAAAATAAAAAAAAAATTAAAAAAAATAAATATAAAATAAAATAAAATATAATAAACAAAATAAAATAAGATAAATAAAATAAATAAAAAAAAATAAATAAAATAAAATAAAATAAAATAAAATAAAATAAATAATAAATAATAAATAATAAATAAAATAAAATAAAATAAAATAAAATAAAATAAAATAAAATAAAATAAAATAAAATAAAATAAAATAAAATAAAATAAAATAAAATAAAATAAAATAAAATAAAATAAAATAAAATAAAATTAAATTAAATTAAATTAAATTAAATAAAATAAAAAATTATATAAAAAAATTTAAAAAAATAAGTAAAATAAAATAAAATCAAATAAAGTAAATAAAATAAAATAAAAAAATAAAATAAAATAAAATAAAAGAAAATAAAAAAATAAAATAAAACAAAATAAAATCAAATAAAACAAAATAAAATAAAATAAAATAAAATAAAATAAAATTAAAAAAAAATAAAAAAAAAATAAAATGAAATAAAAAATTAAATAAAAATTAAAAAAAAAATAAGTAAAATAAAATAAAATAAAATAAATCAAAATAAAATAAAATAAATAAAATAAAATAAGATAAAATAAAATAAAATAAAATAAAATAAAAGAAAATAAAATAAAATAAAATAAAATAAAATAAAATAAAATAAAATAAAACAAAATAAAATAAAATAAAATTAAATAAAATAAAATAAAATAAAGTAAATAAAATAAAATAAAATAAAATCAAAAATAAAATAAAACAAAATAAAATAAATAAAATAAAAGAATATAAAAAAAAATAAATAAAATAAAAGAAAATAAAAAAATAAAATAAAACTAAATAAAATAAAATAAAATAAAATAAAATAAAATAAAATAAAATAAAATAAAATAAAATAAAATAAAATTAAAAAAAAATAAAATAAAATAAAATAAAATAAAATAAAACAAAATAAAATAAAATAAAATTAAATAAAATAAAATAAAATAAAGTAAATAAAATAAAATAAAATAAAATCAAAAATAAAATAAAACAAAATAAAATAAATAAAATAAAAGAATATAAAAAAAAATAAATAAAATAAAAGAAAATAAAAAAATAAAATAAAACTAAATAAAATAAAATAAAATAAAATAAAATAAAATAAAATAAAATAAAATAAAATAAAATAAAATAAAATAAAATAAAATAAAATAAAATAAAATAAAATAAAATAAAATTAAAAAAAAATAAAATAAAATAAAAAATTAAATAAAAATTAAAAAATAAAATCAAATAAAGTAAATAAAATAAAATAAAATAAAATCAAAAATAAAATAAAACAAAATAAAATAAATAAAATAAAAGAAAATAAAAAAAAATTAAATAAAATAAAACAAAATAAAAAAATAAAATAAAACAAAATAAAATAAAATAAATTAAAATAAAATAAAATAAAAAAATAAAATAAAATAAAATAAAGTAAAATATGATTAAGTAAAATACAACAAAAAAAATATCAAAACTTAAATAAATAAAAAATAATAAAAAAAATAAAAACAACGTTAAATTAAATTAAATTAATTTTAATTGATCCAAATGTAAATTAAAAAAAAAATCTAAATTAAATTAAATTATATTAAAATAAATAAATGTAAATAAAATAAACTTGAATTAAATTGAAAGAAATGCAAAAAAATAAAACTAAAAAAAAAAATAAAATAAAACCAAATGCAATAAAAAAATAAAAAAGTACAATAAAAAGTAAATGAAAACCAAAAAATCGAACCAAAGAAATACGAATACCAAAAAAAAATTAAATTGAGTAACAGAAAATGAAATAATGAAATAACATAGAAAGAAAAGAAAGAAAAAAATTAAATGAAAATGAAATGGGCGAGTTTTATCGACATGCAATTTAAATTTATTTTTGAAAAAATGCCCCATCTCAGAATTAATTTAAAGAACGACCTGCCGTAGATTTTCTTTTCGTTTTTAAAATTCCATCATCCCTGCTAGCTTTTAGAAGATCGGTTTCTCTTCCAAATCAATAAAAAAGTGCGTAAATTTATATAGTTCAATGACGATTCATTTGATGCACACAAGACAAAAATAAAAGAATATGCTGGAAAATAGGCCAAAAATTACTTTTTTGATAGGAATTTCGAAATAAAAATTATTTGTTTGATATCAAGTACACATAAATTTATCTAAGGCGTTCATCGCTTCGAGTAGGTATATGTTGTTGAGTTAATATGTAAAAATCAGACAATGCCTTGGTGCAGAGATAGTGTGACCCTGCAAAAATCGTTGGATTATGTGTTCCAATTTTTTGATATTGGAGTACTCCAATAGTAATCCTTTGTATACCTCAATAAATAAAATAAAACAAAATAAAAAAAAATAAAAAAAAAAAAAATAAAATAAAATAAAATAAGATAAAATAAAATAAAATAAAACAAAATAAAATAAAATAAAATAAAATAAAATAAAATAAAATAAAATAAAATAAAATAAAATAAAATAAAATAAAATAAAATAAAATAAAATAAAATAAAATAAAATAAAATAAAATAAAATAAAATAAAATAAAATAAAATAAAATAAAATAAAATAAAATAAAATAAAATAAAATAAAATAAAATAAAATAAAATAAAATAAAATAAAATAAAATAAAATAAAATAAAATAAAATAAAATAAAATAAAATAAAATAAAATAAAATAAAATAAAATAAAATAAAATAAAATAAAATAAAACAAAATAAAATAAAATAAGATAAAATTAAATAAAATAAAATAAAATAAAATAAAATAAAACAAAATAAAATAAAATAAAATAAAATAAAATAAAATAAAATAAAATAAGATAAAATTAAATAAAATAAAATAAAATAAAAAAAATAAAATAAAAAAAAATAAAACAAAATAAAAAAAAATAAAAAAAAAAAAAATAAAATAAAATAAAATAAAATCAAATAAAGTAAATAAAATAAAATAAAAAAATAAAATAAAAGAAAATAAAAAATAAAATAAAACAAAATAAACTAAAATAAAATAAAATAAAATAAAATAAGATAAAATAAAATAAAATAAAATAAAATAAAACAAAATAAAATAAAATAAA
>CAXKVI010000001.1:45959219-46044219 GCA_964058755.1 Campiglossa producta | reverse complement strand
AATAAAATAAATAAAATAAAAGAATATAAAAAAAAATAAATAAAATAAAAGAAAATAAAAAAATAAAATAAAACTAAATAAAATAAAATAAAATAAAATAAAATAAAATAAAATAAAATAAAATAAAATAAAATAAAATAAAATTAAAAAAAAATAAAATAAAATAAAATAAAATAAAATAAAATAAAACAAAATAAAATAAAATAAAATTAAATAAAATAAAATAAAATAAAGTAAATAAAATAAAATAAAATAAAATCAAAAATAAAATAAAACAAAATAAAATAAATAAAATAAAAGAATATAAAAAAAAATAAATAAAATAAAAGAAAATAAAAAAATAAAATAAAACTAAATAAAATAAAATAAAATAAAATAAAATAAAATAAAATAAAATAAAATAAAATAAAATAAAATAAAATAAAATAAAATAAAATAAAATAAAATAAAATTAAAAAAAAATAAAATAAAATAAAAAATTAAATAAAAATTAAAAAATAAAATCAAATAAAGTAAATAAAATAAAATAAAATAAAATCAAAAATAAAATAAAACAAAATAAAATAAATAAAATAAAAGAAAATAAAAAAAAATTAAATAAAATAAAACAAAATAAAAAAATAAAATAAAACAAAATAAAATAAAATAAATTAAAATAAAATAAAATAAAAAAATAAAATAAAATAAAATAAAGTAAAATATGATTAAGTAAAATACAACAAAAAAAATATCAAAACTTAAATAAATAAAAAATAATAAAAAAAATAAAAACAACGTTAAATTAAATTAAATTAATTTTAATTGATCCAAATGTAAATTAAAAAAAAAATCTAAATTAAATTAAATTATATTAAAATAAATAAATGTAAATAAAATAAACTTGAATTAAATTGAAAGAAATGCAAAAAAATAAAACTAAAAAAAAAAATAAAATAAAACCAAATGCAATAAAAAAATAAAAAAGTACAATAAAAAGTAAATGAAAACCAAAAAATCGAACCAAAGAAATACGAATACCAAAAAAAAATTAAATTGAGTAACAGAAAATGAAATAATGAAATAACATAGAAAGAAAAGAAAGAAAAAAATTAAATGAAAATCAAATGGGCGAGTTTTATCGACATGCAATTTAAATTTATTTTTGAAAAAATGCCCCATCTCAGAATTAATTTAAAGAACGACCTGCCGTAGATTTTCTTTTCGTTTTTAAAATTCCATCATCCCTGCTAGCTTTTAGAAGATCGGTTTCTCTTCCAAATCAATAAAAAAGTGCGTAAATTTATATAGTTCAATGACGATTCATTTGATGCACACAAGACAAAAATAAAAGAATATGCTGGAAAATAGGCCAAAAATTACTTTTTTGATAGGAATTTCGAAATAAAAATTATTTGTTTGATATCAAGTACACATAAATTTATCTAAGGCGTTCATCGCTTCGAGTAGGTATATGTTGTTGAGTTAATATGTAAAAATCAGACAATGCCTAGGTGCAGAGATAGTGTGACCCTGCAAAAATCGTTGGATTATGTGTTCCAATTTTTTGATATTGGAGTACTCCAATAGTAATCCTTTGTATACCTCATCGGACCACCTTCAGCTTTTTAAAAGCCGATCATTGCTCGTGCCTTATCGACGAAAATCACGACACTATCACTCTGACAGTAATACTCCAACGAGTAACATCATTGGAGTACATTGCAAAGTTCTCTGACTGTAGGTACTCCATGGAGTAGCAGAAACAACGCGAAGGTTGGAGTAGGTGGTCCAGTCTTAGGACATCGCAATGTTAATTGGAGCACAACTTTTATATGAAAAAGGATTACATTTAGAGCACTCTGATGCTCCAATTTGAGTACTCTTTGGGTAGGAAATAGAGTACTCTCGATTTTTGCAGGGCAGTGTCTGGCTTGATCAGCGATCGTTAAATATGTTCGCTTCGCGTTCCTAACTCAATGATAACTTCATTTAGAACTTGATTGCTGCTTTGTCGTCTCAACTCCTTACGAACATGGCAAAAACTGACGAAAAGGAGTACCCATAGGAAGCATACAGCCATTGGCATCAGCTGGAATATCAAGCTCATCAGGTACTCCACTATTTAGAAGTGTTTACTCTGAACGTTGTTTGGGAGCTGATTTTGATTTACTCCTCACCAAAAAGTAAGTTCAAGCTAAATATTCATCAGCAGACAGTGTCCTAATTTTAGTTTCCGGTAAGTGCGACACTCTTTCACTGCTACACTTTAAGGCCGTGTGAGCTCGTTACAAGAGTTATGATCCACCCATTCTATAACAACCTGTTATATGTGTCATCCGGTGCTGGACGATGGTAAAAGCCATCAACATCCAGATATTTAATGGGCTACCATACATATACTTCCATTCATGATTACGAACATCTCAACGAACTGCAAACCTGAGTTTCCACATCACTGGACCACTTGTAAGATTCTGCGCAGTATCGTGAACTAAGCACACAAATCAGCTGACCATACCACATTTAAGCGCGCAGATTATACGCGGACAGTCTAACAAGCTACAGACTACGCTCTCAGTGCCAAGCCAGTGCTGTTGATGATGATAATGATAATTTGTCATTGTTGGAGACTCTGCTGCGTTGACCGTTGTTAGACAACTACACCGTATGGCTATTAAATGATAATATCTGCTTACTGTTGTTGCTGTTGTTTTTGTCACAGCTACCATCACTTACTACTGACCCACTGTTGCTGATGTTTATGTTGTTGTTGTTGCGTGGTGTTGGTGGTGTTGCTGTTGAAACAAGAAAAAATAGGTTTTTGGCAGCTGATTGTTGGCGCGTTTGCCGGTTAACGGTTGGCGAGCTTCTAATCGAAATCTCCACCTGAGAATCAATTCAGTACGCTTTACGGTGATCTCAGCAACAAACGCAAATTTCTCCCATAAATTTTACATTGCTGGCGATTTGGCTGTAACTAAAAAGATTTCTAAGACTAAAATCAAAAAAAAAAAACAATTTAAATGCGACTTTCGAATAAGTGAAAAACTGTGTCTACTTTGTGTGCTATGAAGGATGAAATGCAATAAAATAGTATTTCTTGTGATTTCCTCGAATGTGTGAAAATGTATTAAGTTTGTTGGATTAAAAATAAAATATCAAAAAGGTAAGGTAAGAATTAAGAAATGTGAACTGAAAATATTGTTGAACCGAAGTTATTTGTTTTCCTTGTTTGTGTTGATGTTTAAACTTTAAAGACCGTTTAGGCTTTATAGTTTCTCTATTTCGGCGCGAGCTTGTGGCAAGTGCAATATTCAAACAATTGTGAGTGTGGGTTGACGTAAAATATACCATATTGTGTAAAATACCCAAAAGTGAATTTGGAAAACTATGGTTAGCTATCTCCATATGTCGATATAATTGAAAAATATGTATTATTGCCATAAAGATCTTGTGTTTGTAACCAAGGTTGCTTGAATTGGTGTTATTGTATTATGCGCTGATAGGAAAAGAGATCGTGTGCTGGCGCGAGGACTTGCTTTAGTCTAAGTGATAGATGAAACATATAAGTCGTGTTAAATAGAATAAGAAAAATTAAAAAAAAAAATTAATAAATGAAATAAAATAAAATAGAATAAATTTAAATTATGTAAATAAGGTAAGGTTTGGTTAGCTACAAGTGGCAGCCGCAGAGGTACACTTAGACCAATTTTGAAAGGCCCGTTGTGATACTACCAACACTAGGTAAGTCAGTTTCGGGACCCGGCCATATGAAAAATCCCTAAGTTGCTGGGATTCTCCACAAAGCAGAATCCCGGGACCGACACCCATAAACCGACACCGTTACTCCTCCTAAAAAAATAAAATAAAATAAAATAAAATAACATAAAATAAAATAAAATAAAATAAAATAAAATAAAATAAAATAAAATAAAATAAAATAAAATAAAATAAAATAAAATAAAATAAAATAAAATAAAATAAAATAAAATAAAATAAAATAAAATAAAATAAAATAAAATAAAATAAAATAAAATAAAATAAAATAAAATAAAATAAAATAAAATAAAATAAAGTAAAATAAAATAAAATAAAATAAAATAAAATAAAAAAATAAAATAAAATAGAATAAAATAAAATAAAATAAAATAAGATAAAATAAAATAAAATAAAATTAAATTAAAATAAAATAAAATAAAATAAAATAAAAAAAATAAAGTAATTAAAACAAAATAAAATAAAATAAAAAATTAAATAAGATATAATAATAAAATTAAATAAAACAAAATAAAATAAAATAAATTGGAATAAAAAATAAATAAAATAGAATAAAATAAAATTTTCACTTCATTTTATTTTATTCTATTTTATTTTTTTTTATTCCAATTTATCAAAACGACATAAAATAAAGTTAAATAAAATTAAAATAAAAAATCAAAATAAAAAATAAAATAAAATAAATTACCGCACTGATGTTATATATTATTATTATAAATACAAAAATCCAATAAGTGATTTTTTTTTTAATAAAATAATTTGTCGAAGTACTGTGCATGTCGTAGCTGGGTGTACTACGCAGAAGTACTGTGCATGGCGTAGCCGGTGTTGGATTGTACCTGTACAATGACACCAATTTTGTAGAGATCGATTGAGTACAATGGAAAATATATGCGATTCTAAATGTACGATTTCCCACCTTTTCACTGGCAGTAGTTCCACTGATTTTAGTTCGCGCCACCGATAACGTTGACTACAATGTCCCGCATAATACCCAGTGAGGGTTCTTAGATCCTCCCTTCTTAAATTAATGAGCCTGTCCGATACTCTTTGTGATGGTTCTATTAAGAGTTTGTCCCTCCTAGGGATGGCCAATGGAGTACAGAGCTTGCTGCATACGATCCGATATTGTATCCTCATGCCTCCCTGTGACGCTGACTACGAAGTCATCTCGTACATAGCTCTGTATGTCAAAACAAATGCTCTGCAAAAGGTGAAGAAGCTCATCTATGACTAGGGTCCATAGTAGAGGAGACAGCACACATCCTTGAGGGTATCCTCTTGTGGCCACGATTTAGCCAACACTACTTCCTAGCTTCAAGCTGATTTTTCATTGCTTTAGCATGCCCAGCACCCAGCTAGTTATCATTGGGTTCACGTCATTGCTTCCTCAATGGCCTGATACGTCGAAAGCGCTTGATACAAACCCTCGAAGTAGTTGTTTACCCGTAAATCACCTATTTGTTTTATTTTTTCAAATTTCTTCGAAGTAACTATTTACTTTTACTTAGGTAACATACTATGTAGTGAATAAGTCATTAGGCCGCAATGAGCTGCAAAATTAGAAAACCACAAACAAATTGCCATCAGTATATGGATATGTAGATATACGATCCCACAACGATATCTCACTTTAGTTGGCATTCAATTGAGTGCATGTGATATGCAGCTTCACTTTTTACGTAAATGAACACACGAAAGTACATACATATATACATTAGGGTGATTAAAAAAAAAATGTCGACTTGGTCTTACCCCCTAAAAAGTTCGGTATTGATGAGAAAATAAGCCTTGCAAAAAATTAGCGCTCTAACTTAACCCTTAGGGGTGGCTATTTTTTTCGCCTTTCCCATACATTTTGTATAGGGAAAAATGGCATTTTTTTTTCAAAGTGAATTTTCAGTGAAAATATTTTTGCATGCTCTTAAAGTTGAAGCTTTGAAGCTTCCAAAATGGTGAGATATGTGCGATTATCTTAACTATTAATATAATTACGGCCTTTTGAATATGGCTGAGTTTTGTACTATTGCACACACATACACACTAACACGTATAAAATTTAGTTTATTTAAATGGCTGTAATTATTTTAATAGTTAAGATATTCGCACATGGCTTACCATTTTGGAAGCTTCAAAGCTTCAACTTTAAGAGTATGTAAAAATATTTTCAAAAAAGTTTCAAGAATTAAAAGAAAATTCACTTTGAAAAAATACCATTTTTCCCCATACAAAATGTATGGGAAAGGGCGAAAAAAAATAGCCACCCCTAAGGGTTAAGTTGGAGCGCTAAATTTTTGCAAGACTTATTTTCTCATCAATACCTAAAGTTCCAGGGGGTAAGACCGAGAAAAAAAACCAAATTTTTTTTATTTGAATCACCCTAATATACATATGTACATACATTTAGAGATATTTCTTCAATTACGTGTATCTCAGTATAAATATTTGTTTAGCTTTAAGTGCATAACTTAGTGGGTTCACTTAAGTATGCTTGGATAGCTTATGCACTGTTGCGCTCAGAGCTAAGCTTACGTATTGGATTTTTTTACAGCGCCGAAAATTTCTCATATACAGTGAAACGCCCCTCTAAAATATATTCGCTGGTAGGTAATTTATTTGCTACACAAGAAATTTAGTTAGGGTTTTTGTTACGTTACGGTTATGATAATGATAACGGTTACTACGGCTGCGAATACTATTATCGTTACAGTTATGGCTGCGGTTACGGGTAATATTATGGTTACGGTTGTTGATACGTTATGGTTATGGTAACGATTACAGTACTATTATCGTTATAGTTTGGGCTATGGTTACGGATAATATTATTGTAAAACGGTTCAGGTTATCGTTACTTATGAATACTTGTATGACTGCTATCACGAAAACGATTGAGGATACTGTCGCGGTTGAAATTATAGTGACGGCCCCGGTTAGACCACTTGAAGGAGGACAATGTTTTTCTCAAATTCTGCCTTTAACTTGGTGGTTAATAGTTGTCGGCCGAAGAAAGATATCCACTTACTAAAGGCGTGCGTTAGGAAGGTTTTGACTGTGCATAAGTACCTCAGAGCCCTACCTCATACTTACTATTGATACGAGGTTCGATGCATACGATACCATCTTGACACCTTTGGCACTCGGGCCGATATATTTTCCAGTTAGCTCTGTGAATATATTTGTATGCAACAATCATCTGAGTTGCAAGAATATCTCTCCAATGCTCCGAAATCAAAGAACTGATACTGGTCTAAAAATTGAATTAGTTGTTTCAAAACCAACTCTAACTCTCCAGATTCTGAGCATTAGATTCACCTTTTCTCTCCTGCGAGCTCACTCCGACATTACAAGCTAAAGAATTTAAAATTATATATTTAGAATGTTTTGGCAACAATTGTAAGGAAAGGAACAGGTGGAAGCGGATTATCTCACCGAACAAGAAAATACTATCGCGCCATCGAACAACCTGCACGTCGTTTCTGTAACTTTTTAACGAAGTTCGTTACATAAAAATCCTTAATTTGACACAATTTTCTGTACAAAATTTGTCAAAATCGATGTTAACGACAATAACGAATTTCGTTAAAAAGTTACAGAAACTGGGTGCTGAGCTCGTAGCCGAACGTTCGGTCAGTCTCTAGTTCACCTGTAATAGAGATAATTGTTAATGCTATTCAAGCACGTGAGAACTAAACTGGCTAACTAAGACGACAGCTGAAACAATTGTAGGAAACGCGGTAGCAGTCAAATTATTATCAAAACATAATTATAATTATAATTACATTAATTTATATTGCATTTGTGCTAGTGGTGTGATGCCGGTTGTAGTAGCAGCCGATTTGCGGTTGCATTGCCGTGTATAGCATAAACTTTATATGATTTGGCTAGCGGTGTTATTTTCTTAAGATGATGTAACAATAAAGTCTTTTCCTGGAAAAATGCGCATAAAACTTAAAAATTTACTCAAGAGAAGTTATGTCTAATTGTATCTACGTAAGTTTATAATGCTGGGGGATACCTTCACGTTATCTAATTTTTTAATATGCTAGATGAAAAGAGATAACCAGTATGTATTAATTAGGGTATACTTGATTTTTGTAGCGAGAAATATTTAGTTGTTAGATCAGAAAAAACTGGTTAGAAACTGGAATTCGAACTGATTGTTTCTAATTTTTTTGCAACTTTCACTGGCGGGTCTAAAAGATGTATATCGCTTTTGGGTTTAAAGCTAAGCTTATATCTACGGATTTTAAAATTTTGCTGCTGGGCGGGCATTTTGCATATACCACAAGGCTGCAGTTACGGTTGAATTAACTTGGAAGTGACTTTTAGGCTATTACACTAACGGAAGCTGAAAAAGTTACGATTATGGCTAATGCTATGGATACAAACACGGTGATTATCTCCAGTAAATCTTCTTTAATCAGATACAAATTTTACCCTGGAACACACAACATTGAAGATTGACAACATTGCTAATCCGCAACCTTGGCGACATCCAGCGTTCACTATCCACACACTATCACGACATCTAGCAACATTTGTTTCATTTGGTTGTGTTTCTACCTGGTTTTGTTGATTTACCGGTGATATCTAGCGGTTGATACTCTCAATTTGTTAAATTTTGTTGTATTTCTTGCTGTTTTTGTTTATATCAAGCATCGGCGCCCCATAGATCTTAAGATCAATCAAACAAGTTGGATTCATCACACAGACACGTTGCGCTCTTTGTTTACCAAATGATTTAGTCGTCGCTGGTCAAGGGGCGAAACCACATCGCGTGGGGGTGTCGCTTCCCTACAAGACAGATGACAATCATTTGATACAACATTTGATTGTCATTGCTGCCAGCTAAACGATCATAGTGTCAATCATTTTACACGAGGAATAAGAAAAAGTTGATGTCAACAACTGTGTCCGTATGAGTTTCTGTCTCCCTCTAGCACATTAAAAATTTAAATTATGCATATATCTGTACTCTTCATGTTCACGCTATTTTTGAATCAATGATGAGCTCATTAATATCATCATAGTGATATCACAACTGTCATTTGTCATCACCTGTCACAGCTGATATGAAAATGATGTTTACAATTTTTTTTTTCTGTATCAAAATATTTATTTTTTAAAATCAAATAGAATGGTTTAGTATTTAACAGTTTTTTCATATATTCATATAATTACATATAAATGAGTACAATACAACTTGAAAACTAGTTTTTTTACGGCGGAGCACATCCTACTCAAATCCGAAGCAACTTCGAGAAGGCGGCAGAAAGTCTTGGAGAATGTGAACTTGGTTTTCATAAAGGTGGTCAGGTTGGAAAAGATACTGTGAAGAGTAGAATGCATAATAGACCAATACCTCAATAGTTATTTATTCAATTATACTATTCAGTTAATGCTCAAAATATATGTCCGAATGGCTCTTTCGTCTGATTTGCAAAAACACCTAGAAAATGCAAAACTTAATAAATATCTCTTGTTAATTTTTCTATACTTATCTTTCTATTTTGCAGCCAAATTTTGTTTACCGCTTTTTTTAAGTTCCCAATTTTTTATTTTAAAAATAATTCTGAGTTTCAAATC
This sequence comes from Campiglossa producta, assembly GCA_964058755.1. NCBI lineage: Eukaryota > Metazoa > Arthropoda > Insecta > Diptera > Tephritidae > Campiglossa > Campiglossa producta. The sequence goes on along the minus strand of CAXKVI010000001.1, from coordinate 46,034,877 downwards.
CAAATTATGACAAGTTTGGAAAATACATCATTTGTTAAAATCATTTCATCCTCATGTGTCAGACAGCTTTGACAATAAATGACGATTGTCAGAGTTTTCGTCAACACGTCATCAGCATTGATACTTTATAGTGTGAGTGTGTTAGTAAAAATATCAGCCCGTCTTGTAGGGTTGTTTGGTCAGCGAATGTTAAAAATTTAGTTCGGACGATCACAGCGCGTGTATAAGCGTTCTCACTTATACACCTGCATTTACAAATCTGCCGACCCATGGTTTATATATCTGAAGAGTTTTTTTTTTGTGCTCTTATATCTGCTCAAATCCTCTTCTTTCCGGAACTTATAATGAAGATTATGCTCAAGTTAATTCCCAAAAACGCAGTTAATTCCGGATTTGCGCTAACGTGTCAGCCCTATTAGTCTATGCTTACCGTTAATACGGTTACGCAATAGTTAGTACAGCTGCGATTGCAGTTAAGGCTTCAATGGTTACGGATATTATAAGAGCTACGATTGCGGCTGTGGATACGGTTCTTGTGCATACGGTTACTATTCATTTGCGGCTACCGTTACGGATATTTTAATGCCTACCGTTGAAGTTTCCGCTACACTACGGTTACGATTCTTGCTACGGTTATACTATTATGATTACGTTTACAGTTTCGTATACTATTATGATAACCGTTAATATTTCTCTTACGGCTAGGGCTTCGTACATACATATCGTCGCTCCCAACGAAGACTAGTTAGCGTGAAAGACTAGCACGGTTCGTTCTTTGCGAGAAGACTAACACACTTCGTTTTCTGCGGTGTATAAATATGTACAGTAACGATGGTCTCCCTACTTAAATCTGTGTCCTAATTTTCAGCCCCCTACCTTAACCCCGTTTAGAGACATTCAACCTCAAGAAATTAATTTCTGATAGCCCCCGTTTTTATGTGTGAGAATGATTTTGATATCATATAGGTCTATACCAATTTTCAGGTCCCTACCTTGAATACTTTCACAGATATTCTGCTTGAAAAATTAAGTTTGTATGAGAGGTGCCATGCCCCCTTTTCTGAAAACCCCCTGTTTTATATGTGACAATGCTTTTGATATCATATAGGTCTACAACAATTTCCAGGTCCCTACCTTGAACCCTTTCACAGAAATTCTGCTTGAAAAATTTACTTTGTATGGAAGGTGCCCCGTCCCCTTTTCTGATAACCCCCTTTTTTTAGTTGCAAACGTTCTCCACATGTCTCTCTTCAATGTGGCAAAGTCTGGTTAAAATCGGTTCAGCCATTCTCCGTAAAGTTCATCACAACGCGAAAAACGGCTAAATTTTTATATATATAGAAGAGAAGATTGGCCAGTAAGTAGAACATTGACGTCCTCAGGCCTCTCTATGATAACTATGGTCACTTTCTTGCAGTTAGCTTATCAGAATTCACACTGCTTAAAGTTAAGTTGAAATAATCTTTTAAAATCCTTGAAAATTAGGCACTGGTATAACCTGGCTTTTCCGGTGATCAAGGTGCAGACTCCATTTTTAATGCACAGTAGACACTCTAATGTGCATCCATATTTAGTTGTATGTGTTGTTTGTATGTGTTTATGCATGTATCCATTTTACATTAATACTCGACTAACTGACTGCCTGACTGACTCACATAAAAATATTTTGATTTCTTTATGTCTCTAATACTCCTCTTTTCCTCGTCAAATAAAGTTGTTTATAATTTAATAATTCAGTTATGCGATTGTTTAACCGAAAATTTTTGTATTGTTTTATGTAACCTTCTTTTTGCATACATTAAACATATGAGTTACCTAAAGGCACATACTATAAATGCACCTTCATGCTTTGATATCCAATTAAGTGATATAGTCTTCGTTTCAGCTATTTGTTACACTTGGCGCTAGCAATCGTTCGAACTATTCTAGATGCCCAAGTCATACCACATCTACAAACATACATACATACCTACATACATTTGCTTTATCCGCGTTTTCAACTAATTTCAATCAATTTGTCATGCAGCACAATTTAAAAGTAATTGATGAAAGGAAATTTAAATATTTAAGTGAACTTGCATGCGTCAGAGATGCAATTCAGATACGTTCTTGGGAGCCGTCGTACGTGTGGTATGCGTAACTTATTTTATACGAGGGTGCATTTGTTTGCTAAGACAATTTTTTTTAAAGAGCAAACTAAACAAAATTTCTTTAGAACTCAGATCAGGGTGGTTTCCTAATTTAATGAAAAATATAGCTGAATGATTATAAAAGTGCACAAAATACATTTCAAATATACATACATATGTATGGATGTATGTAAGACTGGGCCAAATAAATAAAACTGTGTTCACATTGATTTTATTATACGCTTTTTTCAGAATGGTTTAACAAAATTACTGTAAAAATTGCAGATCTAAATTTCGAATTCTAGGGGACTATCATTAGATGTATATTGGAACGATTTTCCGTCATCCCTTGTCAATTTTGGTTTTGTAACAAACCGGTTTCGGCGATCTGCCATCTTCAGTGTTTGATTTCGTTCTATCATTGCTAGTTTAGATTTTACAGACTTTACCTCGTTTTTGTATTAAAACGACAAACCATTGTTGTAAAAAACCATTTACCATCGCAGACTAGCAATTTTCTAGTATTCTAGCATCAAACATTGGCATTTTGATTTAGAAATTTGCCAAAAAACCAAAAATCCATATTTTCGAAATTTTTTTATTTGGCCCATCAACATTTTCATCTCCATTTCTATCACCATCTCTATTTCCATCCCTTTATCTATCTCATCTCTATCTAAATCTCCATCTCCATCTCCATATATATTCCCATGTCTATTTCCATATCTGTCACCATCACCATCTTCATCTCCTTCTCTGTCTTCCTTCTGTGACCATCTTCTACTCTATACAATACAACCAATTTCTTTCTCTCACCCTACAGCACCATTTCTTTTTCGCTCTACATTTATCTTTATCTCCATATCTATCTCTATATTCATCTCCAAATCTATCACGTACTCCTACTCCGTCTTCTTCCACTCTCCCGTCTGCCTCCACCTAAAAAAAAACTAATGGCGGCGATATACCAACAGGTTATCATAACGAGATTTTTGCCGAGCATCTCTTCCAACTTGTAGTGCGCTGCTTTGAGTTTTTTCCTACAACTTGGCGGGACCTGCAGTTTTTCGCCGACTCCAAACGGCACTTGCAAAGCAGCAAATGAGTTTTTGTTAAGAAGCTTCCCATTTCAGAGATACACCCGGAGAATTTGCCAAACTAAAAAATTCCTTTTCTAAATAATTTTTTATGTTGCTTTTGTCGGGTAGAAATACATGTCCAATGGGGGAAGGTGCTTCTACAAGTAACTTTGGATTAGGCCTTGAGAAGGTTTTAGCATTACGAAACTTTGAGAGGATTATTCGGTCTTGCAGCTTTCCGGAAAAGTTATGAAAAAAGTAGGCGAATGAATAGGGATGGCTTCAGGGACGGTTTCCTACACAGGCCATTAACTTATATATGAAAACCGATGGTCCGAAAACGCCTAAAGCCGTTGTATCGGGAAGTTGCTTAGCAAACGATATGAACTCGAAATTATCCTAACTTGAAATATTTCCTTAATGAAATGTTTTCTTCACCTTCTTTTATTTTCATCATTAAACCGGAAAAATTTTAATCACTTTTTAAAAAACTCATACTCATACTCATGGTATGTAGATGCAGTTTTCATACTTCGTATCTTCAACTCGGAGTTCGCCTGCGCATTGTGGACAATTGAAGATTTTAATAATTTACCTTATTTGTGGATTAACGATCATGCAACATGTGAAGAATGTAGCGTCTATCAAAATAACAACAGCAACAAGCACATTATCAGCCAATAAAACAGCAGCAAGTTTGAGTGACGAAAATGGCTTTAGTGTGGAATTGCCAAAACCTTTGCAAATGTTGGCCAACAGGAAGCCAACAACTTATTCCATGGAAGCTATGAAGATGTCAACACTAACGTCCAAACGTCATCAACGAGCCTTCTCACATCGGCCGACACTGATGGATGTGGCTTTGCAGGTATCGGCGCGGGAAGGGTTGCATGCAATGACTGAATTATATGACAAGCTTGTGCCGAACATTGTACGCAATGGTAAGTAACTGTTACCAATTTAAAAATTGCTTTTAAGTACCTTTGTTTTGGCATTTCCTTATTAGGCAACATTTGTTGTACGTAAATATTTACATACTCACTTAAAAAAACCAAAACTAAGTGAAAACCTACAGTATTTTTACAGGGTGTTAGTATTGTTACACGATTTCGATTGTACTACTGACTCTCTACATTTTCCATTTCCTTGCAGGCCATTTATTAGAGGACAATCATCCGGCCGCATTGCTTTCCAAATTCAGCGAATCAACCAGCGAAACTTTACAACAGGAAATGGCGGCATATGCGACAATATCAGCTACAAAAGCTTTTCGAAAGAAGTGAGTATAAGTCAGTATTATGTACTGCGGATTGGCTTTCATCTGGTAGAATGCACTAAATTTTCTAACGATCAATACTTGTTACCATACAGATTATTATTTTAAAGTAAAATAAAATAAAATAAAACAATAAAATAAAATAAAACAAAAAAAAAAAATAAAACAAAAAAAAAATAAAAAAAAATTAAGCAAAGTAAAGTAAAAAAAAAAAATAAAATAAAATAAAATAAAATAAAACAAAAAAAAAAAAAATAAAATAAAAAAACAAATAAAAAAAATAAAAAAAAATAAAAAAAAAAATAAAATAAAATAAAATAATATAAAATAAAATAAAATAAAATAAAATAAAATAAAATAAAATAAAATAAAATAAAATAAAATAAAATAAAATAAAATAAAATAAAATAAAATAAAGTAAAATAAAATAAAATAAAATAAAATAAAATAAAATAAAATAAAATAAATAAAATAAAATAAAATAAAATAAAATAAAATAAAATAAAATAAAATAAAATAAAATAAAATAAAATAAAATAAAACAAAATAAAATAAAATAAAATAAAATAAAATAAAATAAAATAAAATAAAATAAAATAAAATAAAGCAAAATAAAATAAAATAAAATAAAAAAGGTAAAATAAAAAATAAAATAAAATAAAATAAAATAAATTGAAATTAAATAAAACAAAAGATAAAATAAAATAAAGTAAAGTAAAATAAAAAGTAAGCCCGTATGTGTTCTTTCACTGCAAATTTCAAGTTAATTTTTGAACCGCAATTAAAGATAAGCTTAGCTTAAATTTTGACTTTAGTTTTCTTTTTATTGTATCTCAATTTTCCAACCATAACATTTACTATTTACATTACATGCATATCAACTTCAATTTTGTTGTTGTTACCATACCAAATTTCTTTTCATTTGACTCTCAAGCGCCAGTTCATGACGCGCATGCCGGTTTTAAGTTGCAAATCGGTTTTAAATTGTAGTTGGAAATTGTTGAAGTCAACTTTCACTTTGACATTGAATTTTCAATGCTTAAGTTAGCAAAAAAAATCATACAAAATTTTAACAAAAAACTAAATGCTTTGGGAGTGCGTGGAAAAGTTAAACGACCGTTTGTGGTAGACGCATCCGTGTAACGCAGCAAAATATCCCGAATGGCAAATGACATGCTCAACGACAACAACAACAACAATACCATTGCCATCGAATTCCTCTCAGCTGTTATTTTTTTGTTGCTTGCACATTTGAAGTCACTGACTGTCGCTTTGTGTTACCAGTTCAGTGGCCATCATCCAACGGAAGTTCAGGTGAAAATTCACTTAAAATGCTCCACCAAATTAATAACTGGAATTGTTGGTATTCGCACATTTTCTGAAATCTTACGTTTGTCGGTTTTCTCACACTTTTGTGGAAATGAAATGTCGACAAGTTTGCTTGAACCAGTCCATATGTGCATAACGGTAATTTAATTTAAATGTTATACTAAACTAGCGCATCGAAGATAAGAGCTCGAGAAGGCGTTTAAGTGCATTGAATTGTGAATAGTTTTAATGCGATTTAAATTAAACTTTTCCTGTCGACGTGCAGCCATTTTATGGTTTAGTTAGGGCGAGACGCGAAAGTCATTAAAAATTTGGTTATGTGAATTCAAAATTAGAAGAGACACACACAAAGCACAAAGGGAAAACCATGCGGGATCGAGAATCCGCCACCACTTTGTCCATCTCTCGGGATAATGGTCTCCCATTTCCCGGTCGCTTTTTTCGCCAACTTCAGCACAGATAAATTTTATAACAGCTTTTCCTTCACGGTCTTTTCAATCTTTAAATAAACATCAGACCACGGGGGCAATGCAATCATCATCATCATTTATTGGCGCTTAATCGCTCACCGCCTTTGCGGTTTTGGCTGCTCCACAACTGAGGCCAAATGGAAACACCAAGAGAGTTCATGACATCCTCCATAGGTTGTTTTCATCTCAGTCAAGGCCTCCCCCTTCCTCTGCTTCTTTGTCCATATCTATATATAAAGGTATTAACATATAATAACCCAGCCAGCGGAGCCTTTGGACTTTAATTCGCTGAACTAAGGTCTGCCTAAAGCTCGCACAGTTCATCGTTAATTTATTTCGATACTCGCCGTTGCCATCACGGGAACGATCATAAATCTTCCGGAGGACTTTTCTCTCGAATACTCCAGTGGCCATCTCATCTTCTCTTGATACTGTCCATGATTAGAGCCGTACATCAGGACTGCTATCAGGACTTTAAGTCTCAATTGCCTACTTAGTCTTAGACAGATAGAGGCGAATTCTTTCTTTGATGACCGAAAATGCCTACTTAGTCTTGTCCTCGTTCACCTCAAGACCCACTTTCGGTTCTTTATCCAGTCCAGAGAAGGCAGAGCTTACGGAGAGGTTATTAAGACCAATGATATCAAAATCATTGGCATATGCCAGCAATTGCACGCTCTTGTAAAAGATTGTTCTGCTACTTGAAGTATCTTCTCCAGTATTAGATTAAAGAAATCGCACGAAAGGGTGTCGCCCTTGCTGAAGCCTCGTTTGGTTTCGAATGGCTCAGAGAGGTCCTTCCCAATTCTGACGGAGCTGTTGGAAATGGAAAACTTCTCGTAGTTGTCAAAAAACTGTAGGTCTCGCCCATTTGTAGGAAGCTCGGCGCAAATCTCTTTAGAGGTTGCTGGTGGTAACCTGTAAGTATTTCGCGTAATATTTTTTTTTTATTCTGTACCTGATTACCATTTTGTAATTATCAGTTACAACCAAAAAAATATGACTTTATTTGGAAAAAAAAATTGCGACTCGTTTAGCATTGAACGCGCGCATATCTTAAAAACCAATGAACACAGATGGCGCACAGGCGTAAATGAGCAAACTTTCATTTTCAATAACAACGCAGAAAAAGCTAGAAACTTTTTTGGATTTATGATGCATGATTAAGTAATAAAACTAATTACGTCACAAATATGACGTAGGGAACATTACTGTGACATATGATACCATGAGGAGGCGAGGCTTTAGCATATTGCATAAGTGCAGGTTTTAAAGGGAGTGAAACATAAAAGATATACGAACCGAATTCTATTTATAGTTTTGGAGTCAAAAAAACTTGCTAAAGTTCCGAATTTAAAAAAGAGTAAATAAGAAGTTCCCAAAAAAGGTTTAAATGTACGACGTCCATGATAAGATGAAGTATGTTTGTAATGCTGTTTCTGTATACCAGCTTACAGCTGTGTATAAAACTAATAAAAAAACTCAAAATACGAGTTCAGTGAACCCTTTGGCCAAATTAATATGCAGTATCTGTAAGCTTACCAAATATGCATATTTACATGAACACAGTGGCGGATCCAGGGTTTAGGGAAGAGGGGTTGAAATGTTTTCTTTTAAATTTCGGGGACATTTTTCATTCACAGTTTCTTAAAGCTGGCCTTTTATGCATATTTTTCAAAAAAATATATACCTACATTTGTTAGTATGGGCAATGTCAAAAATTCAAGTTATCACTTATGTTATTCTGTTAAAAAATTACCGAATGTGTATTACGTAAACCGAAAAACATGAGTTGGTAGTTTGCTGTCAGTTTTGCTATGTAGTTTGTGCCATTTGTACCTACTGTATTATTTGCATAACTTTTACCATATTTTTTGTGTAATTTTTACTAGGTATATTTTTCGCGTAACTTTTACTATATTTTTAAGCTATTGCATAGATTTTATCGCAGGCATTGGCGGTGGGAGTGAAATGAAAAAAATGTTAATCATAAAAAGGTTCGTAACGCACTTTTTGCAATGTTAAAAGGTTAGGCTATACTACTAACAGTATGACGTTGTACTGATGTTAGCAGCAGGCCGATTACATATAATTGGAGCTATACACTATTCTATAGGATGTTGACTATTTTTAGGCTATACTGTTAACAGGTTAAGGCTGTTCTGCTATAAAGTCAAAAATATGCTCAATGAGTTTTCATAAATATAATAATTGCATAAGTTGCTAAAAAGTGACATGCAATAGCTTTACCGCGGCAGTAGGCGATTGCCACACGTCCTTTTGTTTTGTAATTTTTATTATATTTTTTGAGTAATTCCCTCGTGAAGGGTGGATACCTTGCCGCGGTACGAGGGCTTAAGTCGATAGCCACAGGGCTACGCTGCCCTTGTGATCATAGCTCCGTACGGCACTTCATCACGAGAGCAGCCTAGCCTCTCTGGCGCGACGACAAAGATCTTCCCCCTCCCAATCCAGGGTGTTATGCGAAACCGTGCCCATTGGACGTTTGCAGCCGGGAGGCAAATCGTGGCTGTATTTGAACGGAGCCTCTCTGATACCGGGTCGCCTCAGAGAGTAAGCATGGCCTTACCGCGGTACGGGGCTCTACCGCGGCGGACGACACATTTTCCCCTACTCTTCCCTTGACCCTAAGCTGGCCGTGTCCGGCGATGGGTCGTACGAACAAGATGAACTCAAATTATCCAAATAAAAACGATAAACCTAAAAAACAAACAACGCCAAACTTCACTCCTCAGCAAAGGAGAGCTATGGAGGAACAGGCGAGAAAGCAACAACAACGCCGGAGGACAACCTCCGTTCCACAATCAAGGGGGGGATCGACAGCGATGGCAACTACGAGTCGGTCAACCAACCCTCTATCGACTAAGATTGACTTGATGGGAGCTAGCACCAGTGCGGTTGCCAACGCAACTAAGCGGACAACGGCAGATGCTAAACTCCCATCAACCGCTGATATGAAAACCAGTATCTTTACGTCTGTGGCAGCGGTCTCACGACCTGGCCTCGGAGTTTCGAAGGAGAAGGAAGCTGCAACTGAGATTTCGGCAAGGAGAGCGACCGCGATGGCAACTACGGGTCCGCACTCCCAGGAGACATCTCCCCGCCGCTTCACATACCACGAGAAAAGATTGGCTGCAAAGATCCTGAAGAGGTATGAAGGGGTACCGCAGGAATCGCTGTCGCCGAATTCCAGTAAATCGGTAGAGCTAGCGAAAGCTGTGATACCGGATTTCCAAAATTCTTACATGCCAAAGAGGTTAAAAGTTAACCCTTTCAAGCGCCAGAGATCGGACCTGGAGTTGAATCCCCCTCCCAAGCGGCATCAGAATACCCCTGGATCGGGCAAACTAAGCTTTGCTGAGGTAACCAAGGACAGGATCCTTATAGGCGTCCTGGACCGAGGCAATGACCGCCTGGCCATCCCTAAGGACCGGTGGCGTTACGTGCGAAATGAACTCGGCAACATTCTTCTCAATGTTGCTCCAGAGTTTCCGGGTAGTTCGGCGCGAGTAACGGATGCGGGTTGGCACCAGGGTCAGATTAAATTACTCGCATGCGAGGATGCAAAAACCGTAGCACTGTACAAGGCAGCAGCTGCTAAGCTGGGTGAAGTCTACAAGGGCGCAAAGATAGAGGTCGTCGACTGGAAGGACATTCCAGCTCGTCCAAGGGCAAGGGCGTGGATTCCGGCCATCCCTGACGAACCCGAGAGAATTCTCGGGATGCTACGGCTAATGAATCCGTCCCTGCCAACGCATGACTGGAGTGTCAATCTGGTCGGGGATGCGGTAGGGCCCGACAGACAGGTGGTGTTCACCATGAATAAAGAGTCAATCGAGCCCCTCAAAAGGTGCAATGGCCTAGTACACTACAGCGTAGGCCAGATCGTTATCCACGTATATCGTGGTGATGCTCAGCGCGCTGCCTTCTCGGCTGCTCCGGGGGAACCGGAAAACGAATTACCAGAAGAGGAAGCGGAGGATTCCGATGCGGAAAGCATGTTATCCGCCACGTCCCTTGGCGATAGTGCTGTGAACAACTCGGAGATGGAGGACAGCCTACAGGACGAGGAATCCCTCGACGTCACGGTGGTAGCAGCCAACGCTGAGCGATTAACATCTAACGCTGCAGACAGCAAGACTCGTGCAACGCCATATCGGGCAGTTAATCGGAACAACTCGTCGTTGATAGGCAACCTCCGGGATGGGGCAAACCTCGACGATATGGGGACGGCAGGGAAGTCTGTGCGCTCTCATGTTGGTGGTGCTTCAGATTAATCTGCACAAATCTAAAGTAGCTTCGGCTGCTTTAAGTAGTCGTCTTTCTAAAGGCGACGTGGATGTGGTCCTCATCCAAGAACCCTGGGTCAATAGCTCGAGAATCTGCGGATTGGGGACTAAGGGCTTCAAGCTCATTCGAGCCAGCGAGGAGAGCAAAGTCAGAACGTGTATTTTGGTCAAGTCTGAGTTGAACTCCTTTCTCCTACCTAACTACACCAATGGTGATATTACCGCTATCAGTCTAACGGTCGACAGCACCCGCCTGACGGTGGCGTCGGTCTATATGCCCTACGACGCCGAAGAACCCCCACCACAAATGGAGGTGAAAGACCTGGTGTCAAATTTCTGCACGGGTAATCTTATTATTGGAGCGGACGCTAATGCTCACCATGTCCAATGGGGGAGCTCCGACATCAATGCCAGGGGCGAGTCTCTGTTTGATTACCTCTTAACAACCAACCTGGTGATTTGCAACGTGGGTAATGAGCCTACTTTTATCACTAAGACCCGCAGGGAGGTCATAGACCTCACTCTCTGTAGTGAAGGCGCTTATGAGTGGGTCAGAAAATGGCGGGTTCTGGAAGAACATTCTTTCTCCGACCACCGTTACATAGAAATGGTTTTAGACTTTATTGTAGAACAACCAATCATGAAACGCAATCCACGTAACACTGATTGGCAGTTACACAATGAAATATTAGACAGAGACCTCCCAGTACTGCCCTCACAAGCCCCCTCATCAGTAGAGGAGCTGGAGGATCTTGTTACTACATTTACATCGGCGCTCTCAAATGCTCTAGGACAGGCTTGTCCAGTGCCAAAACCACGCGGTAAACACAGGCCACATTGGTGGTCCTACGATTTGGACTCGCTCCGAATATCATGCCGGAAACAATTTAACAAGGCCAAGAGCTTCGGCTCTGAGCCTCATTGGCACGAATATAAAGCTAAACTAAGGGCCTACAAAAAAGCTCTGAGACAGGCGAAGAGAACCTCGTGGAGAAATTTCTGCACTGGCGTCGAAAAGGTCGACGACACAGCGAGACTTAGACGAGTCCTCTCGAAAAGTCAAACAACCATCAGCTATTTGCGAAAGCCTGACGGATCCTGGACCAGCACGGAAGAGGAAACCCTTGAGCTGCTCTTGAATACACATTTTCCGGGGAATCTGCATGATGCACCACTAGCACCTGCAACAAACCTGGCAGTAAATATACCCATCACTGAGGAAAGAGTAAGGTGGGCAGTTAAGAGCTTTGAACCGTATAAGGCTGCCGGGCCGGACGGGATTATCCCCGCGCAGCTTATAAACACGTTGGAGACATCAGCTAAATGGCTGGTATTTCTCTTCACAGCCTGCCTGGCTCTCAACCACATTCCGGGCTCCTGGAGAAGCGCCACGGTAGTGTTTATCCCTAAGGCTGGGAAGACATCTCACTACGAGCCAAAAGACTACAGACCGATCAGTCTCTCGTCCTTTGTACTAAAAACCTTTGAGAGGATATTAAGCGACTACCTCTTAACGACTATTGATAGCAACCTTATCTCTAGCTATCAGCATGCATACACCAAGGGTAAATCAACAGAAACCGCTCTGCACAGCCTAGTGTCTGTCATTGAGAAATCGCTGTGTGAAAAGGACTACTGTCTCGTGGCCCTCATAGACATTGAGGGGGCTTTCAACAATATAAGCCCGGAGGCTATCAACTCCGCTCTAACTAATCTGGGAGTAGATAGACCTCTAACTGGTTTAATTGACCAACTTTTAATGGGAAGGAAAATAGCTTCTTCACTTGGTACGGTTGAGTTATCACGCTATGTCACAAGGGGAACACCCCAGGGTGGTGTTCTTTCCCCGCTTTTATGGAACCTCACAGTCAACTCGTTGCTACGTGACACAAGCTGGGGGGGCGGGAAGATAGTGGCATACGCAGACGATTTAGCTATTGCATTCAGAGGCAAGTTCCCACAAACTCTGTGTGACCTGATGCAAGTAGCACTGCGAGAAGTTTCGACGTGGTCCTCTCGCTGCGGACTTAGTATCAACCCAGGGAAGGTGGAACTTGTCCTCTTCACCAACCGGTACAAAATACCGCCACTAAGCCTACCAGAACTAGATGGCACGCGCCTGGGCTTGTCGGATAAGGCCAAGTTTCTAGGCATAGTTCTGGACAGGAAATTGAATTGGAAGGAGAATGTTCTTCAGCGCCAGAAGAAAGCTTGCATCGCTCTTTACACCTGCAAAAGAGCCATTGGCAAAAAATGGGGGCTCAGCCCTAGAGTATGCAGTTGGATCTACACGGCCATCATTCGCCCAATCATGCTTTATGGAGTCGTCGTATGGTGGCCTGCGCTGAGCAAGGCAACATACCTGAATCTGTTGCGGAAAGTCCATAGATCCAATATGATCTGTATAAGCGGTGCGCTAAGGACAACGCCCAACGAAGCCCTCCAGGTCATTCTGGGCATTTTGCCACTTGATCTGGAAGGGTTTCGGTCAGCGGCGGCATCAGCTCTGCGCCTAAGAGAAACCTCCAGTTGGGCTGCGGGTACTATTGGACACTCCAGTATTCTGGAATCTTACAGCTTTCTCCCTCTAAGCACAGATCGTTGTGCGACTACTACAGTCGGGGATAGCTGTTTCAAAATAAACATTCCCAGCAGAGAAGACTGGGAGAGGACGGATTGGTGTCCCGAAACAAATGGTGGCACTTCCATATACACCGACGGCTCGAAGTTGGACGGCAGAGTTGGAGGAGGCGTTTATTCAAGGGATTTGGACCTTGAGCTCTCCTTCAGACTACCTGATCATTGTAGCGTCTTCCAGGCGGAAGTCTCGGCAATCCTGGACGCCGCGGCCTGGTTAAGCAAACGTGTTATCGGAGAAGATATCGCTATTTTCAGCGATAGCCAAGCGGCCATCAAATCCCTTGGCTCATACACGTTCAACTCTGAACTGACGCTCAGCTGTCGTCGATCTCTTCAGGAGATGGCCCAACAGAACCGCGTAAACCTCATATGGGTCCCGGGACATAGGGACATTGAGGGAAACTGTAAGGCAGACGAGCTTGCCAGGCAGGGCACGACCAAGCAGGTTCTTCAGGATAAAGAGCGCTTAGGTATGCCGTTTGCCACATGCAAACTAATGCTGAAGGAGCACACACTCCGTCAAGCCAACGAAAGATGGCTGCAATCCCCAGGGTGTCGCATATCGAAACAAACCTGGCCAAAATGGGATCTTAAAAGGTCTAGACGCATTTATGCCCTAACTAGGAGGGAAATCTGCATATTGATAGGGGTATTAACCGGTCACTGCCTCATTGGTAGGCATGCAGAAAGGCTAGGTGTGCCCTACCGACGATGCTGCAGGAGTTGCAAAGATGATGAGGAGGAGGAAACAGTGGATCACCTCATCTGCAACTGTCCGGCTTTAAGCGGCGCGAGAACGCGCTTTTTGGGAGTTCCGTTCCTGGATAGCCTAAGCCAGATCGCGGAACTGGACATAAAGGACTTGATGGGCTTCATAAAGTCATCTAAGTGGTTCGAGGAGGAGTAACGGTGTCGGTTTAGGAGTGTCAGTCCCGGGATTCTGCTATGTGGAAAATCCCAACAACTCAGGGATTTTCCATATGGCTGGGTCCCGGGACTGACTTTCCTTGTGTTGGTGGTATCACAACGGGCCTTTCAAAACTGGCCTAAGTGTGCCTCTGCGGCAGCCACTTGAACCTAACCTAACCTTTTGAGTAATTTTTACCGAACTTTTCGTTTAGTCTTTACTTTATTCTTTGCGTAATTTTTACTAAATTTTTTTCAAACTTTGAAAATTTTGTGGACTTTTGACCAGTCGAATAATTTTTGTCAAATTATTCTTATTGAGTTTTTCGTGAAGAAGAAGAATTTTTATTTTTTTGGTGTAATTTTAACTATATTTTTTGTTTGAACCTGAAAACCACCCCCGTGGATCCGCCCCTGCATGAACATCTATGTATGACATTACATTATATGAATCTTAATCGATATTCTGATAATTATCTTACACGAAAGTTTATTTTCATTCATCTAATTTCGCTTCATTAAAGACCCACAACCAATTGCAGCCACACAAAAACAGCAAAATAAAAAAACCTTAATGAAGACAATTAAAAAATAACGCCAATATTACAAATGAACAATTTGTAACTTTTACTGATCGCAATCAAACAAGTACAACAAACAATTTAAATTATCAACAATAAACACAGACCCCTGTACTGAGTGGGCGTTTAATGTCAACAATATAGGTGGGAGCTTGCAAGTGGAATTTGTCAATATAAGCTAAATACAAGCAAAGCAAACAACAACAACAACACAACTTAATTTAAAAATTCAAAATATATAAACAATTAAAAACAATATATATAAAACTAGCTGACTCCGCAGACTTCGTTCTGCACCAAATAGATTTTTGTTAAGTTCATTTCCCAACTTTTTTTGTGAGATATCGTGAATCTCCATACCAAGCCTCGGGTAGCTGCGATGAACTTTTTTAGATTTTTTCCACATTTGAGAGATAGAGATATTCAGCCTCAAAAATTAAGTTTGTATTATTTTATAACATCGAGCCTCTTTTCAGAAAATTTCCTTTTTTCTCTCTGAGAATTGTTTTGATGACATCGTTTACATCCATACCAATTTTCAAATCCCTGCCTGTTTATGCCTTTTGGAGGAATTCAGCCTTAAAACTTAAACAGTGCCATGCCTCGTTTCCCACAACTCATTTTTTTTTACGTGAGTGTAGTTAAAACACTTATAGTGTCACACCTGGTTCATATTTTGGTCGATATCTCAAAAACGGGTTCCCATACAGGACTAAGAACCATCCTCTTCTAGAATTCTTTTCAACACCGTACATTTGATACCCACACAGTGAAAAATGAAATATTACTTTTAATACCAGTCGTTATTGAAATTAAGCCTTTTGAGTTTTAATACTAAATAGTATTAATTTAAGACTCTAAAATTTTTTTAATTCCAAATAGTTTTAAAATAATACCAAAATAATACTAAAGCGCTCTCTCTATAGCGCTCTCTCTCATTATAATGTTTTAGGTACTATTTGTTTAAAAACAAAGCCGGAAAAGTATTAAATTAATTACTTTTTAGCATTAAATTAAGTCCGGTGGTTTGTTCTTCAGAGCACGCGGTTCGTCGCTATTGCGATACTACATTAAGAACAACAGTGCAATTAGACGCTGGCAAGCATAAGTACTCGATGGCTTGATAGTAGACATCTCCTTTCAGCATTCAATAAATTGTAAGTTCGACTCTCGGTAAAGGCAATATAATAAAACTGTAATTTTTTTTTTTTTTGCCTGAGAGAATCTTCCACTGAATTCCTCTCTTTCTTAATTAGACCGAATATGGTATTAATTTAATACTTTTCGGCGTTGTTATATATAAACACCAAAATGGTTAGACTTTTCTTTTTACTGTGCATATCGTACAAACAACTTCTAGGACCACCCCTCGGTTCCTGCATGGGACTTGAAACACATTCCCTTAAAACTCGTATTAATACCTTTCATTTGATACCCATATCGCAGAAATACTTTCTGGGGTAACAGTTGGGCCGCATTGGGTTTCAAGGCCCTAATCATTAAGGGATATGAAATATATGTAGTTTAAAATCTATTGTCATATCCTCCATATATACATACAAAATTTGATAAAAATCGACAAGTCGTTTAAAAGATTTCCACCGTGATACACCGTGACCCGAGATTTTTATACCCAGCGTACTAGTACAGGGGTATTTTAATTTTGTCCACCTAACGGTAATACTTAACAGCATAAAATAATCGAGATAGATATAGAGTTCCATATATGGAAGTACTTAGTCTGAAAAGAGGAGTTGATTAAGGCATATCCGTCCGTCAGTCCGTCCGTCCGTCTGTCCGTGTACACGATAACTTGAGTAAAAATTGATATGCTTGCATGAAATTTTGCATACAGGTTAGCTTTGGCCAAGGTAGGTTGCTATTGAAAATGGGCGAAATCGGATGATAACCACGCCCCCTTTTTCAATATCCAAAATTTCAAAAATCACACAAATTGACAAGGCATGACACCGATTAAAATAACGTTCCGGTTTCGGTTTTGTAACGTGCTTCGGTTTTGGTTCCGGTTTCGTTCTTCAATATTTATTTCGATTTCGGTTACGGTTTCGTTCCGTTTTCGGTTTCCAAACAAAAACACAAACACAATAAATTTTACTACTACAAATTTCAAGTATGTAGTAGCTTCAAAATAGGTCTGAATTTTCATAACTTTTTCCATAATAGAATTTCTCAAAACCAAATCGTCAAAAACATTAGTATGAGTGGTGCTTTCTGAGACATGCCTGACCATTTCTTTTTCAGATCTCGTTAATTTTTTTCGATGGCTTCATTCAACTATAGTCAAACTTCCCCTTTCAGAATTTTGATGCTGATGTCAAAACGTGTATTTTGTCACCTTGCTCGACAATCTTCCTTGACAATTTTCAGGGCACCTCTTTGTAAAAGAAAATACCTACATATGTGCCCACTAAAAGAAGTGAGGTATTAAAAAAATTCCAAACCGTTTTGAACCGGTTCCGGCTTTTGAAACGGTTTCAGTTTTGTTCTTTTTCAGATCAAAATAACGGTTACGGTTTCGGTTTCGGTTTTGAAAAATTAATCGGTTTTAATCGGTTACGGTTTCGGTTTTAGTCCTTGTAAATTGATATAACTTGAGTAAAAATAGAGATATTTGCATGCAATTTGATATATATATATATATGGCCAAGGTACCAGAAAACCGAATGATAACCACACCCCCTTTTTCGATATCGAAAATTTCGAAAATCACATAAATTGACATATTTCGGTTGCTGAAAGGGCTAAAATGATACAATTTTCATTCTATTATAATTTTTTAATACATTTTTATAAGTGGGCGTGGCACCGCCCTGATGAAATTGGATGAAATCGCCCTCCAACCACGCCCAGTTTCAATATCGACCATCTCGAAAATCACTTAAATTGACATAATTAGGTAACGGATATGGCTAAAATGATATTATTTGTTAGGATGAACCCCCTAGTCATTCTATTATAATGTTTTGATTAATTTTTAGAAGTGCTGTGGCACCGCCCACTTTAAAGGGAGGCATTTTTTGAAAATTCGACTGGTCATACGTTTTAAACTGATTACGGTAGGATTGTGAAATTTAGCACAAGGTATACTAGCATTCTAGGGAGACGAAATCGCTTCTTGACTAGAGTTTATCCCTGCCAATTTGGCTACACGCACTGAAGTTTAAACTTTAAACTCTGTAAACCCGTGCCTTAGAGGGTAAAAAAGTGATCCTTCCACAATCCGAACACTTTCTAGACATCGATCACCAGGTAGTTTTCGTTCATACAAGAGTTCGCCCCATGCTTGAAACCTTCAGTAAGTCGATACATTTTTTTTGTTGATATGCTTTAAATTTAAAATTACACCTCACATTCTATCACTTACGCCTCTCTACCTGTAAATCTCGACAAAGAAACTCCGTAACAAATTGCTAAGGTCAAATTTGGCGAATTCAAATGAACCAGTTCGACACCGTTCACACTGGCTAATTTGCATGTGGCTCCACCTTCCCTGCGAGAATCGACACGACAAAAAGCCACCGAAAAAATGCACCACCGTGATTTTTTAAACACCTATAGAGTAATAATAAAAGAAGAGTCAAAAAGGCTTCTGTCTTTCCCTGTTAGAAATAGCCAATTTGAAAAAAAAAAAACTAGTTGAAATTGTTATTTACAGCTGTGCATCGTGCAAAAGTTATCACTCGGCAATTACCCATTAATTTCTTGTTGGGCAATTCTAAATGTAGAACACAGGCAGGGTTGCTATTTTGAGGAACTGTGGATTGTATTGTTCGGCAAATGAGGTCAAATGTGATGGTATCCCAAATTTGGAAAATGAGATTTGTATGGAGAAAACCGCCAAATTTGCCAATTTTGGTGCGGTGTAAATGTACTATAAGTTTTAATTGTAATAACAACTAAAATATTCATACATACATATAAACTGGTATTTTTACAATACATTCAATCACAATCTTTTCTTAGAAAAGCAATCATATCTTTTAGGTGATCAGTTCAGATTGGTTTGATAGATACTTTCGATTTCATTAGCCACAGCTTGAACGTTTAACAAAAGCCAATGGCTGGAAAGTGAAATCAGCTAACAAAGACACACATAAGTCTTTACATACCAAAGCATACATATGTCTGCATGCTTCAACTAAAAGCTATGCAACAGTTGGCCATAAGCTTAATGGTATTATATATATATATATATATATTATATTAGGGCGGGTCGAAAAACTGCTATATGCTTAATTTTTTGATACGGTTAGTCAGAACATGCTCCTCAGATCTTTCTTAAAGACTAAAGATATGACCCGCAAACTATCTGAGTAGTCGAAGGTCTTATTGACGGTTGAGTGGAAGATCACAATTTGTATGAAGAACGACCTGTAAATTTTGGCGGATTTTGTCTTCCCTGGTAGCAAGAGAAGTCGCTACTCACGGCTGGATAAGTTAAACGTTTTGACTTTCCCAATCCAATTGGAGGCTTGGGTTTTATTACGGTAATCGAAGCCAAAGCAGTGATTTTTCCCCAACTTTGTGTCTTTCTGTCTGTATTCTTGCTCGCGTATTACTCAAGATCCGCTGTGTGAAATTCAACGCAATTTCCATCAATGGATTCCGACTTAAGGTTGAGGATTTATACCAAATAAAAACATTTCAGTCCCACTTTCTATTTGAGTGCGTGGCGACTCCTATGAGGTTTTGGCGTTTTTTTGACCCACCCTAATGTGCAGTTATATTCATGTACATAAATTATTGTACATATTGTACTAGCAGGTTTGTGACACAAGCGGCTAAAGTTCATTGACATCATAAAAATCTACAACGGTTAAGAGTAGAGTTGAGCAGAGCCACCGGTGCCATGACGATTTTTGATTGCACATTAAAACTTACGATTTCATGAAGATTTTGTTATTCATATAAATACATGCTAACATATGTACCTACGTTCATACTATGAGTAAGTTAGGCATGAAGCTTCGAAAAGCTAGATTCACAAGTTTCCGTTCAAGGTATACGAAAACCCCAATGGGCACATCCCCTTTTGTTTACAACGTTATCCGAAGAAACTTATTGTTAGAGACCTAGAACGCGTTAAAGACCATGGACTCTGAAACTGGAAAATATTCCTATAGGTTTGAGGATATTCTGTGGCACTTCTATTGGGCTGACAACAATTTCCTTGATTTTTGTATAAAAGCCAGAAATGTTCCTAGGTGTAAGGTTGTTCTCTCATAAACTAAAAGTTTTATCCGATAACTAAACCTTAGAATCGACAAGGGAGCCCAAGTCGTTTATACTTTTTATGAACATGAAATGGCATTATAACTTTGTGCCGATGTTTGTAAGTATGACTAGAAGAGATAGACCCACCAATAAGTATAGATACCGATATGATCGGAGCGATGAGCTGAATTAATTCACCCATGTCCGTCTGTCCGTCCGCCTGTCATTTGCCTGTTATTTTGTAACTATCGCTCTTTTTGCATGTTAAATGTCGGGGTAGTGGGGTCGCTAGCCTCGTACCCCCATCCTTAAATTTCGGGGACGCCCCTGAAAATATACCGCCCATACCTCAGTTTTTTCAATTTCCGTTCCATGGGTTCATATTTCATTCAAATCGGTCAAACGGTTCGCTCACAGGAGGTTCCTAAAGTTTTTCATTTGGCGTATTTATATATAGATAGATTTATCCGCGTAAGAAAGTCACTTTTTTATAGTTTGTACATGTTTTAAATGACGTGACTCATATTCATAAAAGGTTTCTATGAAGCCTTCGGCACAGCCGAAAACAATCTTTTCCTTACTTGTTTTTTAATATTTTAGATATTACTGTGCAAAAAAAATTGGCACTTCCCAAAGGCCATAAAGATATAAACAGTCAGGCCTAATTAAGCATTTAATATTACAAAAAGTTCAATATTTTTTGTAGAGATCTAAGGTATCCTTAGGTTAGGACTACTTCCGAGGGCGACGAAAAAACAATTATAAGAAAGAACAAATTACTACCACCTCTGTAGGACTCAGCGAATATTATATAAAACTTTAAGATTAAGTTAGGAAGAAGAAGATTTTTGTTTTACACATAGGTTAGGTTCAAGTGGCTGCCGCAGAGGCACACCTAGGCCAGTATTAAAAGGCCCGTTGTGATACCACCAACACTAGGAAAGTCAGTTCCGGGACCCTGCCATATGGAAAATCCCTATATTATCGGGATTCTCCACATAGCAGAATCCCGGGACTGACGCTCCTAAACCGACATCGTTACTCCTCCTCGAACCACTTAGATGACTTTATGAAGGCCATCAAGTCCAATATGTCCAGTTCCGCGATCTAGCAGCCGACGCCAGGAAGGGAACTCCCAAAAAGCCCGTTCTCGCGCCGCTTAAGACCGGGCAGTTGCAGATGAGGTGCCTCACCGTTTCCTCTTCCTCAGCATCTTTGCAGCTCCTACAGCATCGTTTTACACATAAGCAACAACGAAAAAGTTTCTTGACGAAACTTACCCATGGTAATAGCTAAAACTGGCATATTCCCGAAACTATGAATTGTTCTCTTCTCATCTCTCGACTCGGGTTTTCTCAATACCTGGGTTGCCACTTTTAAAATTGTTTTTCTACCAAAAACCAACTGGAAACCTACCAAAATGGCTTTCATCCTCCAAAAGTTTTGTTCCGACAATTTTTTAATGAGTTTTTTCCCCGTACCGGGGTCTTAGGTCATTGTGATTTCAAATATCCAAGAAATACGACAAGCATATCGGCCTCTAAACAGATCACCCGTCCTGGACCCAGTACCAAAATTTTTGAAAATCAGTTTGCATCACAACTGATGCTAGCAAGCCAGACGGTTAACAATAATGCATATATACATACATACCTGTACACTTTCATTTCTGCCGGGCCCTGGTATATCTGATGATGTGTTAGCTGAGCATAAGAATAAATTAGATTAGAGAGCAAGGTGTGATTTGTTGCTGCTCGCCAAGCACAAAACCTTTCATGATGGTGATGATGATGATTTGTATTTAAAAATATCCCTATGTCCTTGTATGACACGACTATGTCGTTATAAAACAATAATTAGAGAAATCGGTCCAGTAGATCGGGTATTTTGGCCTTACAAAGTTTTTGTTTTTAATTATGGATACACCGTATGGATTAACTGAGCTGCTCAGCGTTTTGCTTGTACTAAAAAAAAAAAAAAAAAAACTAATGGCGGCGATATACCAACAAGTTATCATAACCTCTAACGAGATTTTTAGCCGAGCCTCTCTTTCCAACTTGTGGTGTGTTGCTTTTCAGTTTTCCTACAAGTTGGCGGGACCTACAGTTTTTTGCCGACTCCGAACGGCACTTGCAAAGCAAATGAATTTTTTGCTGAGAAGCTTCTCATGGCAGAAATACACCCGGAGAGTTTGCCACTACTGCCGAGGGGCGACCCCGTTTAGAAAATTTTTTTTTCTTAATAATTTTTGATATTACTTTTGCCTTGCATCGAACCGCCACGACTTGGTGTAGAAGGCCAAACACTTAACCGCTACACCACGGCGGCCGCTTTTGATATAATGAACCCACTAACAGGATAGCTATTTACATTTTTTCGAGCAGAAGTCTGGCCTCAAATATTGGTACCGCGAAACAAGTAAGGGGGTCACCGTTTATCCATTTAACACCATCCTTATGGATCGTGAGACAAAGAATAACTATTGTTGTTATTTTTGTTTTGCTTGAAAGTCACAAGCAAACATTGCTGTTGGATTAAAAAAGGTCAAAAGTAATTTTCAGGCTTACCTAAATATTTACATACGAAGACGAACTTTTCAACTCTTTATTCAACTATTGACTACAAAATTTTACTCAATTTCAATTGTTGTTTGTCTGTAGGTATGTTTTGTCCATGTCGTGACGTTGGAGATTAACACAAAAACCTGTCCAGCTATCCGATAAGCTGCGACATTGTGATGAACCCGTTCAAACTCAGGTTTGAATTTTTGTTTGCCTTGTTAAGGTTTGCGTTAGCAAATGAAAAGCCATTTCCACTTTCTCCATTTCTTTTACAAAAAAAGTAAATAAATTAAAATAATGTAAATACATAAATTTAAAGACACAAAAATAAGCAGTAAATTAACTAAAAAGAAGCGGCGCCGACTCCGATTTCAACTCAAATTCGAGTTTGTATTTAAATGAGACGCGCCGGGGCAGCGGTGGCAGCGCGCCTACTGTAGCAGCACGTTTGGGTCGCGCTGGCAATTCTCGCACGATACGCTTGCAGGCAACGGAACTTGTACGTCAGTTTTGCTAATGACACAGGAGGTGAAGTCGAGGGCGAGGTGATGAGCGCTTCGAACTTGTTTACAGCTCGTTAAACCGCTATGGCTGCCTACTGACATTAGCGCGCACAACAAAAAAGCTTTCTCACCAACTGCACTCGTGTTGTTGTTGTTATTGTTGTCGCCCAATGCACTGCTATCCGCCAGCAGCAGTATGCGCCATCCCAAACTTCAGCTGAGGTCGCTTAAATACGGATAAAACTCTGAATTTTCATTCATTTTCAAGTGAAACATTTGCCGCGATGCAACACGGCCGTGAGTCAAAGTTGCGAGGAAGCGCCGCGCGCATGCGTGAAAAGTGGAAAAAATTAAAAACAAATTGTATCCTCATAATGGTTGATAAGATAGTTTTCACATCGTCATTACAGCTACAAATACTTCAATGAGTTGGCACGTCAAGCGCACACTTCAAAGATATCATTGCGCCACACCGCGCTCGAAGGACTTTGCCCGCCGCGTGATCCACCCAGTTGTATGCCAGCATCGGCGCGTTATCGCACACATGATGGCACGTGTAACAGCAGACGCAGACCACGTTGGGGCGCTTCACAAATGCCATTCAATCGTTTTTTGCCACCAGAGTATGGTGATGGTGTGGACTCGGTACGCATGTCGGTGGATGGTGGACCATTAGCCTCATCGCGCTTCGTTAGCCTTTTGGTGCATGGGGCGCGCGAAGGTGAGGCGCCGGTAACGCTGATGACAGCGCAGTGGGGGCAGCTGCTGGATCATGATATGACCTCAACGGCGCAACCGAGGTAAGCGTATATTTCTTGCTGATATAAATCACCCTCTCTACTCAACTTTTTCTCTCTCCTTTTTTTGCATTGTAGATCCATCAACGGCTCAGTGCCAAGTTGCTGTGGCAGCACTGATTTTCATCCATCTTGCTTTCCTATCAAAGTACCGCTCGACGATCCGTGGTTGGCTCCACTCAAAGTGCGTTGCTTAGAGTTCTTACGTTCAGCGCCCGCACAACGACGCGACTGTATACTCTCATGGCGCGAGCAAACCAATCAAGCCACCTCCTACATCGATGCATCGCCCATTTATTCGAATAGCGTAAAATCGTCAGACAATGCACGCGTCTTTCGCAATGGCCTACTAGTATTTGGACGCGGTAATCCCACAGAGGACGCTTGTCAACGTGGCGCTTTAGCTACACACTGCATACGCGCCGGCGATGGACGTAGTGGTGAGCAGCCAGGCTTGCTGGCACTTCATCACGTTTGGGTGGGCGAACACAATCGCTTGGCAATGGAGCTGAGTCAAATGAATCTGCACTGGAGCGATGAGAAGATCTATCAAGAGGCACGTCGCATAGTTGGCGCCATGTTTCAGCACATAACGTACAGGGAGTTTTTGCCAATCGTGTTGGGTCGCGAGGTCTGCAAGCTATTTGATTTAGAGCTGTTGAGTAGTGGCTATTATGAGGGATACGATCCAAAGACCAATCCAACGATAGCAAACTCATTTGCGGCGGCAGCATTTCGCTTTGGTCATTCATTGGTACAAAACTCCTATATGCGCTGCGATCGGTTTCACAATTTTTTGCGTAATAGTAAGTAGCGCGTATGAGATGAGAGATGGCGCGTCGTTAAATAAATTTCTCTTTCTATTATCTTCCAGATGTTAGCCTACATGAAGAGTTTCAACGCGGTGATATTGGTTCACCCGGCTCGCTACACCGCCTGTTGCGTGGCTTGGTGAATCAACGTGCGCTCAAACGCGATGAGTTTATAACGCCGGAACTAACGAATCATCTCTTTCAAACACCAGGTATAACAGCGAAAATGCCCCTCCTCGAAGTTGGCTTTGACCATTTTCTTATTTTCTCTCTGTAAGGTTTCCCATTCGGCTTGGATTTAGCCGCTATCAACATTCAGCGCGGACGTGATCATGGTGTGCCACCCTACACCGCCTGGCGTGTTCCTTGTGGTCTTACGCCCATAAATAGTTGGGAGGAATTTTCCAACGTCGTCGGCCCACAGTCAGCGCACCGAATCAGCCACGCCTACCGCAGCGTCCATGATATTGATCTGTTTGTGGGCGGCATTGCTGAGCGCCCAGTTGTGGGTGGTCTCGTCGGTCCCACGTTTGCTTGCATTATTGCTCAACAATTTAGCAACTCGCGTAAAGGTGATCGTTTTTGGTATGAAAATGGAGGTTTTGAGAACTCTTTCACGCCCGCGCAGCTCACCTCCATAAGACGCGTCTCCCTAGCGCAGATTCTCTGCCGGTCTGTGGGTGGTGGCACTATGCAACCGCATGCTTTTTTACCTACCGAGGTGGAAGGTAACGAACGGCAGGTGTGCGGCACAGGCACATTTACTCCATTTGACTTGAGACCCTGGATTGAGAACGACCCCTTCACGCAGGCTCCCTCGACAAGTGCAACACAAGAACCAGATCGTGTTTTTAATATTGTATCGACTGACGATAAGAAAGAGTCGCTGACGACTGGTACAATACACGTAGTGAAAGACAATAAAGTGGGCTTTCCAAATCGCCAACGTCCCACAGACAACAAAAACATACTCGCTCCTGGGAGCAGCGGTTTTGTGCAAGGAGTCCAAGTACCGGGTGAGGTTATACGCATTAATGACAAACTGGACATACGAAAAAAAGTTACGCCAGCAAGAAGGCCAACTGGGACCGCAAAACCAATAAAAGGGATCAATAACAAGCTGGATAAGGGTCCAACCAAGTTGACCCTGAACTTACGTGGTGTTACCGTACGACGGCCGCAAGCGACTAGACGCACTACTCCCCTAGAAATACTTACAGCAGAGGAGACAAAACAAAAGGGTACGGAACTAAAAGCAAATGAGACCCATACTAGAAAGATGCAGGGAAAGAAGGAGGCGACGAGTGCGAACAAGAAAGAAGCGCGAACTGATGGTATAGACGTAAAAGAAGACTTTCTACTAAACGAGTCATTGACAACAGCGAAGTCAACCGAACTGCTAGAACACAGAGAACTTGACGAAAATTTGGAAGACAAAGAAAAGGAAAGCGAAACTCAAGTGCGAGAGACTTCGGACGACGATAACAACGCAGAAATAAGTACTAGAGACCTAAATAGTTCTACCAAAAAGGACGACAAAATACCTCCACGACAAAACGTGGAAGGAAAGCCACAGAACTTACCAGGACACAGTAAAGAACAACTAAGCTATACCAAAAAAAACAACAGGACTCACATACCAAAAGAAACTAACGAACAAACCCAAACAAAAAACGCAGAAATTCGAGATCAATCCAGATCTGGCGAATATGATAATATCAATTTGACACGAATAACACAGAAGAAACAAGATTTGGGAACAATAAACGAAGACCTTTTAACAAAGAACGCAGGAATACCCACCAAAGATCAGCTTAACGGGGAAAAGCAAGGCAGTAGGAAGGCTGATCCTGACCGACAATCAAAGAATAGCGAGGACTACAGCCAAGATAAGCTACCGACAATTTCAGAAACTAACTCAGAACAGCTATATGGAGAACTAAAAACAGGACGAACCCACGAAAATCTAACAAACAAAGTTGAAGGGCTTACAATGACAACAATTGAAAAGCGTGTAAACAAGGAACCACTAGCTACGAAAGACAATAAAAATACAACAGGAACTACAATTTATAAGAACAACTTGCAAAAGAACTTTTACGACGAGGAAGCGACAGTCAAAGGAATAAAACAAGATACTAACGAAACCAGTAGAGATAAACTGAGCATAGATCACGACGAAAGGGCATTAGAAGACGATGGTAAACTGAAAGTGAAATTTAATGACAGATATAAATCGGACAATACTTACATCGTTACAGACGAAACTGTGTCTACACCAACAAATCCACCTCCGACGAAGCCAACTTCGACTGAAGAAGAACACATAACTGATACCCAAGAAGATAAAATAAAAACAACAGACCGAAAGGACTCCAAACAAACTTATTCGAACTCGAAACTGAACAAACTTGAGGACAAGGATAAAAACGAAGCAAGTAGTTGGACTTTCGAAACACAACAGACTAGACCCCAGACTGATAAGAACAATGACGAAGTAGAAACAACAGAACCTGCGAACTCAAAACCAACCTTATCGAACTCAAAAGTAGACAAAACTGCTACCGATAACAAAGTAGATGACAATGTCGAAGAAATCAGAGACCTTACAGACCCTGAGTTAGCTTCCAGCTCACAATTGAGGGAAAGTACAGATTACATAACGTTTGACGACAAATCGAAATATGAGGAGGGTACCACGATTTTTGAATCTCAAGAAAACAGTTCGCGGCCTAGGGAAAACAAAAACGATAATGCGCAAAACGATACCAAAAGATCAAATCACACAAATCCTACAAGTGAAACAAGTTCTACAACTCTTGAAGCCCAACAGAGCACCGAAGACATAAACCCTATGAAACAAGGACAAACAAACGATGAACAAAAACGTTTGAAACGCCGACGAACTGAGGGCACAAGCAAAGAAATTGAACTCAAAGGATTGACTACGAATAACGATACCAAACCTGGAAGACATACGAAAACAACAAAACCCACGAGTCTAACGAAGACACCAACCACAACCACGCCACGTAAAACTACAATCACACGAACGACTAGTCGACAAGTTGAACTGCGGCAGTATCAAACGCGACCACAGAAAGTAGTAGTAAATGGACCCAATTCCGACCAATACGAAATCGAAATAAACATACGCCAAACAAACCAAAAACAATCACTCACTGAACAACAGACGGCGAGTGCTGCGACCAACCCCTACACAAATTATCCTACAACCTATAAGCCCTACTATGGCTATGACAGATACACGACCAATTACGTAGGAACATATCACCCTAACAATAAAGTCACAATACCGGCAATTAATGCACAAGCGCGACGAACTAGACCACCGACCATTATTTATGTAGATGACCCAGAAGACCGTTACACTAGACCAACAACGCCACGTGCTCCGGGATTATTTCAAAATATATTAACGTATGCTACAAGTGGTTTGAACAACTTTAACAAACAACAACAAGCTAGTCCACATAGTACGACAAACATACAAAAGGAACGCCCCACATATGGAGCTGGAGGTGAGCTGAGTGCGAATGGTATCAATCACATTTACTCACCGAACTCACATTATATACCACGTCCGGGTTCGCAGACGCATGAACTACCTGCATATCCAGCCGTACCATTGGCAGCTAGCCTGAGTCAGGTGGGTAGTGTAGCGAGTAGTGGTGTTGTGCAAGCAACGAGTAGTGCGATTAGCTCTGGGAACTTCGGTAGCATCAGCGGTGTAGCGCAAGCGAATGGCGCAGATAGCACTTTCAGTTTTAACATAAGACCGAAACCGAGTCAAACTCAGCTACCTTTGCCGATTAATGAAATTAATGGTGGTGGAAGCTATGGTCTATTTCCTACACAAACTAATATCTTCAGTCAACTACCGAATCCTAGTTTTGGGAATCATGCGAACTCTGCGGCTTCATCGAGCAATCATTACAACTATGGTAATGCTAATAAGCCGAGTGATAATAGTCCATTTTCTAGTGCAAATAAAAGACCACAACAGGACTCATATTATGGTTACTATGGACAGAAACAAAAACTACCGCTACAACAAAAGACTGAGTTGGACCGTATTGAAAATGAACAAGATTATGACGAGTTTGTGTTTGCGCGCACATTGGAGCCAATTAAGGCGAAAAGCTCAAGGAGCAACGAGACTAACAAAGACGATAAAGACGAGTCTCACAAGAGCGAAGAAAGGGGGAACGAAAACGATTACGATTACACAGACGATAGCTTGGAGGGGAGTGGGGAATTTGAACGAGACGGTTATGTAAGGCCTGAAGACGTAATAAATACAGTACTAAAATCTAAAGAAAACGAACTAAGAAATTGGACAAGCAACACGAACTGCACTACAAAACCTTTGGACGACAATTACGTGCTACCAATTTTGAATACGTCGAGCATAAACTCTCTGGAAAATAAAGACTTATACAAAAAAACTGAAGACACAATCACAACAGCTCTCAACAATAGTGTGACTACGACGTCATATAATGTAACTAACTTTCCTGATATAATGGAAAAAAACTTCAACAATGACATATTGGCCGTAGACTATGAAGGCGAAATGACAGAAAATAAACTTGTTACACCTGAAAGGACGGTTAAGACTTCCTCGACAAAGGAGACTCGAGAAAAAACTGTAGAGACTTCTTCACCAAAGGTAACTGGAGAAATAACTATAGAGACTTCAACAAACGAGACTCGAGAAACCCCAAGACAGACTTCAATAAACGGCATTCCTGAAAAAACTATAGAGATTTTATCAAACCAGAATCGAGAATTAACACTAGATACAAGAATAGAACGCACAAAGATTGAACCATTTCTCACTGGGGAAATTGCTTTTGCGCCCATCAAAATTCTGAACAAATTAGAACGGTATGTAAAACAAAATTAGGGTTGGCTATGCAAACTTGGTATAGTAGAGAAGGTGACTTGTGGTCTGGTACTTATACTGTACTTTCAATCAGTTAGTTTCAATTCACAAATGTGTAACTACTTTTCGGTTCAAACAACCGAGTAAGTTCTTGCTCTTAGATAGTCCAAATCGACCCCCGTTTCATGTTCCCTGGTGCCAAACCAGCATAACCAAGCCTTAAAAAATATTGAAAATTGTTTTTGTAAACTCTATATTTACTTTCTTTACTCAGTCCCGACCATTGGCTTATTTACGATTCACCTGAAAACTATACAGGGCTGCCTGAATTACCCGCAATGTATGCTGAGGACTCATCAGCTCCTACGGATGAGGTACCAAAGCCTTTCCAAGGTTTGACCAGCTTATGGGTAAAGAAAATTAAAAAAGATAAAGAGAGAAACAGAGAACAATTCCTTGCGTCTAAACAAATATCACACATACTAAGTCTTAATGAATCGAGTGCACCGTTGGGCGCAAAATTTTTAACAACCGCTGTGTCAGGGAATGTGACACTCACATGAATTCATGTTCTAGCTTGTTCTGGGTTAAATTAGTATTCCATAATTATATTGAACTATGTATACGAGTAAAGTTATTTATTTATTTATTCTATTTATTATAACTTTTGTAGTTGATAATTTTATTAAAAAAAT
Organism: Campiglossa producta; assembly: GCA_964058755.1. Lineage (NCBI taxonomy): Eukaryota > Metazoa > Arthropoda > Insecta > Diptera > Tephritidae > Campiglossa > Campiglossa producta. The sequence continues at coordinate 46,004,645 of CAXKVI010000001.1, read as the reverse complement.
ATGTTTTTGTAAAACCAATTTTAGGCAAAATTATTTCAGTATACTTCCAGTTGTCTATTAAATTTGAAAAACTTGTCATTTTTAGATCATGCCGTGGTAGAGCCGGAAATCTTTTTGATACGTCTTTTTTGCGAACACGGCTAGGCATACTTTCCCGACTTTATATGGGGCTTATAAGGGGAGGAATCAAAGGAATGAGAAACAATTTTAAGGTGGGTTATTTGTATCCCACGAATTACTCAAATTCGTACACCTCGGCATTTCTTAGGCTACGCTCACACTGCAACCGATTTTTTCATCCGATCCGACGTTCTATTTTATCGGGCGAGCATAGTTTGTTTACATTCGGATGAAATCGGGGAGCTCACTTAAAACACATGCGTGTGGATGTGTGTTTGCTACCGGACGGCAAAAGTCGGTTGCAGTGTGAGCGTAACCCTGTCGCTGAATTTTTATTCGTATATATATATCCATGTCTGCGAATTGGCCGAACAGATTATAATAAATTCTTTGACCATCATTACAGCACCTCGCAATGGGTATATATTCTGTGGCCGTCATTAGAATGGAATCGCCTGAGGTTTATAGCTGTGTAAAAGTACCTAATGTATATAGGAATGGGTTGAGGTATCAAATACCTTATTCCATTCCACTGTAGTATCTTTTACTCAATTAAATTACAGAAACACTTTCTTTTAAAATCAAATATTGAGTTATCAAAAATATTGAAGTTTGTTGAAAAATTATATTCAAGAAATACAGATGTTGGAATTTCAATTTGTTAATTAAGCTGTACGTTATTGTAACGGAAATTTTTAAATTAAGTATACGCTAAACATCCTTTAATAAAATAACTGTGTACTTATTCAATAAATAAGAGGCACCACAATTGGGGGCTCAACCGGGATACTTCAGCTAGACGGCGAAATTTAAAAAAAAAGTGTTTGCCTAAAATTTGAATCCATGTACAAGACTTATTGAGAAAAGGATAAAACCAAAGAGGTCCTGAACATAGAGACAAGGCAAACAATTATTATTACAAGAGAGGTGCTGATTAATTGGAAACGGAAGCTTTGGAAGAACAACAAGCGAATAGCAAAAAGATATTGAGTTTGGCAAAGGACGATTTCGAAAGAATTTGGGATGAAACTGAAAAATTAATGGAAGGTTGTAAGTCAATACAAAGAGTAAGAGGAATTGGAATAAAGCAAGCCAGAAACGAGGTATGATTTGAGAGCTATAATAAAGAGGGGTTTTAAAACAAGAACAATAAAATAAGAAGATTACATAAAGAAAATCTACAAATTTTCCATGAAGAAGAAGACAAATGTCTTAAAGCTTCATTGAACGATTTTTAAAATTTGAAAACTTCGTAAATGATTTCTATCTGGAAGATATACGTATGTACCTGAAAAAGATGAGAAGATTAATAAAGGAGATACAGTTAATGAAACAAAGATCAAGAGGAGAACAAAAGCGAATTTGAAAAATTGAGGATTATATATTGAACACTGACAGGTTCACAAACTAACCACAAAACCACGAGTTTGTGTTTGCGCGCACATTGGAGCCAATTAAGGCGAAAAGCTCAAGGAGCAACGAGACTAACAAAGACGATAAAGACGAGTCTCACAAGAGCGAAGAAAGGGGGAACGAAAACGATTACGATTACACAGACGATAGCTTGGAGGGGAGTGGGGAATTTGAACGAGACGGTTATGTAAGGCCTGAAGACGTAATAAATACAGTACTAAAATCTAAAGAAAACGAACTAAGAAATTGGACAAGCAACACGAACTGCACTACAAAACCTTTGGACGACAATTACGTGCTACCAATTTTGAATACGTCGAGCATAAACTCTCTGGAAAATAAAGACTTATACAAAAAAACTGAAGACACAATCACAACAGCTCTCAACAATAGTGTGACTACGACGTCATATAATGTAACTAACTTTCCTGATATAATGGAAAAAAACTTCAACAATGACATATTGGCCGTAGACTATGAAGGCGAAATGACAGAAAATAAACTTGTTACACCTGAAAGGACGGTTAAGACTTCCTCGACAAAGGAGACTCGAGAAAAAACTGTAGAGACTTCTTCACCAAAGGTAACTGGAGAAATAACTATAGAGACTTCAACAAACGAGACTCGAGAAACCCCAAGACAGACTTCAATAAACGGCATTCCTGAAAAAACTATAGAGATTTTATCAAACCAGAATCGAGAATTAACACTAGATACAAGAATAGAACGCACAAAGATTGAACCATTTCTCACTGGGGAAATTGCTTTTGCGCCCATCAAAATTCTGAACAAATTAGAACGGTATGTAAAACAAAATTAGGGTTGGCTATGCAAACTTGGTATAGTAGAGAAGGTGACTTGTGGTCTGGTACTTATACTGTACTTTCAATCAGTTAGTTTCAATTCACAAATGTGTAACTACTTTTCGGTTCAAACAACCGAGTAAGTTCTTGCTCTTAGATAGTCCAAATCGACCCCCGTTTCATGTTCCCTGGTGCCAAACCAGCATAACCAAGCCTTAAAAAATATTGAAAATTGTTTTTGTAAACTCTATATTTACTTTCTTTACTCAGTCCCGACCATTGGCTTATTTACGATTCACCTGAAAACTATACAGGGCTGCCTGAATTACCCGCAATGTATGCTGAGGACTCATCAGCTCCTACGGATGAGGTACCAAAGCCTTTCCAAGGTTTGACCAGCTTATGGGTAAAGAAAATTAAAAAAGATAAAGAGAGAAACAGAGAACAATTCCTTGCGTCTAAACAAATATCACACATACTAAGTCTTAATGAATCGAGTGCACCGTTGGGCGCAAAATTTTTAACAACCGCTGTGTCAGGGAATGTGACACTCACATGAATTCATGTTCTAGCTTGTTCTGGGTTAAATTAGTATTACATAATTATATTGAACTATGTATACGAGTAAAGTTATTTATTTATTTATTCTATTTATTATAACTTTTGTAGTTGATAATTTTATTAAAAAAATATGTTTTTGTAAAACCAATTTTAGGCAAAATTATTTCAGTATACTTCCAGTTGTCTATTAAATTTGAAAAACTTGTCATTTTTAGATCATGCCGTGGTAGAGCCGGAAATCTTTTTGATACGTCTTTTTTGCGAACACGGCTAGGCATACTTTCCCGACTTTATATGGGGCTTATAAGGGGAGGAATCAAAGGAATGAGAAACAATTTTAAGGTGGGTTATTTGTATCCCACGAATTACTCAAATTCGTACACCTCGGCATTTCTTAGGCTACGCTCACACTGCAACCGATTTTTTCATCCGATCCGACGTTCTATTTTATCGGGCGAGCATAGTTTGTTTACATTCGGATGAAATCGGGGAGCTCACTTAAAACACATGCGTGTGGATGTGTGTTTGCTACCGGACGGCAAAAGTCGGTTGCAGTGTGAGCGTAACCCTGTCGCTGAATTTTTATTCGTATATATATATCCATGTCTGCGAATTGGCCGAACAGATTATAATAAATTCTTTGACCATCATTACAGCACCTCGCAATGGGTATATATTCTGTGGCCGTCATTAGAATGGAATCGCCTGAGGTTTATAGCTGTGTAAAAGTACCTAATGTATATAGGAATGGGTTGAGGTATCAAATACCTTATTCCATTCCACTGTAGTATCTTTTACTCAATTAAATTACAGAAACACTTTCTTTTAAAATCAAATATTGAGTTATCAAAAATATTGAAGTTTGTTGAAAAATTATATTCAAGAAATACAGATGTTGGAATTTCAATTTGTTAATTAAGCTGTACGTTATTGTAACGGAAATTTTTAAATTAAGTATACGCTAAACATCCTTTAATAAAATAACTGTGTACTTATTCAATAAATAAGAGGCACCACAATTGGGGGCTCAACCGGGATACTTCAGCTAGACGGCGAAATTTAAAAAAAAAGTGTTTGCCTAAAATTTGAATCCATGTACAAGACTTATTGAGAAAAGGATAAAACCAAAGAGGTCCTGAACATAGAGACAAGGCAAACAATTATTATTACAAGAGAGGTGCTGATTAATTGGAAACGGAAGCTTTGGAAGAACAACAAGCGAATAGCAAAAAGATATTGAGTTTGGCAAAGGACGATTTCGAAAGAATTTGGGATGAAACTGAAAAATTAATGGAAGGTTGTAAGTCAATACAAAGAGTAAGAGGAATTGGAATAAAGCAAGCCAGAAACGAGGTATGATTTGAGAGCTATAATAAAGAGGGGTTTTAAAACAAGAACAATAAAATAAGAAGATTACATAAAGAAAATCTACAAATTTTCCATGAAGAAGAAGACAAATGTCTTAAAGCTTCATTGAACGATTTTTAAAATTTGAAAACTTCGTAAATGATTTCTATCTGGAAGATATACGTATGTACCTGAAAAAGATGAGAAGATTAATAAAGGAGATACAGTTAATGAAACAAAGATCAAGAGGAGAACAAAAGCGAATTTGAAAAATTGAGGATTATATATTGAACACTGACAGGTTCACAAACTAACCACAATACGATAACCATATATTAATTTAATACGTAATTTGAAATTTCGTATTAAATTCAGTTTTATTTGTGGTAATTAATTATATCTGCAATGGATGCACAAAATATTTTGACTTTCACTGTCGACTGTCCGCGGACACAAAACAAGATTGTCAGAACTACAAGTTACAAAATAGATTATCTACTTCATCATTTGCGTTACATTTGAATTTATTACAACTAGTTGTATTTTATTGTAACACAAACTATTAATTGAATTAAATGCTGAACATCCTTAACCCTAGAATCGTAACACAGTTTTACCCTACGTTAACCCTAGAATGGTAATATATATAAATTTTACGTGTATGTCTCATAAAAAGTGCAGTTACAGTTTACCGCAATTCCGTATAGCTGTTAGCGCCCTGCAGTGCTTTCTTCATTTTTATTGTTGCATTAAAAAGTGAATAATTAATCAATAGTGAGTTCCTGGTTCGCTTTTATCGTTCTTACAAAAAAAAGTGTGTACGTAAATTTTACGTAGTCTTAGCATTAACGTATGTAATATTTTCCAAACTTTCTATACAATTGAACAACAGTTTCTGTGATAAACTTAATAAAACGCAATTACTTAAACTTTTTCATCAAAAGGCGAACCTTTATACTTAACACGTTGTAACTATTTAAAAAAACGGCTGACAACTACATCTTTTTCAATATATAATGAAGCTGCCCTGTGTGGTGAGCATCAAATTAAAATATTCGACGAATGTATGTAGAAATTCTTTTTATTTAGTTTTAAAAACAAAAAAAAACGTACTTTCATTTAATAAAATCAACCCAAAAGAAAAACAGGTTTTTATTAAACATTTATCTAAACTTACTGCCCCAAACGGTGTAGTCAGCGGTAGATCGTGACATTGTGGGGCCCTGGGCTAATGTTACTCGGGGGCCTGTTTTCTATGGTGATGCAGTATGTAAAATGACTGCAATTAATTCTACTTAAGGGTAGAATTTTACGACACATGTGTGAAGATCTGTTATTTAAAAGAGACCAAAGTTGGGCAAACCCGCTTAAACATGTGAAAGCGCAGTAAAAATTAGTGAAATTTCCCGAGTTTTGAGGTGTCTGGTTGAAGTTTTCTCATGGGACGAAGTCTAAAAATGCCTGATACTACTTGTGGGTAGTGTTCTACAAAAAATATTTCTTGAGGTAAACCGGCGTTGCCTTCCATCGAAAATTGTAGTATTTTTTTTTTATGAGCTGAGTATTGGCTCAAGAAAATTTGACGTGTGAAAACATTTCTTGACCATTTCTTGAGCGTTTGTTATATGGAGTTTGACATTTCTTGGCAGGTGAGCAGCCCGCTTTACATTTTAGCATTTAGGTGAAAACGCAGCATTTATTTCTGCATTTAGCATATAAATTTTGACAGATAAAATCCTAGGTAGGTAGGTAGAAGTGGCTGCCGCAAAGGCACACCTAGGCCAGTAATAAAAGGCCCGTTGTGATACCACCAAACACTAGGAAAGTCAGTCCCGGAGCCCGGCCACATGGAAAATCCCAGTGCTATCGGGCTCTCCATATAGCCGAAACCCGGGACTGACACTCCTAACCGACACCGCTACCCCTCCTCGAACCATTTTGATAACTTGATGAAGGCCATCAAGTCCTTTATGTCTAGCTCCGCGACCTGGCTTAAGCTAACCAGGAAGGGAACTCCCAGAGAGCGCCTTCTCGCTCCGCTTAAGGCCGGGCAGTTGCAGATGAGGTGCTCCACCGTTTCCTCTTCCTCATCATCTTTGCAACTCCTGCAGCATCGTCGGTAGGGATAAAATCCTACTTACTGCAACTTTATTTTTGTATTTAGCAATATAAATGCAGAATCAACCCTGCAATCTTCGAAGAAAAAAGGGATTCGAACTCAAACAGTTGAGTAGGCAGTACTGGTTTATTGATATTCTTTCATTATCTTCCATTCTTAAACAATTGCCCAATTTTTTTGTGTTGAAGAACTGGCAAATTCGGCCGCGTGTGTTAAAATTAAATTAAAACAAGTAAGGAAAGCTGTCTTCGGCTTTGCCGAATGCTATATACCTTTCATGAATAAGCGTCACGATTTTCACTGTTCGATCCCCAGTAAAGACTGTTTCAATTTAACTATATTTACTATACACATTACACATCTTTATTATAATTTAAAAAAACTTACAAAATAATAGGATCCGAGATGCAAAATTTTATGTTCCTAACTTTTTAATTGCAGAAGTTTTGGCCAAAAAACCTTATATCTGAACAATCGGTTGTATGGGGGCTATATGTTACATTTGCCCGATCTTGTTGATTTTCACTATATACACTACATAAATAGAAAGTACTCGAGTTGCAAAATTTTACGTTCCTAACTTTTTAATTGCAGAAGTTTTGGTCAAAAAACCTTATATCTGAACAATCGGTTGTATGGGGGCTATATGTTACATTTGCCCGATCTTGTTGATTTTCACTATATACACTACATAAATAGAAAGTACTCGAGTTGCAAAATTTTATGTTCCTAACTTTTTAATTGCAGAAGTTTTGGCCAAAAAACCTTATATCTGAACAACCGGTTGATTGGGGGCTATATGTTATATTTTCCCGATCTTGTTGCTTTTCACATATACTCTACATAAATAGAAAGTAATCGAGTTGCAAAATTTTACGTTCCTAACTTTTAAATTGCAGAAGTTTTGGCCAAAAAACCTTATATCTGAACAATCGGTTGTATGGGGGCTATATGTTATATTTTCCCGATCTTGTTGTTTTTCACATATACTCTACATAAATAGAAAGTAATCGAGTTGCAAAATTTTACGTTCCTAACTTTTTAATTGCAGAAGTTTTGGTCAAAAAACCTTATATCTGAACAATCGGTTGTATGGGGGCTGTATGCTATTCTGGTCCGATCTTGCCAGTTCCGACAAATGATTCCTATATTACAAAATGGTGGCCACATACAAAATTTCAGCCAGATATCTCAAAATTGAGGGACTAGTTTGCGTTCAAACAGACAGACGGACATGGCTAAATCAACTCAGCTTGTCATCCTGTTCATTTCGGTATACTTATTGATGGGTCCATCTCTTCTTCTTCTCATACTTACAAACATCGGACCAAAGTTATAATACCATTTCATGTTCATGAAAGGTATAAAAAGTGAAACTACAAGTGATCTGATGTTTATGAAACAATTTAAATCGATCAAATGTATAAAAAAGTGTAAAACTTTGTTCACGTACTCATAACCTAAAAAAATTGCAACCATGATTCGGATTGAGTGATTGTATACTTTAGCTGTCAACTGCTAATAAATTAGCTAAAATTATAGGAGGGGCATCAAAACACGGGGTTTGGCGTCAGGATCACGAATCCGGAAGCGCTTTTTTAATATTTTGCTTCACTGACGAGATATTTGCAATCAAAGTTGCAAGTTTTCATGTGGTTGTTGTAGTTACATTAGGCTCTCCCTAAAAACGTGCGAAAAAGGGTCACACACCCGGACTTGGCATGGCGTGGCCAAGAGTTATTTTTTATAAGGAACTCAGAAAGGTTTTCTGCACATAAATACCATGGATCCCGCCCCACTTTTGGTATCGGACCCGGGTGATTTTGCGGTAATATAAGTCATAGAAAGTACCCGGTACAATGTGTCCTTTCAATAACCAGCCAGTATGGCAACCTCTAGAAATGCCGATTGTCAAACCAACTGTCATAAATGTAGTGCTTCTCCCTTTCTCCACTGTAAGCCAATGGGGTTTGTTTATATTTCCCTTTCACTTATGCATGACAGCTGTGAACCGCGACAGCGACGCCGCGCTTGGGCTATATTTTCACCCAGACGCGATTAGTGAAAAAATTTCAATTAATGCAAAACTAAATATAATTCAACAATAATATAAACAAAAAAGTGTTCATAATTTAAGAGCGCATAATACTCAACAACAAAATAATACAAAAACGAAGGAAATTAGAGTCATGGCTGTAGACGAGTGTAGACGATTGGCTGTGCTTTGGTTATGAAGGAAATGCAAATGAGCTGTGCTCAAATTAGTACATAAAAAAAACTAAAAAAAGGCTAGTCAGAAGATCGAGAAAGTGCTGAGACGGAAGCTGTGAATCTGCATGCGGCGTATGTATGTATTTCAATTGAGTTTAGTATAGTGGTTCAATTTGAAGCAACAATGGAAGCAGATTTCCACACGTATCCCGAGTCCCTACTCTCTGCTTCCTCCGAAGAAGAAGATGATTTTTCGACAGTTGAAGATAGTTCTGATGATTCGGATGTAGTAAGTAGCTATACACAGCAAATACATGTGCGCCAGCAGTTATGGGGTGGTGCAAAGGATGCAGCAGGCAACGTAAACAGCGGTGCTCCCAAAAATTTGATGCAGAAAATCTTCAATAGAGAAGTAAGATGATTTTAATTTTTGTTTTATGTATTTTACATACTTACATCTTTATATTTAGCGTACTGGTAATTTTGGATGTAAAACACGTTATATGCAAGCGCCGGAGCGTGCATTCGAACAAGTGCCAAATAGATTAAGATTTTGTCTCAAGGATATTGTGCCGAATTGCTTCCTTCAGGGGTACGTAAAATGAAGATATAACCAATGCCTTGCTTATCTTTTATGCTTATTTCAGACACATGTTCATGGGGCTCAGTGCTTGTGGTCAATTCTTGCTGAGCTATAAAGTTAGCTGCAATGACAATATTTTTGCCAGTCATTATGCATTTAGTTATGGATATAAATATACGTAAGTAAATGTTATTCATCTATTATGCATTATTAGTAGCAAGATATTGCAATGCAGCTCAAGAAACCTTAATTCGTCAGAATGGAAATCTCTCTACCATGATAGAAGCACCCATACTTTACATCAAAGGATTATAAGATGAGCAGATATTTGTTGTTGGTGGTTGCAACACTTAATGTATCATGTTTTATAATTTTGCACCTTATTTTTAATGGAATCTGTAGTAGTTTAATGGAATCTGTAGTAGAGGTAAGATAGTCTACCTTTTTGATGGCTGAATGAAATTCTTGTAGTAGCAAGATATTACAGCGCAACTCAAGAGATCTGTATTTGACAGAATAGAGCGACATTGACAATCTGTCTACCATGATAGAAGAACCGATCATCGAAACAATATAAGATGTCTTGTTGGTTGTGGTTACGCTTAGTCTATCAGGTTTTGCATTTTAAGATCTTATTTTTATTGGAATCAGGAGCAGGATTGCTAGGATAGCCGATGTTGTTGAAATACCTATGTACAGTCACTTCTCAGAGCAGAAAACCCAGGACATCGCCATGGATCTCTGCGCAATGGAACCACCCGGGGTTTTACCTCGGCCAAGGACTGTCACTTTCAATGTAACCCTGTTTAGTATGTTTTGTCCCATTCCGAAACTATCATCCTCCCCCCTTGCAGCAGGGCTGCAAGATATTCTATTGTTACGTGCGGGCGTTGAGCCGAACCCCGGACCAAAAGAATGGATATGCAGTGTCTGTTGCAAAAATATATATATTAAACGGTCGCATTCTGTGCACTGCTTCTCGTATAAGAGATGGCTCCATAAATCTGGATGTTCAGGGCTTAACCTTAACATCCACAGACCCCGTACTTTCTTTAGAACTTTCGTGGCCCCTTGTTGTTTGCGCCCTCGGGCGTCCCGCGGTAAGCGCCGTTCAAGCGCACCCCTACCGCCACTTTCTAGTAGCAATACTAATAGTAATAATAATAATGTCTTAACGACTAGCAGCACTTCTGCTATACCCGCCACACAAACTCCAGACTGTTGCTCGTGCCTTATGGCGTCAACATCACGCGCAGCAGCTCAACACTCTCGCTCCCACAGGAGCAGTTTAGACATGAGCAACTCCGAGCACCAGTCTCTCTCTGTTTCTATATCACACCCCCCTCCCGTTTAAATTATCACGTGAGTCAGGATCAACATCTTCTCGCACCTGTCTCTACGTGTACTGTTTGTCGGCAAAGATTATACACGCTCGCGTCATCGGTCAAATGCAATAACTGCTTAGGCCAATACCACGTACATCTATGCTCTGGGCTCGCTAACAGGAACCTCTGGACGGATGCGTTCATCGCACCATGTTGTAACACACCTCAACCTACGACGCCAGCCAACCCACAGCTAACTAGGCTGAGGCACAGCCTTGGTCTTAGCCTACCAACACCTGGGCGAACACATCCGTCTCTCACGCCTATGGTTAACTCGACATCGACCCCACCGGCGCACTTCCAAATCTTACAGCACAACTGTAACGGATTAACTGATAAGATCGCAGAGATAACTAATTTGATGACGCAATATGACATAAAACTTGCCGCAGTCCAAGAAACCAAGCTCAGTCCTAGGTGGGACCTCATTACCTATGGCGGATATAACATCCACCGGAAAGACCGTCATAGAGTAACAGGAGGTCTGGGAGGTGGTCTAGCGTTCATAACGCACAACTCTGTACAGTATCATCTATTTGATACCGACATCGAAGGAACGGATGATATCTTAGAAAGCCGAGGTATTACCATCCGTACAGGAGATGTCGATCTGCAAATCATTAATATCTACATACCCCCTGTCTCAAGTTGCCCCACCGGTTATCACCCCGACATTAGCTTGCTATTACGAGGAGATAACCGCGTGATCCTGGGCGACTTCAATGCGCACCACGACATGTGGCACTCAAACTTGCCAGCAGACAATAGGGGGCATGTACTTGCAGAACAAATAGATGATACGGCTTTCTCTACATTGAACGGAGACGCCCCAACGAGAGTATCGGGTAACTGCTATAGTTCGCCAGATATTTCTATCGTAAGTGCAGGACTATTGAACAACACCAATTGGCGACCCATACTCACGTTGGCGTCTGACCATCTCCCAATAGTCATTACCATCGAACGACCGACGGACTTTATTACACCTGAGCATGGTACATATATTAACTTTACCAAGGCGGACTGGGACAGTTTTCAGACATATACGGACGAATCCTTGGCTGCTCTATCCATTCCTACGGACCTACGCAAAGGCGAACGAGACTTCCGCAACATCATTGACTTGGCCTCTAAACGCTTCATTCCTGCGGGTCGAATATCTCAAATAAGACCAAATTTCCCCGCGGAGGCAGCGGCCATGGCTAGAGAAAGAGATGAAGTGCGAAGTCTCAATCCCGCAGACCCCCGTATAAAGGATCTCAACGCGGAAATTCGTAGGTTGGTCAATAAACATAAACTGGCCAAATGGAAACAACACCTAGAGCAATGCAACCTCTCTGATGGTGTTGGCAAATTATGGACTACGGTCAAAGCTCTATCTAATCCAACGTAACACAAGGATAAAGTAGATATTACTTTCGGTGACAGGGTGAAGAAGGACCCTAGGTGATGTGCGAACTCCTTCTGTAGACAATTTGTACTACATTCCCCGCCCGATAGAGCTAAACGTAGAACCATGCGACAGGCGCGTAAATATAAAAACCAAAATACGCTCATTGTCATCACTGCCTCAGAGGCCAAGGAAGCCATCAGACAGGCTAAGCCCTCAAAATCCATCGGCCCCGACGGCATTGCCATGAAGATGCTGAAACATCTGGGCCAGGAGGGACACAAATACTTAGCGGCTCTATTCAGTCTTTCACTGAACACTTTCGTCATTCCTGAAATATGGAAAAAGGCGAGAGTGGTTCCATTACTAAAACCTAGAAAACCAGCAAACATAGGCGATTCATATCGTCCTATATCACTTTTGTCACCGGTAGTGAAGACGCTAGAGTCCATTTTGCTCCCGTATTATACTGCAAATCTGCACCTGGCTAGCCATCAACATGGCTTCCGTAAGCTGCACAGCACCACCACCGCACTCAATGCCATTACAACTCAAATAAATAGCGGCCTAAATTAAAACCAACCAAATCACAGGACTGTGTTAGTGGCACTTGACCTGTCGAAAGCTTTTGACACAGTCAACCATGCCACTCCCATACAAGATCTGTTTGAGACACAGATACCTGAAAGTTTGTTGTTGTTGTTGTTGTTAACAATGCATTGCCCTGTCTAGAGTGTATGATCATTCCGAAGATCTTGTTGTTGTTGTTGTTGTAACGAGGTGTAGCCCTGCCTAAATGTCAGACAGGGTCACCTCGAGTGTATTGCTCTTGGCCGGGTCGATATAAGAAAACGGCCCGGGTCGTTTCGGCACGATGGGTACAGCACAAGTACTGGTACCGTTCTCGTAGATCCGGCAATACAAGAAACTAAACTAGCCGTGCAGGCTATGTAGGTCATTTAGCGTTACCCAGGGTGCACCAACTGGGAGGCTCATCAAGCTCTTCTAAGGGGAGTCCAAGGAAACGTGCAGTTTCAACAGGGTTTGTCCAGAGGGACAGAGGGGTTAGAAGAGTAGGTTCAAATGAACAATTGAAGAGATGTAGAGTATCATGGGGGGTCCTACCACATGCAGGGCATGTGTTTGAGATTGTGTCATTAAGTCTGGACAAGTAGGAGTTTAACCTTACACTATATCCAGACCTAAACTGTGCCAGGGTAACTCTTGTCTCCCTTGGTAAGGTGCGTTCTTCTTCAGCAATATCCGGTGGAGGACTGTTCAGAACGGGATTCACAGGTAGAGATCCGACAAAAGTGTTTACCGACTCGGTGTGTATGTCGGTTAGAGCCCGCTTATGATTCTGCAGATCAAACGGCAAGGTAATATGACGCCGGATCTCATCATAATGCTTACGGAGATGTTTCCTTATGTCTCTCGGGGGCGGATCTGTGTCCAAAAGTGTGGTTTGGATGTGCTGGCTTGTGGCAGTTCAGAAGGAATTGCCTGCTCAGCATTTCCGCGTGCCCTTTTACATTGAGCAGTTTTGCCTCCTGATGGAGGTGAGACTCGGAAGACGTGAGAAGACATCCCGTAGCAGTTCTGATGGCAGTATTTTGGCAGACTTGTAACTTCGTCCAGTTGGTGTTATGTACATTAGGCGACCATATGGGTGCAGCATAGTCAAAGACTGGTCGGCCAATGGCCTTGTATGTAGTCAGCAACGTTTCTTTGTCTTTTCCCCAAGTACTGCCGGCAAGTGACTTGAGGATCTTGTTGCGACCACGTACCTTTGAGACCATTGCAGACACATGACCAGCAGATGAGAAAGTATTATCCAGTGTCACCCCTAATAACTTTGGGTGGCTGTCAGTTGGTAGCTTAGTGCCATCAACGAAAATGTCTAATTCATTTCTCACCTGGTGCGTCCACGTCGTAAAAAGCGTCGCCGTTGATTTAGTCGGAGATATCGTCAGATCTCGCTCTGTGAAAAACCTGGAAAGGTCGCAGAGGTAACCGTTGATTTTATTACAGAGTTCATCAGTATAGGGGCCCTTCCCCGTCGCCATTATTGTACAGTCGTCAGCATAAGAAACGACGGAGACACCCTCTGGTGGTGGGGGCATCTTCGATAGATAGAAATTAAACAGTGTCGGGGATAGGACACCACCCTGTGGCACCCCCTGTCTAATTCGTCTTGGTTTTGATGTTGCGTTTCTAAAGTTGACCGACGCCTGCCGCCCATTCAAGTAATTAGCGGTCCATCTCTTTAACCCATCAGGTATTTGTGTTTCTAATAGATCTTGTATGAGAGTGGCATGGTTGACTGTGTCAAAAGCTTTCGACAAGTCAAGTGCCACTAACACAGTCCTGTGATTTTACCTGATGGTTTAAAGAGATGGACCGCTAATTATTTGAGTGGACGGCAGGCGTCGGTCAACTTTAGAAACGCAAAATCAAAACCTAGACGTATTAGACAGGGGGTGCCACAGGGTCGTGTCCTATCCCCGACACTGTTTAATTTCTATCTATCGAAGATGCCCCCACCACCAGAGGGCGTATCCGTCGTTTCTTATGCCGACGACTGTACAATAATGCCGACGTGGAAGGGCCCTTATACTGATGAACTCTGTACGAGAATCAATGGTTACCTCTGCGACCTTTCCAGGTTTTTCACTGAGCGAGATCTGACAATATCTCCGACTAAATCAACGGCGATGCTTTTTACGACATGGACGCACCAGGTGAGAAATGAATTAGACATTTTCGTTGATGGCACTAAGCTACCAACTGTCAGCCACCCAAAGTTATTAGGGATGACACTGGATAATACTTTCTCATTTGCTGGTCATGTGTCTGCAATGGTCTCAAAGGTACGTGGTCGCAACAAGATCCTCAAGTCACTTGCCGGCAGTACTTGGGGAAAAGACAAAGAAACGTTGCTGACTACATATAAGGCCATTGGCCGACCAGTCTTTGACTATGCTGCGCCCATATGGTCGCCTAATGTACATAACACCAACTGGACGAAGTTACAAGTCTGCCAAAATACTGCCATCAGAACTGCTACGGGATGTCTCCTCATGTCTTCCGAGTCTCACCTCCATCAGGAGGCAAAACTGCTCAATGTAAAAGAGCATGCGGAAATGCTGAGCAGGCAATTCCTTCTGAACTGCCACAAGCCAGCACATCCAAACCGTCATCTTTTGGACATAGATCCGTAAGCACAATGATGAGATCCGGCATCATATTACCTTGCCGTTTGATCAACAGAATCATAAGCGGGCTCTAACCGACATCCACACCGAGTCGGTAGACACTTTTGTCGGATCTCTACCTGTGAATCCCGTTCTGAACAGTCCTCCACCGGATATTGCTGAAGAAGAACGCACCTTACCAAGGGAGACAAGAGTGACCTTGGCACAGCTTTGGTCTGGATATAGTGTAAGGTTAAACTCCTACTTATCCAGACTTAATGATACAATCTTAAATACATGCCCTGCATGTCCCTCTGGACAAACCCTGTTGAAACTGCACGTTTCCTTGGACTCCCCTTAGAAGAGCTTGATGAAGATCTTCGGAATGATCATACACTCTAGACAGGGCAATGCATTGTTAACAACAACAACAACAACAACAACATAGTCGCGCACAAAACAAATGTCAGAAAACATTGAACATGTTAGGGTCCAGTATACCTTCTAAGTATACCCCTGCGCCGTCGTTTGTTGCGTCCATGTCGTGAAGCAAAGTCCTGTGGTTTGGTTGGAGTTGATTTAGACCGTCATTTATCTGTGTTGTTGTTGTAGCAGAACTTCACCCTACCTTGACCGCGCATCCATGCATAAAAATGGACGTGACTGTCCCAAAACCGGGTTGTACTGATGTTGAAAATCCTTTGCCGGTTATGAATTCCGGTAAAAAAACACCTTGCTGCACAAGCCCGAATGTGTTGGCAACATTTTCGTTGATCCCGTAAGCGGAGTCGAAGTGGATCGAAGTGGGGAAGAGCAGCGAAACAGCTCTTGGTGAACTCTGAAAGTCTGGTGCAACAGCTCCGCTGATGCAGGTGTTAAAGTGTTCAAACCATCGATCACCCATTACTACCCTTATGCAGAAATTCCTACTTTAACCAACATTGCATTATTGGAAAGTAATGAATTATTTAACTTTTTAATGTACTCTATTAATCTTGCAGATTATATTTTTGGACTTATCAGCCGCACAAACCGCTACGCAGTTTCTTCAAGTGCTGCCTTTTCGATGATCATGGTGTTGACAATCTGAAAAAAGTAACAATGACTCAATGGAAGTGTTCCGATCCTCGAATTCTCATCGTTCATGGTGCAGCCGAAAATGAGAACGAGGATTCATATATAACTTATGTTAAAGTTCCTAGACTAGGTTGTTTAGAGTGCAAGAAACTAAGAGATACTGAAGATGGCATTTGTAAGTTCAAAATTTGAAATCATAAAAATACAAGTAATCAAATAATCGTATATTTTCTTCAGTCTTTCGTTGGCATATGCTCTGTCTGAAGTGCAATCTTACCATACACACCAAGTATTCTTCAACCGAGTCCGATCCAAAATTTAACTCGCACATTAACCTCATCTGCCCAGAGCGCATATTAATAGTTTCAAATGGTTTTATGCATATGTTGCACATTGAATTGATGCCACCCGCTAGCGTTAGCAACCGCTTAACACAACAACAACAGCAGCAGCATCAGCAATTCACATCTAGTCGTAGTACACCATGTCATGAATCGCCGGTTGCGAGCACATCGAGCGTTGAACGTCGTTTAGTCCCACTCATTGCCGAAGAGCAGGCCAGTTGTGATAATCATAATAATATTATTGCACGTATAATTGCTGATTTTAGTGATGTTGAAACTGATTCAACGCAATCCAGCGAAGCTCCGTTACGTGCTACACCCAGCGAAAGTGCAACTACCTCACCGGGTTCGGCAGTAACATTTATTTCACGTAAAACGTATGATGAAGTAATTTTTACATGCAGTGGTAGTGCTTCACCAAAGGCGGCTACCTCGGCGTCAGCAAGTAGCACCACCGTCAATAACGTAGCTAAAACGACAGATGCTACCTCGAGTGCTGCCTCATCAAGTGGCATCACAAATACCTCTAGCGGTGGTGGTAGCACTGCACGCTTCAGTTTGATCAATCATCGTGGCAGACGTCATCATCGTATAGTCACAAAGTCTTTTCGTAATGGCGTAACCACAATCGATTTACAAACTACAATACCCACAACGAATAGTCCGATATCGGCTACAATGGCTGATCGGTTAAATGCTTATGAATTCTCAGAAGACAACGAAAAGTGTGAAAAGATTTCTACATTACGTAAACGTCGCTTAGCTGATAAAAAGTATGAATTTTCGGAGGAAAATTCAGAGAATATTGTACCCTTCACGAAGATACGTTCTGCCAAAAAGAACCCTACCACACTTCCTCATTATACCACATCATATGGCAGCAGCAGCAGCACACGTTCACTACATCGCTCTGCCACCACCTCAGCAGCTACTGGCTCTCATAACTTTTACAATTCGCCATGTGCTTCGCCATCATCATCGCCACATCCATCACATGCATCACCGTCCAATTATGGTGATGCTCGCCATTGCACACCGCCACCTGTACATCGCGTGTCGCCAATAACTTCGCTACAGCAAGGTTTTCGTTCACCACCATGTAGTTCCCCGGTGGGTACTGCACTGACACGCTCACCTAGTCGTCACGTAACATCACATCCACACATTTATGCTGGCTCAATATCACCTCAACATACTATCTCTCAAGCTACACAACAAATGTTAAGTTTCAAGCCATTGGGTACTTTGTCGCCACTTCAAGTATCCATGGCTAAGCGGCATTTGGATTTGAGTGGGGCTATGTCACCGAATTCGAATGTACCTTTCTTGTCACCACGGCGTGAGGAGAATCGTGTGGTAGAGATGCCCCTGCAGGCAGGAACTATGCTCGAGAAGCCGGTATGCACGAAAAAATTCAAGCGACGTTTTGTTGAGGAGGACGATGCTGCTTCGGTTATAACCAGTGAAGAGGGTATGTTAACAAATCAAAATAGTTTTGGATCTTATTTTTTATTAAAATTTGTACTAAAATATATTCTTTAATAGATGACTGTATTTCACCCGGCTATCATACTTCGCTGCCAGTTGAAGTGCATGGGTCATGTTATTCCGAGATGCAAATGGTATCCCAGGCTACATACCAACAACTCAATTGTCCCAGTGTAGTCATAACGCAGCACTCATTTGATTTAGAAACTTTCACCTATTATACAATAAGTGCACTTTGCCAGAAGAATGAAAAAACCTATGATGTATTCTATGATTGGGCATGTGAGCTGATAAGGGTTAGTTGTTTGAAGTAATTATTCGCCTTCCTTTTTAAATTAACATATAATTTCTCACTCATAAGGTTTGTCCAATAAGCCAAACAATTATTTGCCTTCTAATGGCACAATTTTCGGCACGTGATCAACTACCAACCTCACCTACAAATTGTATTAATTGTGCGCGTAAATTGGATTGTGTTTTTCATCGACGTCAATTTGAATGCCGCATACTCTTTACTTGGAACATGGAAAATGGTGAATGGGAAGTGCTCGATTATGGTGAATTACACGAATGTAAATTATCAGATTTGATAAGTCCCATCAAACGTGGTGGACAATTACCAGTCACATTATCGCAAACCGCTAAAAAGTTAGCTAATGAAATGTCAATAAGTTTGGGTAAAATAGAACAAAATTATGCATGCAATTTGCGTGTACTTGACTCGAATATAAAGAAATCCAAATTAAGTGTAGCCGATCATGACAATGTTATTGAGTTGTGCTTGAAACGTCCACGTGGCGTACGCGAAGAACGCAATGATGCTTAAATGATGCTTAGCCATATTGTCTAGTATATGTATGTGTATCTATTTTTTAATGTATGATGATAACTCTGTACTTTGAGACTGAATAGATGAATGACAGATTTTAAAAGAGCTCTAGAAAAGCGAGTCAAAAATGCTCAAGTCATTTAGTTAAAAACGATAAAAAAGTTTCAAAAGACTAAAACTAAAAATATTCTAATATTTTTTTACAATTATAAATATATATACTTACAGAGATGTATAATTACTTAGGTTAATAGGTATGAATATTTTAAATTTAATTAGATTTAGTTATGTGATTTATTGAATATCTTAAAATCAAAATATTTTAGTTATTTCCTTGCCCAGCGTATTATGTGTTAGCATAGTAGAAGGTTGGAATAAGTTATATTATATTTTGAATCTCGTGAAACGGTAGATATTTTGTTGATTAAATTCTTTAAATAGAGGCGAACAAATATTCTCTGCTAATTTAAATTTGATTTCACTTGGTTTCTTATTGCGATTTTGTAGTCATATTAATAGTGGAGCTATGGATTTTTGTTAAGATTTCAGACATTTATTTTAGGTCGATTTAGGCTTAGGTACGTATGTATGTACATTAATTTTCTATCGCGATAAGGAGGTATACGAATTTGATAGCTTTTCTAAATTTGTATGTCCAGATTTTTCAATACATGATCCGAACTATTTTTTGTGAATATTATAAAAAGATAATTTGATGAGAAACTGAAATAATAATTATATGAAGCAAACGAATGCTAATCTACTTTAATTTTGAAATGTTTTATTCTTGATTTCGGTTTGATTCTTTCTCTGCCTCCCATAGCTTATCTAGTACAGAGTCAATACCTTTCTATTTTCCTAGCGGTCCCATTTTCTTGGCAACTATTTCACACTTAACTCCATATAGGTCTACTGCTTCTGCCAATAGGACACATAAGTGTGTTGGGTATACCATGTTTTACTTCAATCACAGAAATACTTGTGTCCTTCTCCTACCTACTAAGGGCATTTAAGTTAATATTTCTTCAATCAAATTTAGTTAGTTATTAAAATAATAATTAGGACGTTTGTTTTCTTATAATAAAATATTTTTATGGGTTTGAGAATATGGAAAATATAATAAATGTTTATCCTATATGTATGTATCAGATTAGCGTATATTTCAAATGCTAATTAGCAATATTTTAAAAAATGACAGCAAAAAGCAACAGTGTTTATCTTTGAAAAGTTAAAGCTTTTCCAAAAAAGCACAAAATGAGTGAGATGTCTATTTTATTCAACTTCCTATAATATATAGAATCTTACACACATACATTACTACATATTGTCTTTACCAATTACAAAATTAATAAAAAAAAATATACATACATATATCTTACCTTATCTTACTTGTTTTATAAATGCGTAAGTTTGTAAGTGAGAGTGAAGGTGTTGCTGGTTTTCATTAGGTCAAATGGTGTAAAGTTTCATCGAAATTATCGAAATTTGGTTGCTTATTTCGATAAAGTTGATAGAATCTGTCAAAATTTGTTCTAATGAAAACCAGACTTTATTCTCAGGAGTATAGAACATGTAACACGATATTTGCGACTCGATATATTTATCAATAGCACAGTTATCGGTTGTTGTTGTTGCAACGAGATGTAGCCCTGCCCAAATGTCAGACAGGGTCACTCCGCGTGTATTGCTCTAGACCGGACCGATATTAAAAAACGGCCCGGGCCGTTTCGGCACGATGGGTATAACACAAGTACTGGTACTGTTATCGTAGAACCGGCAATTAGGGGTGTAAGAGTGGGTCGCCTGCCCGTTGGTGCACATGGCCTGCACGGCTAGTTTCTCGTATTGCCGGTTCTACGAGAACGGTACCAGTACTTGTGCTGTACCCATCGCGATGCATCGTGCCGAAACGACCCGGGCCCTTTTTTTATATCGATCCGGCCAAGAGCAATACACGCGGGTGACCATGTCTGACATTTATAGGAGAGTTGAACGAATAAGAGCCAAGAGCTTTAATGGCCGCCTGGCTGTCGCTGAAAATAACGATGTCCTCGCCGATAGCGCGTTTACTTATCCAAATCGCGGCATCCAAGATTGCTGAGACTTCAGCCTGGAAGACGCTGCAGTGATCAGGTAGTCTGAAGGAGAGCTCAAGTTCCAGATCCTTTGAATAAACCCCTCCTCCAACTCTGCCGTCTAGCTTCGAGCCGTCAGTATAAACAGAAATGCCGCCATTAGTAGCGGGGCAGCGATCCATCCTCTCCCATTTTTCCCTGCTGGGAATGTTTGTTTTGCAACAGCTGTCCCCGACTGTTGAGCCCGCACATCGATCTGTGCTCGTAGGGATAAAACTGTAAGATCCTATAATACTGGAGTGTCCAGTTGTGCTTGCGCCCCATCCAAACGTTTCCCTTAGGCGCAGAGCCGCTGCCGCTGCTGCCTGGTACGCTTCCAGATCGAGTGGCAGAATGCCAAATGCAAATATCCATGTACAAAAAGAATAGACACAGATTCTTAAAGATAGATACAGATTCTTAAAGATAGATACAGATTCTTAAAGATAGATACAGATTCTTGTATGACGAAAATCACAAAACTTGAATAAAGCATAGTTTTTCGTATTAAGCATGCAGAATTTTGAAAAAGCAGAATTAAAAAAAAAAAAAATTTTAGAAAGCAGAATTTTTTTGCAATTTACAGAATTTTGTCACCAAGAATTTTGTAATATATGTAGAATAATGACACTCTCCCTAATTTTTACGCGATTTTTATTTTTCAAAAAAAACCAAGTACCTATAGGTACATATACATACGTAAATTTTCAAATTATATGAAAAAATAACTACTTATTTTTTTAAATTTAGTTTTCATGGATATCTTAATAACTTCGTCAGCCAAATTTTCTGTTGAATACGATTCAAGTTTTGTAGAGGCTTCTTGTAAAATAGTGCATACGGATAGTTGACCAACCTCGAAAAAAGACAAAAAACGTGTTTTTGGGGCAAATACTACCACTTTTACAACTACTTTATCGTTAGAAAGGTCTATATCTCTCTATCGAAATAAAAAATTACAAGTAAGGAAGTCTTAGTTCGGGTGAACCGAACATTCAATACCCAGCGGTAATTTTTAGAACGGGATAACAATCATTAGGCCCTAGGAGGATTTACCTAATTTCCGTTACCGAATTATTTCAATTTATGTGATTTTCGGTATCGAAAGTGGGCATGGTTGGAGGGAGATTTTATCCAATTTCATCAGATATACTCCCCACGATACTAGTATGCGTTTTGCCAAATTTCATCGTTTTATCTTAATCGGTTTAAAAGTTACGACCAGTTAAATTTTCAAAAAATCCACCCTTAAAAGTGGGCGGTGCCACGCCCACTATAAAAAATTTAAGGGGAAATCATAAGAGGATGACCAGGGTGATTCACCTATGAAATTATATCATTTTAGCCATTTCAGTTACCGAGATATCTCAATTTGTGTGTTTTTCGAAATTTTCGATATCGAAAGTGGGCATGGTTGGGGGGGGGGCGATTTTATCCAATTTCATCACATATACTCCCAACGATACTAGTATGCCTTGTGCCAAGTTTCATCGTTCTATCTTAATCAGTTTAAAAGTTACGACCAGTCAAAAATTCCACCCTTAAAATTTTTTTGGAAAAATCATAAGAGAATGGCCGGTTTGATTCACCTATGAAATTACATCATTTTAGCCATTTCAGTTACCCAGATATCTCAATTTGTGTGATTTTTCGAAATTTTCGATATCGAAAAAGAGGGTGTGGTTATCATCCGATTTCGCCCATTTTCAAAAGCAACCTACCTTGGCCAAAGAGTAACCTGTATATAAAATTTCATGCAAATATCTCAATTTTTACTCAAGTTATCGTGTACACAGACGGACGGACGGACGGACATGCATGATTGAAATCCTCTTTTCAAACTAAGAACTTTCATATATCGTTACCTTAATTCACAAAGGCCCTAATTGACACATTTTTCGAAAACGACTTTTTCACATATTCAAGTATGATTTAGTAAAATACACACTCACTAAAACTTTTAAGCAGTTACTAGCAGTAATAACGGAGATATTACAAATTTACAAAGAAATATTTGCAAGCGTTCAATGTAAGAATTTTTTTTTTTGCTTCTTCTGTAAAATTTTTTTTATGTCAGTTAGGGCCTTTGTGGATTAAGGTAACGATATGGAACTCTATATCTATCTCGATTATTTTGTGCCGTTACAAACTACCGTTATGTGAACAAAATTAGTATACCCTTGTACTAGTACTAGTACGCTGGGTATAAAAATAGAGTTAAAATTACCCAAGATATAGGCTCATAAGTGTTGGAAGGTATGAAAACCCGGTTTTTGACCTCTAACTCAAGATTTTTAAGGTGTCTGGCAAATTTATTGTATTTTTACTTTGGTCAATGTTGTTGCACTGTGTAATTGGTATCAAACGAAAGGGGCTGTGATCTCCCCTTTCATTTGGACTATGACTTACTTCGATATATTTATCGATAACAGAGTTATTGGTTAAAAAGTGGTGGGACATAAACTTTCAAATTTTCACATACAAATGCTTAAAAATCCCTGCTAAAATCGTTCTAATTTTTTTATATTAGAATACTCCAACAGTAATCCCATGAGGTATGGACCACCTTCAGCTTTTTGAAAGCCGATCATTGCTCGTGTCTTATCGACGAAAATCACGAAACTATCGCTCTGACAGTATATACTCCAAGGAGTAACAACATTGGAGTACATTGCAAAGTACACTGACTGTAGGTACTCCATGGAGTAGCAGAAACAAGTCGAAGGTTGGAGTAGGGGTATCACGAAATAAATCCCAAATGAAATAAGTCCAAAAAAATGAAATAAGTCCCAAATATTTTCCATACAAATTGGGACTTAATTCATAAAATTTTGTTGGGAATTATTTCATAATGAAACAACTCCCAACGGACATCACGGGATTTCGTTGGGAGTAATTTCATTTTCCAGCATTGGGAGTTATTTCGTATTTGTTGGGACTTATTTCATTTCTCTTAAAACTACAATTTATTATTTTTTACTATTGGGATTTATTTCATTTTCATTGGGACTTATTTCATTTCTCTTAAAATTGCAATTTAACAAGCTTTCACGTTTTTGTAATTGTTTCTATAACTGTTGTAAGGTGAGATTTTAGCAAAACAACCATCAGTCTTATTACATCGAAAGTTTTTGCGGCATCTCCGAAGACTGCAACTGATAGTGTTGTGTCAAATGTTCCCAAAAGAACATATTTTCAATAACTTTGGACAACAACAAAAAAAAAGATTTGGATCGATGACACATTTTCAATTGTACCGCTGGGGTGTTTCAAACAGTTGATTTTGATCGCCAAAAGGTAGAAAAGGACTGGTCCAAATATTGGCCGATAACTTTGAAATCGGTTGAGTTATCGGAATAATCGATACCTTAAATTTAAATTTAAAGTTTCATTGAATTCCAATCAGCGGTTTTCGAGTGATACGTCCACAAACATACATACATACAGACAGACAGACAGACAAACAGAAGTTCACAATTTTATTATATGTAGAGATTATGAAAAGGTAAGATATAACTGTAGGCATGGAAAAAAGGGTTTGAGGGGGAAAGGGGCGCGGAAGCCGGAACTGGGGCCTCATTATGAAATAACTACCAAATATTGAGACTTATCTCATTTCCTTCTTTAGGAGTTGTTTAATTTTTAAAAGTTGGGACTTATTTCATTTTTTGGTGGGATTTATTTCACTGGGACTTATTTCATTTGGGATTTATTTCGTGGTACCGGAGTAGGTGGTCCAGTCCTAGGACACTGCAATGTTAATTGGAACACAATTTTTATATGAAAAAGGACTAAATTTGGAGTAATCTGATGCTCCAATTGGAGTACTCTTTGGATAGGAATTAAGGTACTCTAGATTTTTGCAGGGTAGGACATCGCAATGTTAATTGGAGCACAATTTTTATATGAAAAAGGACTACATTTGGAGTACTCTGATGCTCCAATTGGAGTACTCTTGGGATAGGAAATAGAGTACTCTCGATTTTTGCAGGGATGTGTGAAAATTCACCATCAGAAACTTTAAGGGCCACTTGCATAAAAGCCGATAACGCCTAATCGGTGATTAACTTGAACCAAACAAAATACGTCAATTAAACTCCGGTTAGTCGTTATCGACTTTTATGCAAGCGGCCCTAAGAGGTTAGGGATAAGGCGAAAAACCAAAAACGATTTGGTTGGTTATGGCATGGTTAACTCAGTAGCGTTATGGTATGGCATCACTAAGCGTTTACATATGTACCTACATTGATTTCCATAAGTTTGGTTGGCACTTCTGATTAGCGTTATTGGTATGGCGTTAACGATAAGGAAGTATAATTGTCGCTTTAATAAACAAATTTTTGTTATTTAAACACTACTTTTATGTCTATTTAGACCGGACTATAAAGCCCACTACACAGTGGCGGGCTGTATTATGGTCATGGTTGCCGTTTGTTCAAAAGTTTGCGTACCAAAATTCGTACCAAACCGAAAAAAACGTACCAAATTATCTGCTGCCATAATTTAAACAGAAACGGGTTTTAATATATGTAGATATGGTGATTCAAATATAAGAAAATTTGCCAACCCTTAGGGGTCGCTATTTTTTTCGCCCGTTCCCAAGTGGTACCACTTCACTTTACTGCAGTGATGAAGGGGAGTGAAAAATACAGAACATCATGACTAAATATTTTTTTGGGGTTTTTTATATTCGTAGCAGTGTCATTGGAATTACGTTGAAGTTAAAATGGCAAAAACGTACCAAACTTGGAAGTTGCGTACCAATGTACCCGGAGAAAAAATTCGTACCAAAAATGGTACATTTCGGCCAAAACGGCAACCGTGATTGTGGTTCGCTTTATTTTGGGTTTGTGCTTTGGCTACGTTTGTTAGGCTATAAAGCACATGGCTTAAGCACCAATTACATAAAACTTTGCAGGTTCCACTTTCATACAAAGTTTGTGGAACGTAAAGCTAAGCGAGATTTTGGCAAATGCTCAAAAACGAGGCGCGCATCTGTCAAAGTTTCATAAAGTTTTATGTAATTGGGACTTAAAGCGGATTGCCATAAACTAGTTAACATTAGAGTTTGTATAAAAAAACATAAATTAACAAAACCAATAACAGGTGAAGTCGATTTTTTTTAAATGTCAGGAAAGCTCATATGTAAGTTGAATTAATTTGATTTTGAAAGGAAAACAAATATGACGGTTGCCTATCAAAGCACGCCAGTCATTCCCTTGCAGCGATAACTGAAGCCAATTAGTAACGTGGGTGCCAAGACACAGGTGTGCCGATTCTTTCTTTGATGACAGCAAATACTTCGTCTTTTCCTCATTGACCGCGAAAACCACTTTTTTCTATTCTTCATCCAAGATATCAATATCGTCGGCATACGCGAAAAATTGCACGCTCTTGTAATAGATTGAACCATTGCGGTATAGCTCTGCTGCTTCGAATTATCTTCTCCAGCATCAGGTCGTAGAAATCGCACGAAAGGAAATCGTCCTGTCTGAAGCCTCGTTTGGTTCCAAATGGTGCAAAGACGTTATTTGACTCACTTATACGACTTTGTCAGACATAGCGGAAGATAGGCAACTCATTTTCGGATTGTCAAAAGCTGCTTTGAAAAAGACAAAGAGATGTCGCGTGCCGATTCTTTTTTCATGGGTCTTCTCCAGGATTTGGCGTATCGTGAAATCTGGTAGATTTGCCAGTTCTAAAGCCACCCTGATAAGGTCCAATCAGTTTGTCTATGGGCTTCAGTCTTTCACACAATACGCTAGAAAGAACCTTATATGCGATATTAAGAAGATTGACTCCGCGGTAGTTGGTACTGTCAACGGGATCGCTTTTCTTCTAGACTGTGCAGACCACACTTAAATTCCAATCCGGAGGCATGCACTCGTCTGACCATATTCCGCACTCTGTACGTCGGTTATCAGGTCGCCATTACTGTCATTGCAGGAATTTGCCCCGGTCTTAAAACCTTCCGTCATCCGCCGAATATTTTCGTAGAATTTTCGGGCATCATTCCTGTCAGCCAGCATGTCAGCTTCCTCACACTCACGCCTTTCGGCCTCAAGATTCTTATTTTTCACGATTGCCATACACTGTGGGTTGCGCCCGTTCGCAACGTCTTCCTGTAGATAACGTCCTTTTTGTCCGTGGCAGTGATACATTCCTCATCGTACCAAGTGTTCTTTCGGTCTGGCTGGAACTCTATAGTGTTCTCAGAGGCGGCACGCAATGAGTGAGAGATATGCTCCCAGCTCGGTTACATAGTTAGGTTGAAGATTGCTCTCCGATAGCAGGTGTGAGAATCGAGTTTAGAAATTATCAGCTGTCTGTGTCGTACGCAGCATCTTGACGTCAAACTCTCTTTCCGTTACCAAGCGTATCGTGAATGCAAAAAGATAATGGTACGAGTCAACATTGGAACCATAGTATACCTTATATAGTAGCGCAACTCACAAAAAACACACTAATACACACGCACAGCATATTCCCCATAAGCACAGAAAAATATATTCTCAAACGTTTGGCAAATAATGAGGGTCATATTTTAGAATAATGTACCACGATTTGGACAAATTTTATTTTAGGGAATGGTAGAGGGGGTCGTATGTATAAAAACTGTGGAGCAGAAACTGTCCGACATTTATATTATAATTTTTATATTTAATTATACCTCAAGTTAATACTCATTTGGCAAACAAGTTGATCTGCTACTGGTAGTTTATCTTTGAATCGAAAAATTATTGATTGATTAATTGATATTAAGTTTTCAAAAAGTGAGAATTGACGTTGAAGGTTTCATCTCAAATGCGTCTCAGGTTGATGTCAAACAAAATGGCTTATTGGGCTTCACACTTTTCCTTCATTCCATTTCATTTGGAGTCACTCCGCCAGTGCCTTCCACTCAAATTCGTAAGAAGAAGAAAATAAGTTGCCAAACTATAGTAAGGATAAACAATGATTGGAACCACGTAAGGTACACATCTCCAGAGCGGTGATCAATTTCGTTTCCGAGGGGGGGGGGGGGGGGGGGGGGGGGGGCGGCAGAGTTTCGTTTGACCGTTCATGGAACTTAGTACTACTAATAACCATATTGTAACCATATTGCGGGCAGCCTCAAAGTCAGTCAACCTATACCGTTAGGGGGTGTTACATATAGTGCACTCTATATTTTTTAATTGTAGAACCAAAGACTCCTTCCTTGCCCACATTGGCAATAGACCTCTGCATGACTCCATCCAAAACGGCAAATGAATCATTCATATTGAACTTGAATTGAATTGAATTGGCTTTGCTTTGCTTTGAATTTGAATACCTGGCTGTTTGAAATAAATCCCTGCAAACCACGGCTAACCGCATTGCAAACACACACACATTTTTCATTTGACAAATTTCCCAAAATTATGTTAACCTTAAGCAACCAAAAAAAAGTTGTTCTGAATTAAATTAAAATGTGGGCCTTTAAATACCAAAAGTTCGTTTTAGGGTTAATGTGCAAACGATCTGCCAAAAAGAGAAAACATTGTTGATTTTGTACTATGCCTCCCAGTGGGAAAGTAGGCAATGCATTACCTTTTTCCATGCATGAAAAGATGTATGAATTTTGTTATAAGAAAAGATCACACCAAAAGCAAGGAAGGGAGTAATGTGTCGCTCAATTTTTGATTTGTAGTTTTAAAAAAAATTGTTTTTCGTGCATGAAAAGATGTATGAATTTTGTTATAAGAAAAGATCACACCAAAAGCAAGGAAGGGAGTAATGTGTCGCTCAATCTTTGATTTGTAGTTCAAAAAAAATTGTTTTTCATACATGAATAGATGAACGAATTTTGATGTTAGAAATGATCATACCAAAAGCAAGGAAGGGAGTAATGTGTAGCTCTATTTTTATTTGTAGTTTGAAAACTTCAAAAAAAAGGAAAATACACAACTTTCAAACATAAAAAAATACAATTTAAATTAATTTGGAACTGCTGCTCGTTACTTACATCTTCATCGCTTTTCCTGCTGCTGTGAGGCTTTTCAGAAGTCGAGGGTCGGCTGGACTATGTGCTCCTGATGCCGTTGCCTTTGTGGTTTTGGTGTTTTTATTATATTTTTTTTTGGTGCACTCATCTTGGTCGTAGCCCATGACGAGCTCGTCATTCAAACAATAGGACCTTAACTTTTCCCCCGCTGTAGAGCCCCACTGTGTCTTAATGTCCTTGTTACTCCACAAGGAAATTTATAAAATGTTATGCAAAATTAAATATGTCCCTTGTAAAGCATCTTTTCATTCAAGAAAGGCAATGTAAGATATAATGTATCCCTTGTAGTGCATATTTTCATTCTTGAAAGGTAATGCATCTTTTCATTTATAAAAAGTAATATAGAAAGTAATGAAAACATGTCGCTTCAGTTTGTAGGCGAGCGACACATTACTTTTCCTATGACATCGCTGTAGAAAAATTCATGCATGTTTTCATGTATAGTCTATAGGAGCTATACATTACTTTATGCATTGCTGTACATTACCTTTTCCCACTGGGCTAATATTATGAGTGCGAATGAAACAGCATAAGAAAATATCCCAAAAATTGACAATCTGCAGCTTTCATAAATTAATTATTATTTGTCAAATTTTTTCACGAAAAAAAGGTAAGCGTAAAATATTTTTTTTTATTTGCATTTTTAATAGAAATTCTCCCTTCTTTTATGCATGCCCGTATACGAGTGATGGCGGGAGATACAGCGTAGGAAATGCAAAAGGAAAGTTCGATGATTCCGAGAAATTCAGACGGTAGTGGCTGCGCCTTTGGAAGTCGGGTCGAAAAATTAAGGAAACATCGCCACAAACACTACGACGGGGTCGTATCATCATACATAAAGCATTTCAAATTGCAAGTCCACCTTTGCATGAAACGGCTTTTTAAAAAATTCCGGATTTAGTCGTGGCGCTTGCGGATGCGACTTCTTAATTGCAGTGGAGAACTGCGCTACGCCTAAATTCGGTAATTCTTAATAATCCATTTTACGCAAAGGTGGACTTGCAGCCTGAAATGCTTTGGTAGGTATTTGTTTCCTTTAAGGTCAACTGCTAATAAATTAGCTAAGAGATTCAGGATCGCGACTCCGGAAGTGCTTTTTTAATTTTTTGTTTTAGTGAAAAGTTATGGTCAGAAAACCGAAAAATGACCCGGGTCCGATACCAAAATTGGGGCGGTGGTATTTATGTGCGAAACACCTTTCGGTATTTGTTTCCTTTAGGGGTCAACTGCTAATAAATTACCTAAAATTATGTGATATAGCTCAAAAGACGGGATTCGGCCTCAGGATCAGGAATCCGGAAGCGCTTTTTTAATATTTTGCTTCCATGAAGAGATATTTGCAATAAAATTTTCAAGTTTTCATGTGGTTGTAGTTTTATTAGGCTGTCCCTAAAAACGTGGGAAAAATATCGGTAGCCACGGTTATGTCACACGTCCGGATTTGGGATGACGTAGCCCAGGGTTATTTTTTCAACTCAGAAAAGTGTTTTGCACATAAATACCATGGATTCAGCCCCAATTTTGGTATCGGACCCGGGTAATTTTTCGGTTTTTTGACCATAACTTTTCACTAAAACAAAAAATTAAAAAAGCGCTTCCGGATTCGTGATTCTGAGGACAAACCCCGTCTTTTGAGCTATCTCCCATAATTTATTAGCAGTTGACCCCTAAAGGAAACAAATACCTTTCTGAGTTCGCGGCCTTCGGCCGCGCTTATAATAAATAACCCTGGGATATGCCATCCCAAGTCAGGGTGGTGGACTGAACGCATTTTTTTGCCACGGTTTTAGGTACAGCCTAATAAAATTACAACAACCACAAGAAAACTTGGTTGCTAATATCTCTTCAGAGAAGCAAAATATTAAAAAAGCGCCTAGGGATTCGTGATCCTGAGGCCAAACAGCGTCTTTTGAGCTATATCGGTTGACCCCTTAAGG
Organism: Campiglossa producta; assembly: GCA_964058755.1. Classification (NCBI taxonomy): domain Eukaryota; kingdom Metazoa; phylum Arthropoda; class Insecta; order Diptera; family Tephritidae; genus Campiglossa; species Campiglossa producta. The sequence continues at coordinate 45,973,707 of CAXKVI010000001.1, read as the reverse complement.
CAACAAATACCAATGCTTTATTTGTATGATGATGTGTCCTCGTCGTAGTGCTTGTGAAGACATTTCCTTAATTGTTGTGGAGACGGTTCACATTATTTTAATATATATTTAGTTATTAGTATGTATAATATCAATAAATAAATGTTTAATATAAATTAATAAATGATGAAATATGTATATATATTAATTTTTGTGCAATTTATTTGGAAAAATTCGGTAAGTATTGTCCTTTTAGCAATAACCATATTGGTAACTGGTTTGGTAACCTATTCAATTATAAATGTTAACCATATGCTAGCTGGTTCGGTAACCGATTCAACTACATATGTTAACCATATGCTAGCTTGTTTGTTGACTTATTCAAAGAATAATTTTAACAGCATGTTAACCAAAACATTTACTGTTTCATAACATAATGTTAGCCACCTGTTACCAGTTTCCATAACCATGTCAACAAATACTATTAACAACATGTTAGCCAAAACATTGACGACTTCAACAAATGGCTGTTAACTACATTTTAACCAAAACATTAGCCACAGTTTGAAAGGGAAATTTTTTATTTTGAAGAGTGCAGGTATACTTTATAGCAAATGAAAAAATAGAATAAGTGCAAGGGAGAGGCAAAGTGTTAATATGGTTAAAATTTTCACACGGCCTGAACAAAATTAGCTACTTCGGTAACCGTATGAAAAATGAATGAAACCAACTATTTAACTTGGTTGCTAGCCGGTATCTGGTTTGCAGGGATGTCTACTTCGAATCAAGGCAAATTCATACAGGTGGGTTCGAGCGAATTCAGATCTACACACACGCACACACTCCATGTAACTGAAAATGTCAGACGAAGCAACAACATAAGCAATTTGACAGCTACGATTCGATTTTCAAGGAAGAAGAAGAGACCATATGATGGGAAGATGCCACCTGTAATGAATTCGCCTTGCTTCGAATATTTCAAAAATTTCAAACGAAATTGAAGTCATATTTTGACATTTCTCTTTTTAAATCTATGAAGATATCCCAACAACCATTTATGTAAAAGTTTTTTAGAATTGAATGTTGGATTGTAAATTTGAATGCTACATGTGCATTTCATACATATATCTTCAAAATGGACTTAAGTCCAGTCTGAACAAAAGTTATTAATATTTCTGTTAAAAAAAACATATCGTCGGTGATTCTGCAAAACAACGTAACGGGCATTTTCAAAACGGTGTATGCGATATTTCAGATTGGCGGTTTTTCAATTACAAATTATAAAATTTTAAGACAACTCCGATCAAGATCGATTCTTTTAATGATTTTTCAACGCAAACGTAGTTTTCTTGAGAATAAAGGAACAAGTCTTAATTGCAAGGGCTATAAAAGTGTTTGTCACAAACGTCGTTTACGCGGTCTCTTAGATGCCCGATGAGTGGCTTTGCAAAATCACCGACGATATCCATATTTGTATATTCCCATATTTGTATACAGAATATAATAAATACTTTTACTAGGGTTTTTTCAAGCATTTTTCTGAATTATTTCAGGATTGAAAACCAAATGCAGGGGTGTTTATAGCAGCCATGTTAACCAAGAACTTTTAGGCAGATGTATTTCTAACCCTCACAAAACTCAAAACTCTACAATTACAAATAAAATACACCCATTTATGTCCTATAAAGCCAAAATTACTAATACTCTACACCTTTATAAAAAAAACCCAGCAAACAATCGGAGTCATAAATGATGCAGAAAGGAGTCCTAAATAGGAGCGTTTACGCTCTTTATGAGCTCATTTATGAGTCCGAAATGAGTGCATTTCCCTTCCTGCGATGGTCGACCGATGTGAGCTAACTTTCATATATTGAATGAGCCTGAATAGGAGTCATTTAAGACTCTTATTTGCCTCAGAAACGGCTCATATAGAGCCTAAATAGGAGCCAAATATGACTCTTTTATGTAGCTTTTCGGACGCATTTATGACTCTTGAAAAGGCCATATACCTACTGCACTTTTTGGGTTCTTAAATGGCGCCTTTTCGGCATTGAAAGGGGGACAATGGAATTGGGGAAGCATACATGAACCTTTGGCATTATATAGGGGACCGGCAGAATCGAAATTGAGGGTGTATTAGTGAAAGAGCGATCATCACACCATTAATATTATGTTATCTGTTTTTGCTCCCCCGCTCACTAGCAAAAACCCAGGCAACAGCGTATTTTGTTGAGTCGTTGCTTGCAAGTGAGCGACTGAGCGTAAAAAACATCTATTGATTGGTCAGTGCATTCATAGCGCAGCCACGAGAGGCCAAGCAAGAAGCGCAAAAATCTGTTTTAATTTGCGTCACACATTTTCGGGCAACTGTCCCACTAGCTGCCGGGACTTGCATGAGATGTTTGTGGGGAACGTCCTTTAAATAGATATATGTGGTACAATGAAAATAATAAACACTATATGAATGTATACTTATCAGGGAATCCGCTAGAACGGTGCCAACAGGATAGCTAGAAAAATTGCCAGGAACGTGATGTTATTGAATATTTATTTGAAATCAAAAAATTTTCATAAACAAAATATGAAAATTTGTTCCAAAATTGCTTTGTTAAATGAACAATTTCAGCACACGGCTCATAATTTTCATCAAATCGGAGTCATAAGGGACTCCTGTATGATCTTATTTCGGAGGCTCATATTTTTCTAATATTTATGAGTCATATCGGACTCCTTAGTTATGAGCTCTCCCAGAATGTTTGAGGGGAATATGTGAAATTGTAAGCTGTGTAGCCAATATATTTGTTTTGAATCAGAATGAATATAATTATTTTCATTCATTCATTCATATTCTTTTTTTTTCAATTTTGAAAATTTTAGGCAAAGTGAATATTCAAAATATAAAATATTCAAGGCAGAGTTTTTTGGTTCTTCAAATGGAAAATTCAAATTTACTGTATTCTATTGTACTCAAAGTTTGAATCCATTCATGCAGGGCTCTAATTGGCAATAAAGTTGCCTAGGACACGATTTTTATATCATGTAGAAGGCAACGATCATATGTCTGTTCAAGTTGATCATAGAAGGAGTCTAGATGAATATTGGAACGATTTTCCGTCATCCCTTGTCAATTTTAGTTTTGTAACAAAACGGTTTCGGCGATCCGCCATCTTCCGTGTTTGATTTCTATCTCATTTCGTTCGTTTGTTACAAAACCAAAATTGACAAGGGATAACGTAAAATTGTTCCAATATACATTTAGTATCCATCATCATCATCATAATTTATTGGCGCTTAACCGCCTAAGCGATTTTGGCCGTCGTCCTTTTTAGCGATAACTGACGCCAATTGGAAACCCCAAGGGAGTTCAAGTCATCCTCCACCTGTTGTTTCCATCTCAGTCGAGGCCTCCCCCTTCCTCTGCTGCCGAATTCGGGTGACGATTGGAAAACCTTCTGGGCTGGAGCTTCTTTGTCCATTCGCATGACGTGACCCAGCCAGCGGAGCCTTTGGGCTTTAATTCGCTGGACTATGGTCAGATCTGCGTAAAGCTCGTACAGCTCATCGTTAAATCTCCTTCGATACTCGCCGTCGGCATCACGGGAAGGACCATAAATCTTCCGGAGAACTTTTCTCTCAAATACTCCAAGGGCCATCTCATCTTCTCTTGACATTGTCCATGAATCTGAGCCATACATCAGGACAGGTATGATGAGAGACTTATAGAGCGTGATCTTTGTTCTTCGAGAGAGGACTTTACTTCTCGATTGCCTACTCAGTCCAAAGTAGCACTTGTTCGCAAGAGTGATTCTCCGTTGGATTTCTAGACTGATATTATTTTCGGTGTTAATGCTGGTTCCCAAATAGACGAAGTCCCTCACAGTTTCAAATTTGTAACTATCAACAGTGACGTGGCTGCCAAGGCGCAGGTGCGCCGATTCTTTCTTTGATGACAGCAAATACTTCGTCTTGTCCTCGTTGACCGCAAGACCCACTTTTTTCGCTTCTTTATCCAGTCCAGAGAAGGCAGCGCTTACGGCGCGGTTGTTAAGGCCAATGATATCAATATCATCGGCATACGCCAGCAATTGCACGCTCTTGTAATAGATTGTACCATTGCGGTTTAGCTCTGCTGCTCGAATTATCTTCTCCAGCATCAGGTTGAAGAAATCGCACGAAAGGGAGTCGCCCTGTCTGAAGCCTCGTTTGGTTTCAAATGGCTCAGAGAGGTCCTTCCCGACTCTGACGGAGCTGTTAGTATTGCTCAACGTCATTTGGCAAAGCCGTATAAGCTTTGCAGGGAAGTCAAATTCAGACATGGCGGCATACAGGCAACTCCTTTTTGCGCTGTCAAAAGCGGCTTTGAAATCGACAAAGAGATGGTGTGTGTCGATTCTTTTATCATGGGTCTTCTCCAGGATTTGGCGTATCGTGAAAATCTGGTCGATGGTAGACTTACCAGGTCTAAAGCCACACTGATAAGGTCCAATCAGCTTGTCTACGATGGGCTTCAGTCTTCCACACAATACGCTAGAAAGAACCTTATATGCGATATTAAGAAGGCTGATTCCGCGGTAGTTGGTGCGGTTAGCGGGATCGCCTTTCTTGTGGATTGGGCAGAGCACACTTAAATTCCAATCTGGAGGCATGCACTCGTCTGACCATATTCTGCATAAGAGCTGATGCATGCTTTTTACCAGCTCTTCGCCTCCGTGTTTGAACAGCTCGGCGGGTAGTCCGTCTTTTCCAGGCGCTTTGTTGTTTTTGAGCCGGGATATAGCTATCCTCACTTCATCATAGTCAGGTGGTGGGACGACTTTTCCATCGTCAGGGATTGGGGTATCGGGTTCGACGTCTCCCTCGCAATTTAGCAGTGAGGAGAAGTGCTCCCTCCATAATTTAAGTACACTCTGTACGTCGGTTACCAGGTCGCCATTATTGTCCTTACAGGAACTTGCCCCGGTCTTAAAACCTTCCGTCATCCGCCGGATCTTTTCATAGAATTTTCGGGCATCATTCCTGTCAGCCAGCATCTCAAGCTCCTCACACTCACGCCTTTCGGCCTCACGTTTCTTTTTTCTGAAAAGGCGTCTCTCTTCCTTCTTTGCCTCACGATAGCGTTGCCATACACTGCGGGTTGCGCCCGTTCGCAACGTCTCCCTGTAGGCAGCGTCCTTTTTGTCCGAGGCAGTGCTGCATTCCTCATCGTACCAGTTGTTTTTGCGGGCTCGCTGGAACCCTATAGTGGCCTCAGCGGCAGTACGTAATGAGTGAGAGATATGCTTCCATTGCTCGGTTGCATCGTTAGGTCGAGGATTGCTCTCCGATAGCAGGTGTGAGAGTCGAGTGGAGAAATTGTCAGCTGTCTGTGTCGTGCGCAGCTTCTCGACGTCAAACTTTCCTTCCGTTACTGTGCGCACTTTCTTTGCTACACAGAGGCGTGTGCGTATCTTGGCTGCAACAAGATAATGGTCCGAGTCGATATTGGGACCACGAAGGGTACGCACGTCCAGAACGGTGGAGCTATGTCTGCCGTCGATCATGACATGATCAATCTGGTTTCTTGTTCTTTGATCAGGAGACAGCCATGTGGCTTGGTGTATTCGTTTATGCTGGAACCTGGTACTACTGATGACCATATTGCGAGCAGCGGCGAAATCAATCAACCTAGTGCCGTTGGGGGATGTTATATCATGGAGACTAAATTTTCCAACTGTTGGACCAAAGACTCCTTCCTTGCCCACCTTCGCATTAAAGTCGCCGAGCACGATTTTGATATCATTTAGTATCCACCCTGTCGGAAAAACACAAAATCAAATCAACTCATAAAAGGAGTCCTTCTCCACGTCGTCCATATCCTCAGATGGCGGGTAGGCACAGATAAATGCAGAGCCTCGTCTTGATGCGGATCGCAGCAAGACGCTCGTTCACGGGTGTGAACGCTAGTACTTGGCGACGCACCTTTTTCCCACCACGCGCTTTGCCGCGGGTCTGGCCACTGTGGTCCATCGCATTTCGTATAGGGCGGTGGTATCAGCCTTTGCATCCTCTTCTGGACATTCCAGGTATATGCTCTAATATCATTATCATTGTCCTTGTTGCATTTTGTCGGCTCGTCAACATTAAAGTGGGTTCTCATCCGAGGCTTTGTAATTCTTTTCTTTGGAATTGATTTTTACGTGGCTGGTCCCAATCCAAGCGTACAATCCGTCTCGGGGGTTTTGAAAATAAATATTCACACATTTATACATATAGCGAGCCGAAATCGTTCCCAAGGCAGTCGGGCAGTACCGCAAGGGAGTACCGGAACGTACCGGATTCATCCGGAAAAGGACTGTCAACCCCCATACAACCCCTGTCTGGTCAGTGACGTAACTTTTTGTAAGTAGATCTTCCGACTAGGCAGAGCAGAGTATGGTTACAACAACAGCAACAACAACTTCACGTTGCCCAGAGTGCACGAACGGAGACTCAAGAGGTTGTTTTCAAAAACACTCACTATGACACAATTTCATGAGGAATATGTCCCACACCCTGCGCAAGACAGGGCTAGACGTGGAATCTTCAGGCGTGCGCATAAACACAAAAACTATGCCCCCGTTCCCATCACCGCTACAGAGGTTCAAGAGGCCATCCGGAAGGCCAAAAACTCCAAAGCCATCGGCCCTGATGGCATAGCCATGGTGCATCTAAAACACATCGGCCTAGCGGGAGTCAAATAAGTATTTAACGGCCGTCTTCAATTTGTCTCTGATCACAGCTGTCATACCCGACAAATGGAAGCAGGCAACTGTGATCCCACTACTAAAGCCTGGCAAGCCAGCTAACGTTGGGGAGTCATATCGCCCGATATCACTCCTCTCGCCAGTAGTAAAGACACTTGAGGCGGTCCTACTCCCGCTCTACACATCACACTTGATGTTAGCCGAGCACCAACATGGCTTCAGGAAAGGTAGGAGCACAACATCTGCTCTAAATGTCATAAACACTCAGATAACTGACGGTCTTAATCAAAATAGGCCTAATGACAGGACGGTTCTAGTTGCACTTGATTTGAGTCAAGCTTTTGACACAGTAAATCATGGGCAACTTGTAGCTGATTTGGAAGACTCGTCATACATATATAAATGTAATAGAAATCAAATCCTAGGTAAACAAAATATTTGGATTTTCGCTTCTGTGCTGCGGAAATGCCCGTATCTATTTTTTTTTTTTTTTTTGGATTAAAAACATCTGATTTTGGATTTTCTGGAAATGTTAAGAATGTTTTTGAGTTATTACTGGATTCAATAAATTTTATAACTTAAATTTAAATAAAATTATATACTCTTGAATCCAATGGGCTTGCAATTATAAGGAGATGGATGGTCAGAAGAATAGGAAACAAGAAATGAAGGTCATGCCTTTTATAATCTTTTTTTAACAATAAAACTCCATAAAAAGCACTGCGTGGAGAGCATTGAACTTGACACAGTTGGAAAAGTTATTTAAATTTTCGAATGGGATACACGCATATGTATGCACTCGTACATACCAACAAATACACGCTCGTATGTATGCTTATTTTAAGTTTATGAGATATTTGCAATTGGAGTTCTAGTGCAGTTCCAATAACAGTTTTTTAGTTGACAGCTGCGTTTATTTTCTTTTTCCAACTCACACATTTCAGTTGATTGCCTTGCTATTTTTTATTTATTTTTTTCTTGCGTGTCTATACATGATTTCCACCTCGCCTTTGCCATCACACCTACTCATATTGTCAATTCTGAGGTTTCAGCTATTGCTTTCGTATTGAAATTCAAATTTACGAATAGTTACTCTGAAATTGATTGGGGAATTCATACACTTTAAAAATTTTAATTATTTCTTGGAATATGCTAACTAGTAATTTCACGGAATGAGTAGGCCATTGAAAAGTAAAGCACCGCTAGTCGAACAAATATCATGATTTATAAGTCTCTTGTGATATGAAGACATGCATGGATGAAGGGGGTATGTCGCATTCTCACTCAATTTCTGTTTTTGGCATTGGTGAATAGTGTTTATGCAGATCTATATTTCTGTCTTATCAGAATCTGCCTATAGTGAAAATTGTAGAAGATAATTCATGGATGAAGGGGGTATGTACACAACTTTTCAATATGAATTGTGGAAGAAGGGGGTATGTTCCGATTTTTTCATATAAAACACTAAATATAAACTTATGCTTTTTATTGCATATTATGCAACGTCTTTTATGGCTTTGCATAATTTTTTTGTCAGTTTTCCATAAAGACTCGAAAAACCCTCAAAGGTTTAAGCAAAACTTTAAAGCCGATTTTCTCGTTTCACTCAAAATGCGACATACCCCCTTCATCCATGCATGTCTTCAAATATTTGGTTGGAATAATAAACGGTGGCGAAGGAAGATTTTTTATTATGGCTGATCTAACTTCTGTGACGTAACTTAACTTTCTTTTCGTTAAACACACACACATCTTTTTTTAAGGAAATTCGTCGTCCAATACCACAGCAAAGAAAGTTTTGTTGTTTAAAAACTCCGGATAGATCAGCGCTTCACAGTAAACACTTCGTACATGGCTTTAGGCCCGAATATCAACGCAGATTACTAAATTAGTTGTCACAGTTAAATCAATGAATGAAATCTAGCTTCTTGCCGCATTTTCACAGCAGTTTATACAAATGTCGCTTCTGAAAAACCACCTAATTTTTCCAGTGTAAATGATTGAGGTGGTACCTACGCACGCCTATTTGATAGGTATACTAGATTTTACGTCAGTCAGTTTTTGCTTTGCTCACATCAATGCATTCGACACGTGACAGATGAAATTCAAAGATTTCCAGCCAAAAATATCGGTAAAACTTGTTGACACTATTTTCGTTTATAGTGAACTGCACAAAAAAGTGATGGAATGGATACGGAAATTGCGTTAAATTTGCGCGGGAATTTAGCGGAGCGGTTGACAAACTAAAGTGAATATAAAATAGTTTGCACAATTCAAATACACTAAATGGTGAGAGCATGACCTACTACACAACTGAAATATAATCGAATAAGGTAGCTTAGAATGGTGACGAATTGTATACATCTGTACGTAGTTTTTCAGTTTTTTTGATTAGAACTCGAATCAGTGGCGTGCCTTCCATATAAGCCGAAAAGCCCGGCTTGCCTAGCTAATCCCCTATGAGCTTCAAAATGTATCGTAACAATTTATGTTTTATCGTTTACATTTGGTTTCTTAAAGGATAACTGGTTTTCATTTCCCTGCCTGCCACCTACTACCTAATAGCTGTTAATAGCATAGAAACATACCTACAGCTTTTCCTGCCACCTGTCGGCTGATAGCTCATTTACATAAAATTATTTCAGTGCGTGATGGCCATCTCTTACTTACTTACTATAACAGCCTTAAACCGCCTAGGCAATGATGGCCATCTTGCTTTTACTTATTGGCTTTTACCGGGCTTTCAAAACTAGTACGAATCTGTGTGCTGAAGCAATTGTTTTTTTTTTGAATCTGGAAGTAATTTTATATGAAACTTTGAAGCCAGCTAGTGTTGCCAGAAGCGAAAACGAAAATGAAATTTGTTTATGTATGTATCTACAATTTTAAAGTGCAAAGCGCTCTACTCAAAAATTATTGGCGCATATTTTAAAGTAGAACAAAACTGACGGCCGCGAGCAAAATATGACGCACTCGCTACTCAGCACTTTTGCTTGCTTTTGAATTTCATGCAAACAAATATGCAAAGAGGGTAAAAATACCCTCTTTGTATTTGGACAGAAATTAACAGAATTCAATAGTGGTGGGTGCTGTAATTTTTTTTTATTTGCTAGGCCCTAAAAAATATAAAAAAGATGTTTAAGGTTTCTAAGCTTCTGCAATGTACATAAATGGGAAATAGTGCGAATAAAACTTTTCCTTGGGTTGGAAAAGCTTAAAAAATCTGCAAACAATAACGAGCCTATTAGCGGAACCTAAAAGTTTAAGTTTTTCCCCGTCTGCAAAAGTCGATAAATATCCTGAACTCTTCTTTGTCTGAAATGTTCTCTGGCAGCAATATGTGCATTTGTTGGGGTTATAAAAACTGGGGCTTGCCTTGATTGATACACGTAGGCACGCCACTGACTCGAATTACTTGTTACATACCTCATACTCCATATCCTCATGATCATGTCATTTTCACTCCAAGCTTGTATATGTATATGAAAATGATTACATCTTATCACTAAACGTTCCTCATCCATGTAAGAAGCATAAAACACGCTCGATAATGAAAATAATACAAAATAAAATAAATAAAAAAATTTAAAAAATAAACAAAGAATAAAAATGAAATAAATAAAAATATAAAATAAGAAAACAAAAAAAAAAAATATATGAAAAAAGTAAAACAAAATAGATCAAAATACAAAAATATAAAATAAAAATATACTCAAAAAATAAGATATAAACTAAAATAAAAAAAAATTAAATAAAAACAAACAAAAAAAAATAAAATAAAATAAAATAAAACAAAATAAAACAAAATAAAATAAAATAAAATGAAATAATGTAAAATAAAATAAATAAAATAAAATTAAATTAAATAAAATAACATAAAATAACATAACATAAAATAAAATAAAATAAAACAAAATAAAATAAAATAAAATAATATAAAATAAAATTAAATAAATAAAAAATAAAACCAAAAAAAAAAAAGTAAAATAAAATAACATAAAATATAGGGGTCTGTCTATCAGCTATTCCGACGAAGGTTCACGTTGGTAATAATTTGGGAGAGTTGCTAGATAATTCAGCGACTTTATAGAAGTTTGTTAGAGGAGCTCTAAGCCCCTGCGGGGTAGGGTAAGGTTCTTGATTTTAGTACTTTTTCCCTTAAAATCAACTTTTGTGGGTTTTTCTAATATATTATTTTGAATCGTTAAAGAATTTTTCTTCAAGAAAGTTTCCAATCACATGAAAAAATAAAAAAATTTCATAGGATCAAAAGCAAAAATATTTTGATCGAAAACTATTCTTACACCTACGCAAAGAATTGCAATAAAAGATAATATTTTAACATTTTATATTGAGCTTTTAGATCAAATCAAAATGCGGTTCGGTTTTAGTAGAAAAGATCTCGAGTTGCTAAAAATTATAACACCTGTGGAAGTGTTGTCTAGGCGATGATAATGATAAAATCTTTATCCAGTGGACTTTACTTAAGTTGAGTGACCATAACTTAAAAGCAATTCGGATATTAATTATTTATGGCACAATGTCAGAAGCTTGAAAAATGGATTGAGCGAGTTAATTTCACAGAATTGACCAATTTTATATTCAATTTACAAACTTTGCCACATAGCTCTGCAGCTGCAAAAAGAAAGTTTTCATCAGTTAATCAGTTAATTGAAAAAGAAGATGTAGATAACATTTGTAGTACAAAAAGAGACGTAAATTCATGTTTAACGCCTCTTGGTTCCCTATTGAAAACGAATAAATAAAGTGAACAAAACCATTTGTCTTTTATTTCTAAAAAAAATATTTTGGTACTTTCAAAGGCATTTTGGTACTTTGTTTGGTACGAAAAAAAAAAATGTTCGTAGAACACTGCCTACAAGGTTCCACTGGTCATACCAAATCGCTACCACGACAGTCGGGCAGTAGCGCAGCGTACCGGGTTCATATCCGGCCAAGGACTGTCAATTTCGGCATCACTCCCCAAAACCTTCGGGGAGTTTTTTTGCTGTTAACAACAACAACAACAAACTCCGTCAAATAGGCCCCAAAATAAAGTTAAATAAAAAAATTAAAAAAAAAAAAAATAAAATAGGAAAGTTAAGTAAAAAAAAAACAAAACTTACTTTTTTCCAATTTTTAGCGACCTTTAAACTCAACAACTATTATAATTATACTTTATTTACCAAACATGATAGTACAGTGATGACCGAGATGAATTAAGGAATGAATAAACATTCGCCAAAAAATTAAAGATACGACAGTGTAAGTTGCTGTAAGTCCGCTCTGCTCAACTTAGGAGCTAAAGATTACACCTAAGTAACCATATACAGCTCGTTGATAATGGAACTTAAAATCCCGTACATTCAATCCCGATTTCTTTTCCATTTAACTGTCAAGCTTTTTTTTTTTTGATTTAGCAACTTTTACCACATACATATATATATAAATTAAGTACTTTAAAAACCTGTGTCACATATCATTCACTCGAACGAACCTATTATTAATTTTAGAAATATTATCCTTCCCAATATGTGAATGCTAATTCAATTGAGAACCGTCACCTCATGCCCAGCACCCATACCAAATAACAGCTTAATTGGTTTTTATTTAACTTCTTTGATTTTAATTCTAATATTTCGTACATTTGTTTTCTTTATTTTTATTGTGCTTTGCTATGTTTTTAATTCGAACATATTGCTATTTAAAAGCAAAAAGCCACATATGTGAACAATATTTATTTTTATAGCACTCACACATTGTGCCATATCCACATCAATTTCCCTCATCTTTCGAATTTTCTGCACTTATGAGCATAAATAATTACAGAAAAGTTATTGTAGTTGTGCAATGTGTGAAAGGAAACAGTGTGTAAGTGTTGTTATATTATTATTTCTATTTTGAACTTTAACGGTTGATTTGAGTTTTTAGAAAATGAGCTTATGAATTTTATAATTAGCTATTTGTTTTTGTTTCCACTTATGCACACATGACTTGCATTGTACATACCTTATGTGAATATTAATTTCTGCTATAAATTTTATAAAAAAAATTAAAATTGTAAATTTTAATTAGTTAGCTTGTATGTGCCTTGAAGCTGGTTACTATGCCAAAATTTGAAAATTATGAATTGAGTACACCATTGCGATATTTATCGGCAAAGTGTCCCAACTGGAACTATAAAGGTAGGCTGACTGCATTTTCAACTTTTTTTGAAAAGGGTGTGTGTTACGCACAGCTGGGTTAAAACCCGAATTTTCATTTAAAAAATTAAAAAAAAAATTGCACAAGACCGCCTCTAAATTTGAAGTTGATGTTGAAGGGGCTTCGGGATGATTGTTTTCTATCCTTAAAAATACTGCATAAATGCTTTTTGATATCTAACTTTTACTCTCTACAGTTCCTTCTCATGTTCTTTTGACCTCTGGGGTCGTTTTCACATAGTTCCTTCGGTTATTCATCTTTAAAATAACCTTCTTGTTTTACCAAGTGAAAACGTTTTAGGTTAGGTTCAAGTGGCTGCCGTAGAGGCACACTTATGCCAGTTTTGAAAGGCCCGTTGTGATACCACCAATACTAGGAAAGTCAGTCCCGGGACTCAGCCATTTGGAAAATCCTCTGAGTAGTTAGGATTCTCCACATAGCAGAGTCCCGAGACTGACACTCGGAAACATTTTAAAATCTAAGACAATATTGCCATTGAATTTTTGACTAAGTCAAAGAAGGGCCAATATACATATTTTGCTAGCTGACCCCGAAGACTTCGTTCTGCAAAAATAGGTTTTACCTTTAACTTAAACTTTTTTTGTGAGAGTGATATTTATATGAGTTGCGATTAACATTTTTAGAGGTATTCATAGGTATTTAAAGATTAAATATGTATAGTGGATACCACGGCTTTCCCCATAGCTCCCATATTGTTTGTGAGTATGGTATTGATGTCGTTAGAAATTAAAAACAATTTGGGCAGTATTGTATAAAAAAAAATTGTTCCGAAACACCCTAAACATAAGCTTCAAATTTAGGGGCGGTCTTCCGCCACTTTTTTTTCGACCCCAACTAATTTATATACGGACGTGCCATACGAAAACTAACACTTTTTAAATATTTACGAAAGCTAACACTTTCAACTTGTGTCTGACGAAAACTAACACTTCGAGGTAGTACATTTTCTTCAGAGAAAATATTAAAGTGTGACTTTTCGTTAGACACAAAATAAAAGTGTTAGTCTTCGTCAGACACAAACTTTCTGGTGTTAGTAATTCATTGATACGATACAAAAAGTTAGCTTATAAGTCCCTCTATACATAACTGTGATGCATCAACATTTACCACATGAATTTGTATAGATTCATACTTTCGAAACCATAAAGATGAAGTGATTGAAATCTTTAAAGTTTGTTCATACACTCGTGGCATTTTTTACACTTTCGCATCAACTTTTACTATGTACTTTGTAACAAAGAAAATAAGTAAACACTTTATAAGCCAAGATACACCGTTATTCATATTTGATATCGTCTATTTAAGTTAAGAACAGCGAAAGTGAATTACGCTGCTCCAAAGTGTGGTTACATAAAATAAATTTAGCAACATAATAATGACATTAATTTTTAAAAGAAAGCTACAAGTATGTATGCTAATATGTAGATATATTTAGCAACCTCTCAAAATAGTAGTAACTATAAATATCATAACATAGAAAAATACTTAGTAAATATTATGTTCTTGTATTTAATATAAGCATGACGCAAACACACTTATGGCTGTATGTCTACTACATATGT